>OX457037.1:22778038-23378038 GCA_949752735.1 Lumbricus terrestris | reverse complement strand
ATTGCGCATTCATCTATTTGAAGGAGATCCTGCTTTTACAGCGCAGAAAGACAGTGACAAAGAAGTTAGATTAGTTCTGAGATGGCAGTATTGTCGACCCTTTTAGTCTGTTTCTATTGTGTCTTATTTGATTCTCTAACACGCCAGTGAGTGTAACGGGATTGTAAGTTTATCAAACCAGGAAACAGCTTGCAAAATTAATATTTCTTAGAATCAGGCGTGATAAAAGAGTTCTTGGTTCCTCAGCTCGGCGGTTACACGATTGGGGACCCACCCAAGTCGAATCTGGAAACTGCCAATGGTAAGAAATAGTAGAAATACGCTATAAAAATCTAAGGGTGAAAGCCAGACTCTTCAAATCACAAATGAGTAATCCGAAAGACAAAGGAAAGTGACAGTCCAGCCAGTAGCAACGAAAATCTGACTTGAGTAGATCTTTTAACGCAAGGAAAATTTGGTACCCAGTCATTAGCGCGCAAAACAAAGTCGCTCCGACAAAAGCGCGCCGACATTAGCGCGCAGGTATCAAATGAGCGCCGACAAAATTATTAAGCGCGGGGCGTGGACGAAAAGGCTGTGCTATCACTTCGCCTAGCATTTATTGAAAGCAATAACCACTTATACTACATGTAGCCATGGGCGCCCGCAGAAATTTTTGCAGGGGGGGGCAAAATTTTTACGATAGTCACGGTTAGATTTTTTAGTAGCAAGAGCTTGAAAAATGCAAAGCTGGAAATTAAGAATACGGGTATTTTTCAAAGAGGTTTCTTATGCAAATTTCTCAGTTTCATTTTGTGAATAAATTTTAATACGAATAGTTTCCTTACAAATTTGTTAAAAATAAAAAAGTAGATGTAAAAAGTAGGTGCGCTATATAGGTCCATAGAGTGCACGAATGAATAAATGAACGAAAAATAGGTGTCAGTTTTCAATGGGCAAGTGTTCCTATAGCTGCTTCTAAAGCGTCACTCGAAAGCCAATCGCAGGGAACAAGCTTTTTCACATATGCTTGCATCAAGTCAGAAGCCTATTCCAAAGAGTAGTCAGAAAGAGGTCCGAGTCTGGTAGCCAGAGAGCCAGAGTAACCCTTACTATTAATGCGGGTGTCAATTAGGAAGGTGGAAGATTCGAGGATCAGACGAGTGTGGGTATCAATTCTTTTGAGCAGATCTCTTTGTCGGTTTGGGGCGTAAATCTCGAGGCATGATAACCAGCTAGAGCCCTTATCCAAATTTATCTACAGTTTGACCTCCCTGGATTCTGGCAGCTTGCAAAATGGACAAAATGGAGCATGGCTTATAGCGGACTTAGTTTACCGGTATATAATTACAATGCTGGTGAATAAGCAGACCTCCTTGATGTAATTTAAGTGTATTTGAGAAATTTCCAAATTTTTGCATTAGTATTTAATTATTTGCAGTTGTGATTATTTGCACTACAGCTGGATTCCACTCAAATAGGCCATAGTCGATAGGCATGCCGTTTGCATGGGCGCCCGCAGAAGGGTTGAAAGCCAATGGTCATTGTTACCAATTTTTAGAAACAGCTTGAAAATGCGAGGCAGAAAGTCATCAGAGCGTGTTTAGTTCTATAAAGATCTCTAAACGTAGATTTATGACTTTCACTGTTTGTATCATTCGTATCATTGGTGCATTCATGCAAAGAAATTTGTTAAAAACCCAAAAGTAGTAGTTAAAAACATAGTTGTCAATTTTCCATGGGGGGGGCAAGTGCCCCCCCTTGCCCCTATGTGCGGGCGCCCATGCATGTAGCCTATATTTAAAGCTTTTCGTCACTCCATTGATACAACCACCTATTTCGATGAAAGTTGTTTGTCAATAAATAAGAATTTAAATTAACCACTGCCTTGTAATTTAAATTGCCGATTGATAAGAATAATTTTTAGGGTTAGGGTTGGAATTATTCAAAGGAAACCGACAGATTCCAGGAGGCTGCTGCCTACTAGTTGCATATTTGCCCAGCGTAAACTACGGCACTTAATTTATGTAAACCAAAACGACTGCATAAGGATCATTGCATTGAATAGATTAGACTATATTACCAATATAATTTTTTCCAGAACTTTGACTTAACTTTTTGGACATCATATTTTTCTTCAGTTGTTCACGTTATTTGCATATTTTGCCGGACAATTGCACATGAGTTTGTTCGTGAGTTACTTCAGTTTCTTGTCTGCGTATGTTAGTCTTGGCTATGTCTGGTTGACTGTGCGCTTATAATGTCGACGCGCATTTGTCCTACGCGCTAATGACGGTTCGCGCTTATGTCGGCGCGCTTTTGTCGGCGCGCTAATGACGGGACACCGAAAAATTTATGTTATAAACCAGCTCATAATTTATCTCCATATTTTTCACATTACCGAGAGCCGTGATGTATCTTTTCTCAACGGAGTTTTCTCAGGTGGTCCTACCCTTTTTGGGTATTCTGTGTACACTCAAGGTCCACTCAACCTTCGATTCGGCAGGTGGCGTTAGTATACTGTGTTGTAGGGCGTGAAGAACGCCTTGCATGGCCGCAGTTGAATTCGATTTCTTATTATCGTCATCAATGTTATCGATTTTTTTTCTTCGTCACTTTTATTATCACAATATCGAACTGGACTACTGTGAATTATTATACTGTGAATTTGAAACTTTATATACTCAGGTTTCGAATCGTGTACGTTGGTCGTCGTGATTCTGGCAGTGCTACTCTTCATCGCAGTCTCCATTGCCATTTCCGTCACGCTCTACTTCGCTGTTAGCCGCCGAAAAACAAATGGTAGGCCTATGTTTTCAACATGGACATGAAAATCAGGATCAGTCAATCAATATTTCCATTTATCTGCTCGTTTATCTATCGATCCAACAATCAGTCAATCAGTTCAGTAAATTAGTATTTTGAAATGAGTAAGTCTAAGCTTTCGAGGATAAAGTGCTATCGAACATTTTCTAACTTTTCATAACTGAATACACAAAAGCAAACACTCTACGCTAGCAGTACTGTCTTTCAGAAACCGATGGAAATCTTGCCACGGAATCTAGTTCAATTTTTGCGGAAAGAATGCCTCCTGCTACTCCTGCTTATGAAGAGGCAGTTGCCGAACCTACTGCAACAACGTTGACGGAGGAAGACAGGGTTGATGCCACTCAGTCGAGTGTGAAATACTGTGCTTTAAATCGATCCGAATTAACAGTTACTCATCCAAGAGCTGTCTACGAACCCATTGACCCTACTAACACCAACGTTTTCCTTGGAAGTCTGCAACAGAGGCAAGAAGTGGTTGGCGAACCAACGTCGGCTGACTATATCAACATCCCTCGTCAGTGAATTGTAAGGATCGGTCAATTTTATTATTAGTATTATTATTACTAGGTTCTGATATGACGAAAGTTTGCTGAGACAATAAAAAATTATGTAGCTGCTTGGATCTCGGTTGAGGTGTGGGAAGGTAAGGCCTGCATGTGTACTTATAAGTTGGTCGACTTTATTTGCGATTGATTGATGTATTAACAATGCTAGCATAACGTCAATGCCGTTTTACTTTCTCTCTTGGGACAGTTCTTGTGCAGTTCTACGCAATTTAAATAATTATAGCTAATTACTAATCAGTAAATAAGGGGCCAGTATCTCTGAACTCAAATACTTAATCAATAGTGCACGAGGTTTTTTTGCTTTGGTTCAAGATCCATGTGATGATTGAAGACTAAATGACTAAATGACTAAACGTCCTCCAGATACTCCATGCTTTACAGCGGATGACTTCCTGGCCTCGCTTGATGCCAAGATTCGTGACATTCGACAGGCAACTGCTGACTCTCTGCCACCTGAATATCCTCCCTCCGACTGTCACCTCTCTACATTGAATTCAGTTACAAGTACCGAACTTCGACGCATTATTCTTTCTTCACCGCCAAAGTCTTGTGAACTAGATCCCATACCCACCTTCCTGCTTCACGAATTCATCGACATTTTACTTCCTCTCCTCACAACACTCTGCAATCGATCTCTACATGAAGGCATTCTACCATCAACGCAGAAGAGGTCAATCCTGATCCCTGCTCTGAAAAGCGGTGAATTGGATCCGACTAATCCCGGGAACTATAGGCCGATAGCGAATGTCACGTTCCTCTCGAAGCTCATCGAAAAGGTCGTCGCCATGCAACTCGTCGCTTACCTAGAAGGGAATAATCTGCTGCCTCAGAATCAGTCCGGTTTCAGAAGATTCCACTCAACTGAAACGCTTTTGCTCCGACTCCTCTTAGACATCTACGGAGCGATTGATAGTGCTCAGCTGACCCTGCTGGCCCTTTTTGACGTCAGCGCCGCTTTTGACACTGTGGACCACGAGATTTTGTTAGAGCGGCTGAGTGTTTCTTTTGGTTTGTCTGGTGCATTTTACAAAATGGATAGATTCTTTTCTTCATGAACGTTCTCTCTGCGTGGTCCATGGTTCTTCTAGGTCCTCATGGGTGCCTGCACAATATGGTCTACCCCAGGGTTCAGTCCTTGGTCCCATACTTTATATTATTTACACCTCAGGTCTTGCCACTCTACTAACAGCTCATTCGGTTTTTTTGTCAGCAGTATGCTGACGACGTCCAGGCTTACACCCATTGCCTCCCTTCTAATGCTGTCAAAGCCGTTTGGATAATGAGCGGGACTTTGGATGCTCTAGAGGCATGGATGTCATCCAATAGACTTCGCTTGAACCCATCTAAGACAAAATTTATTTGGTTGGGCACACGACAGCAGCTTGCCAAGCTTTATCTATTTTCTCTTGCATCTGAATTTCCTGGCTTTGTCTTTGCAACCACGGTTCATGACCTCGGTGTCCAACTCGACCAAGAACTCACTTTTGCTCCTCAACTTCACCGTCTTGCTCGAGACTGCTATTATCAGCTGCGCCAGCTTCGCACTGTCATCCGTTCTCTTACGTCTGCTGCTACTCTTACTTTAGTGCATTCTTTCGTTACACCTCGCATCGACGATTGCTCTTCGCTCTACATGGGCCTCCCATCCAGCAGATTGACTTGTCTTGACCGGGTGTTGCGCTCTGCTGCGCGCCTAATTGGGAAAATCCCTAAATATGGTCATGTCTCAAACTACATGCTTGAGGTACTTCACTGGCTCCCTATTCGCCAGCGTATTGAGTTCAGGGTAGCTGCATTGGTATGGCGATGTTGCCAGGGTCTTGCCCCAATTTACCTCCGAGAACTATGCAGCTTTACATTGGGTATCCAAGGACGTCGTCAGCTACGCTCTGCTGATAAGAGAGTCCTCTTAGTTCCTTTTGCTCGTACTACTACCATGAAGAATCGAGCCTTTTCTGTGGTTGGACCAGTGGTCTGGAATGGCCTTCCTTTTGAGCTACGCCTACACCCTGGGACTCTACCAGGATCCTTCCTTACTAAACTTAAAACTGTTCTTTTTGGGCGCGCTGGAGTCGGGAGCGCCTCTGAGTATTTTTTTTCTTGAAGGAGCGCTATATAAATGTCCGAATGAATGAATGATTAGATGAGTTTGTTTGCGTTTGGGCTTCATTTGCCTCCTGGTTAGATTTCTGGTTTTAAATTGACCTTGGCATCAATAAGTTTCAAGTGCAGTTGCTTATAATCGTGCACTAAGTCAGTCGATCAGTTTGGATATGAGTCAATTTGTTTGTTATTCAGTAAGCTCATGAGTTAGGCAACTAATATATTAGTTAATGATTCTGTTACTTGTTCAATGTTTCTTTTCACTCAACCTATCAGTTGTTTGAGATGAATACGCACACTGGCGCACAGTCAGATGCACACAATTTTACATCGCATGAAAGAATGGCATTGGATGGCACGGCATAATAAATGTATTATTATGGATTAGGATTTACACCTGGAACTATTTTCAGAGATTTCAACAAAGTGCTCAATGTCGACATCCGAATGGAGCTTTTAATCTAGCGTTCTAGACTACAATTCATTCCCAAACAATGTTATGGCCTATATGACATATTGAACTTAAATCGTATGACAAAGAAGAGTCTCTTTGTGTTCCTTTTCAGTGTTTAGCTCATTCGATATCAAATCATCTTAGTAAAGAGATGCCATTTAATAAACTTTCCAACTTGGAAGGCGACGTTCCGTGAAAATATGATGCAAATCCGATCGATAACCATAATTTACTAACAATTTCTGTGTATTTGAGGCTGGGTCTGAAGAAATTTTGTGTACTTTTTGTCTTCGGATGCAATGTTGTGCTCGTGTTAATCTCGAAATGTGTAATAACTTACAATACAAACGTTTATCCAAGATGGAAACCAGAAAGGTCATCAAGAGTGTCTAGAGAGCCAATGTCAGCAATTTTACCGGTTTACTCGAGTATTCGCTGTGACGCATTTTGCTTTGAATAACCTAATTGACAATTTAATGTATTTGGAATATGAGAGTTTAAGTAGTATGCTTTATTCACTGACAACAATTATATTGTATGAGTTGCACGCTAGCTACAACAGTGAGGTAATAAATTCTTAAATGGCAGACGAGTACAGGTTACTAGTTGGGTGAATATTTGAAAACCGGTAATTTTAGGTGCTCCATACAAGACAAAAAAAGTTGTGATTTTTATTGTCAAAAGTTACATAAATCGAAGTGCAAATATAGTCCTAAGATATTAAAAGCATGATTCATAACGGATATGGCCTAGAACCCCCATGAGCATCGTTTTGAAAATGGTAGGTCTAGCACACCATGTCAACACCGCAACCGCATAATGTCAACACCGCAACCAATTAAAAATGTCAGTAAAGAAGCTGAATAACAAACATTTATTTGCAATTTAATAGTCCAATAAAAAAACTGCATGACATGGAAAAAAGTAATATATTGTGAAATGAAAATGAATATCATCAGGTTATCAGAAAAATTATAGGAACAACATAAGTTTAGGCGCAAAAATGTCAACACCGCAACCGAACAGTATCAATTCTAAACTGTCATAGAAATAATGATCATGTAATAATAGTGCACATCAAAGCTATTGCATAAATACATAAGTAAGCCAGCCGTTATTAACAAATGCTTAAAATATTTATTCTGAATAAAAGTTTAGGTAACAGAAAGCAACAGTCGGCTTGTCAGCCAATGTCAGCAAACTGCAAGACATAAAATAATTTAAATAAAGAACATCGGACCCCAGCACCAAAGACTACTTTGTTTCATGCTGCTGAAATGCAGTGTATAAGCCAGCTATATCACATCATAAGAACTGAAACAACAAGTAAATAAAAACTGAACACAGCATAACTGCTTTAAATAATATTACAAACCAAATTTTAAAAAAAGCAGGGTATGGTTACTGAATTGGATAAAATTTGACTTATATTTAACTGGTAGCCAGACTCTAGACTAGGCCTACTACTGGAACAGCGTCAAAACACAATGGTTACTCATGTTAAGAGTCACTGAAACCCTAGCAACTGAGTAAGTGTCAAAGCCGCGACCACGAAGTCACCACCGCGACTGCCTGCTTTGGTTGCGGTGGTGACGGTTGCGGTGGTGACAAATTGTTTGAAGTTGAAATATTAGGCCAACCCCGCTTGACGCGCGTACACAATGATAGGTCCCGTCTCATCTGTACTTGCTTGCTATTTGATACATGACAAATAATTTTTTTTTAATATGTGTGGTATGCCTGCATTGTTGGTTGCGGTGGTGACCTTCAATAAACATACGCGTAATGGTTATCCGACATTTATATCTAATAAACCGTTTTAAATTATCGTAAATTACATTTACAATACGGGATCGGCTAGTGAAGACGCAGGAGATGCAATGTAGCAGTGCGCAGGCGTAATCAACACACGCGAGGCAGTACTAATAGGTGTGCACCAGCTGCGGTTGCGGTGTTGACATAGAAAATTGAAAGTATGCTACAGACTTTTGAAAAAATATTTTACACGGAAAACCTATCCCTGAAAATTAGTTCTGTACCCACTATGATGAAAAATTATAATCTCTATTAAATGTTCACAAAAGTTTGTAAAATTATTCAAATGCATTATCTACTACTTGGATTTAAAAATAATGAACCTACCTTGGATACAGGTTGCGGTCGTGACATTTTTGGCTTTTCTTTCAATGAATCAATATAATATATAAATATTAAAATTTGGTTTTTGAAGGAATAGATCTGCTCAATTAATACCTATTTAATGGTGTTTCGCTTTTCAAAATATGTTAACCAGATTTTTATTTAGCATGCTGAAACTTAAAATTACCGATTTTCAAATATTCACCCAGTTAATTATCATTATGTTGTACGTTCGTAGCCTATTTGTTTATTATAGACCCCTATTCAGGAATATCGTGATGTCTTAATAAAGAAACCGAACACACTAGAGCTGCCATTAAGCTTACATGCACTTAGAAGATTGCCCTATTGTATAAATTGATAGAAATGGAAAACTGGAGCTTGTGAATATAATTATATCCTGGGACAGCACCGTGCTGCGCATAAAGAGACTAAGTATTATACAATATACAGTTGCTGTACATGGTGGGCCATTCAAAAGTAACTCCCTAAAGCTTTGTCTTAATACTTAGCCTTGTAGCGATATCCTTGATCCCACCCATACGTTCTTACCCTGCTATATATATTGTTGAATGTTAATTACACATGTTAAGTTAGGCAGAGGCCCTAGTTAATGATTAGTTAATAATTTGATTGAGAACTTTCACATTGCTCTGTTTAATTAATTAACCAGTGCTATAACCAGTACTTAGGGGCAAAATATATATTAAATAGGGGCAAACATTGCGGAATATAATAATGATCAATCACGTCATCAGCCAATGAGATGCGGATAAAAGAATCGGCTGCCGCGCCTGCGCGTAGAGCATCTTCAGTCGGGGGAGGAAGAACGTAATGGCCGAAGTTGCAACGGTCGCGAGTTGTGGATAATTATTGTCGAATATTATCGTGTGGTTTCGTGACAGTCGGAATGATTGGAAGCCGGAGTTACGAACGATTAGTGTCCTAAAGTGTGGACTATATTGAAAGTCGAAGAGCGTAACGAACGATCGGTAAAACGCTTTACTTACCGGTAAGAGCGTGTATGCGTTGCAGTTTACAGCGTATACCTTAGATCAACGAAGTTACTTCTCGAGACATTGCGAAGTAATAAATAATCTACAAACTACAAAGGTTACTTCGGATGGTAAATGAAAGTCGCAATAGTTTGTAAATTCGACATTGAACAGGAACTGTTCAAACTGTAAACAGCGAAGGCAAAGATATTCGGTGTTTGAGAAGAAAAGTACGACAATTATCCGCAACGGAGAAATGAAGTCTACAGCCTGGAGATCAGCCATTGACGAGGATACGATGAAGACTGGCCAGTGGTGATCAACTACAAGAAGTAAAAGAATTCTACGCGGGAGGGTAGATATTAAAGTTATATCCCTTAAAGTCACCTTAATCAGTACTGGTTTAGGTAAGGCTAAATAATAGAAGATTGTGTTAAAGCAGACATTATCCCAAACCCTTAGCAAAAGGATTTGAGTGCTGTACATGTTGACATATTTTAATAGTCATATGCTAATATTATTTTTATATTAAAAACACTCGACTTGTTGATTTGATGACATATAGGGCAATAACCCACATTGCAGCGAATAGGAATATAGTATGCTAATGAGTAACATGATCTCCGCTCTGAGATCTGGAATATAATTCCACCCAAACAATCGAGCCATAGTGTGGTCTTAGCATTCCGTTACAAAACTGGGGGCTTCGTCCGAGGGATCTAGAACAATTTTAGACTGTAAATCTAAGGGATCTAAGAAGTATTAGATTGCATAGTTTAATTACGATAGAAATTAGTTTGACTCACGTTTGTATAAGATTCAAGCGCCGTTTGAATATTAATTAGGTGTGACGTAGCTTGTAGTTCGATTATACTGACTGTTATTGGTTGACAAAGAGGTCAGGTCTAAGGTTGAACTGATTCACCGCGAAAATTTAAATAGCGCTTTGAAAAATTTTCTAGCGCAGAATTGTATATAAGATAACTAATCTTTGACAAATGGCGGCGGAATTTGCAAAGTGGGTTAAGATTGGATCGGAACTTGGTTATTCGGATCAAGGACTTAGAGATTTCGTCAGAGAGAGACAAGAAGAGAGCAAGGCCTTTAAACAAGCAGAATTGCTGGCTGATTATGAAAAAGAGAAATTAATTTCGGAACGAGAAAGGGAACGAAGGCAAGAAGAAATAGGCCTAGCTGACAAGAGACGTCAAGAAGAAATAGCTGACAAGAGACGTCAAGAAGAGATAGCTGACAAAATACGCGAAGAAGAGAAACGAGAAGCTGACAAGAGACGTCAAGAAGAGATAGCTGACAAAATACGCGAAGAAGAAATAGCTGACAAGAGACGTCAAGAAGAGATAGCTGACAAACGACGTAATGAGGAATTAGAGTTACGAAAGCTAGAGATGGAAGAAAAGAGGAGTTCTGAAGAGAGAGAAGCTAATCTGAAGAGGATTGAATTAGACAACCAGAAAACGATTAGACTTAAAGAACTGGAACAAGAAAGACGACAAGGCGATAGAGATGATTGGATTGGAAATGGTTATAGTAGGGAAACCAGTGGACAGAATAATAATGCCAAGAATGTGAAGATGCCAGTATTTAGGGAAGACAGAGATTGTCTTGATGCTTATCTACTACGCTTCGAGAGGATCTGCATGGCATACGAAGTCCCAGAAAGAATGTGGGCATTAACACTAGTGAAATCCTTAGATGGAAAAGCATTACAAGTTTTCGAGAGGTTGGAAGTAGATGAAGCACAAGATTACAAGAAATTAAAAGAGGAACTGTTGAAACGATTCCAGCTCACGGAAAACGGGTATAGAAAGAAGTTTCGCTCTTCTAAACGTGACACAGATGAAACTGTAACTCAGTATGTTGAGAGATTGAGACGATATTTGAGGCAGTGGTTGTCAATGGCTGGATTCAAGAATGATTATAAAGGACTAGAGACACTGGTATTGCGTGATCAGTTCTTAGTGACATGCGATGATGAGATGAGATGCTTTCTCAAAGAAAAGGGAAAGGTGAATCTGGAAACATTGCTAGAACAAGCACAAAGCACAGAATTATGTGGAGGCTAGAGAAATTAGGGAGAGGAAGTGGACACCTATTCACAAAGAAAGGGACACTGAACCTGAAGGTCGTTCAAGAGAATTTGCAAGGAGTGGTAGTGAGAATAGAAGTAGGCCTAGTAGTCTTGGACGGGACGGGAAAAGAGAACAGGAGAGGTACGAAGATAGAGGTCGATTCGATAATGGATGGGATTTCAGAAAGGGTAAACAGAGGGAAGTTGGTAGAGAAAATCCGCGGGGAGGCTGCTTTCATTGCGGATCTACTTTACACTATGCATCAAAATGTGATAGGACTGAACCAGGTGCAAGATCACATATAGTTGCCACTATGCAGTGTGTTGAAGACAGAGAAGAGGAGGATGTGGAACATGAGGTTGCCATATCGTGTTATGAAGCTGAAGGAGAGGAAACGATGAGGGCTTATACGAGCATGGTGTTAGTGAACGGGAAAAAGGTGAAGGCATTAAATGATTCGGGTGCAACGTGTGTTGCCATTCGAAAGGGTTTAGAGAAACCTTACCAGTATACTGGACGTAAAATGGTTTGCAGGTTTGCTAATGGAACCAAAGTAAAATACCCAACAGCTCTGATTGACATCAAGAGTAAAGGATTTGAAGGGAAAGCAGAGGCATTAGTGATAAAGAATTTGGTCAAAGAGTTGATAGTAAATCCCGGTTTATTTGAGAAGAAACCAAACAGGATTGGGTGTACAAATGAATTCAGGGTCAAAGACGTTGGAGTGAATACCCATGAGGATGATGTCACAAGGGGCGATGCTAATAAGGAGGTAGTAACTGGTGATGTTGAGGGGACAGTGCATAAAAAGGTGACGTTCAAAGAAGAATATTTGCTAAAAGGTGAACGAGACACACTTGAAGATAAGACGGATAGTGGTCTGGACACAGCATTTAGGTCCAATACCATAGAGCAGTCGAAGGCAGAGGGGCCTGTGAAAGGAATATTAGTCGGGTATGATACACATACACATGACAAAGATAGAAAAGAGCGAAAAGGTGAAACAATAAAGAAGACCTTTAGAAATAAACCACAGAGATTGGTAGAAACACATGATATATACTTAATCACGGGCGGAAGCAGTGAGTTAAATGACAGTCGTAGAAATCAGAGTAGATGTTGGAAAGAAAGAGTAGACTGGAGAAATGAAGAGAATAGAAATAAAAGAAATGTGAACCAGTTTAGGAGATCGAATGAATGGAGGTACGGAGTGTACGAAGAAAATCCGAATGTGAATAGTAGGAATATAAGGTGGAGTAGGAGGAACACAGACAGATATAATTGGAGAAGTAATAGACAGTGGTACAGAGAAGAACCAGCTGATGCGTCTGGAGGAAGACGAAATAAGAGTTATGGAAGTCGCAATGATATGGATAGGTGGAAAAGTAGATCATGGAATGACAGAGAAAGGTCATGTCCAAAAGGCAGTGTTAGGTATAAGACTAACGGAGGTGCGAGTGTAGAGAGTTTTGAAGGAAATAATAGGATGGACGAGCTGTCCAAAGAAGAGCAGAAGTCCTGCAAATAGAAGTTAATAGTAGTAAGTATAGAATAGTTAAGTAAGTAGATATGTAAATATAATACATTATGAGATTAAGATGAGTTATTATTGAAGGTAGGTTTGTGGGTTGTGTTGAGTGAAGGGAAAATAGCTAAGATAGGAATTAGACCAAGGAAGAATGCCAAGATAACAGTCGAATGGAATGATGATCTAGAGAGATCATTTCAGAACTTAAAGAATGCTTTATCAGAAGCACCGATATTGAAATTACCTGAGATTGGTGTGGAATTCACTTTGAGAACGGATGCGTCCAATACGGCGATGGGATGTGTGCTTATGCAGAGTCATGATGGAGTTAGGCATCCAGTGGCTTATGCAAGCAAGAAAGTTAGTGAGAGTGAAAAGAACTATTCTGTAGAGGAGAGAGTGCCTGGCGATGGTTTGGGGGATTAGAAAGTTCAACCGCTACCTATATGGTCAGGAATTTGTTGTAGAGACTGACCACTTAGGACTGCAATACTTAAAGACTGGTAACATAAGAAATGCTAGAGTAATGCGCTGGTACCTAATGCTTCAGAACTACAGTTTTAGAGTTAGACACCTCAAAGGTAGTGACAATGTAGTGGCTGATTATTTAAGCCGAGGATTAGAGTAAGTAGAATTAGACATGTAGATAAGAGAATCAGTGTAAATGCAATGTAAATTACAAGTATAGGTAAGGTAAAGGTGATACAAGTTGAATTATCACAATAGATGTTAAATGTTAATGTTGAGTAGGTTGTTGTATAGTTACATAGCTATAGCTAGTGTAAGTGCTAGTGTAGATGACTGAGTAGTAGGAGTATTATAAGAAGTATGGGTAGTTTTAAAAAGGATATTGAAAAGAAAATTTGTAGCAAATTTTAATTTGTGGGGGATTGTTGTAGCGATATCCTTGATCCCACCCATACGTTCTTACCCTGCTATATATATTGTTGAATGTTAATTACACATGTTAAGTTAGGCAGAGGCCCTAGTTAATGATTAGTTAATAATTTGATTGAGAACTTTCACATTGCTCTGTTTAATTAATTAACCAGTGCTATAACCAGTACTTAGGGGCAAAATATATATTAAATAGGGGCAAACATTGCGGAATATAATAATGATCAATCACGGCATCAGCCAATGAGATGCGGATAAAAGAATCGGCTGCCGCGCCTGCGCGTAGAGCATCTTCAGTCGGGGGAGGAAGAACGTAATGGCCGAAGTTGCAACGGTCGCGAGTTGTGGATAATTATTGTCGAATATTATCGTGTGGTTTCGTGACAGTCGGAATGATTGGAAGCCGGAGTTACGAACGATTAGTGTCCTAAAGTGTGGACTATATTGAAAGTCGAAGAGCGTAACGAACGATCGGTAAAACGCTTTACTTACCGGTAAGAGCGTGTATGCGTTGCAGTTTACAGCGTATACCTTAGATCAACGAAGTTACTTCTCGAGACATTGCGAAGTAATAAATAATCTACAAAGGTTACTTCGGACGGTAAATTAAAGTCACAATAGTTTGTAAATTCGACATTGAACAGGAACTGTTCAAACTGTAAACAGCGAAGGCAAAGATATTCGGTGTTTGAGAAGAAAAGTACGACAATTATCCGCAACGGAGAAATGAAGTCTACAGCCTGGAGATCAGCCATTGACGAGGATACGATGAAGACTGGCCAGTGGTGATCAACTACAAGAAGTAAAAGAATTCTACGCGGGAGGGTAGATATTAAAGTTATATCCCTTAAAGTCACCTTAATCAGTACTGGTTTAGGTAAGGCTAAATAATAGAAGATTGTGTTAAAGCAGACATTATCCCAAACCCTTAGCAAAAGGATTTGAGTGCTGTACATGTTGACATATTTTAATAGTCATATGCTAATATTATTTTTATATTAAAAACACTCGACTTGTTGATTTGATGACATATAGGGCAATAACCCACATTGCAGCGAATAGGAATATAGTATGCTAATGAGTAACCTGATCTCCGCTCTGAGATCTGGAATATAATTCCACCCAAACAATCGAGCCATAGAGTGGTCTTAGCATTCCGTTACAAAACTATATCGGTGAAAAGCATGAATTTTTGTATCAAATTTTACAGACTCAAAGAAAATACAGATTTACGTACAATAGCCAAATTTAACCAAAAACTTTCAAACAGAAGAAAATTCATATCACTTTTAGTGAGTACAACCACATAAACATAACATAACAAAAAGTAACAAAACAGATTTTATTAAGTCACATCTCAAATACCTAATTGTTATCAAAAATAAACTTGACTCTACCAGATAATCATTATTAGGCCTTTTGGGACTATTTAGGATATTTGGTAGCAACACGTCACTGCGAAGTCACTTAGGAATATGATGATCAAGTGGGTAAATAAAGAATATGCCAGATTAAATACTTTTTATTAAAGCAATGAAATTCAAAGTTAAAAAATGAAAATGATCAAAATGTCAAAGACAGATAAAATGTATATCGTCGCCTGAGAATTATCTTCGCGTATCTCCACTTTTGTGAATTCCGAGAAAAACGAGGTAGAACTTAGATGCAGAAAAGATATCCAGTGCAATAAAACTTCAGGCAAAGACGTCATATTAAAGCATCGACATTAATTAAAGGATGTTGCATTAAAATTAAACTGAAACTTATAATGGTTTTGTGAAATTTTGGAAAATGTTGTAAAAAATGGACATAGGCCTACGGTACTGTACCTTCGAATTTATATAAAACACTTTGTCGTGTGTCCATCAGTAATTCAGTTTCATGTTGTCGTATATCCAATTCTACAGTCACTCTAGCTTTGTACTGCTTGAAAACTCGTCGCCTGAGAATTATCTTCGCGTATCTCCACACCATTGTCAACCATTGAGATAATCGAGGTTGAAGTTTTGGTTAAATTTTACGGAAAAAATACATGTAAAAAGTGGAGATACGACAAGCGTCGACAAGGCAATCTTGAAAATGGACATTCGACAGGTAGTTTTCGTTGAATATCTTTAAAACGACTTGCCGTATCTCCTAACGATTAAAAGTGATGAAAGAGAAACAAATTTTTGGTACAAATCAAGTCTAAACTCGATTTTGGAAAAAACGAGATACGCGAAGATAATTCTGACGCGAAATTATTCAGATTCGTTATGAGCAGGTCGGGGAGTTAAAGCCATAATCGTCGCTTACTCTGATAAACAGGAAAAACTGAGTAGGCATAGGCTTACCTTTAAGAAATATGCCGTTGGAGAAAGGGAATTGACTCAATATCAGTTGACCTTGTTTGAGAAGAACCAATTACCCCCAGGATTTGAACTCGATGGATTAGGCCTACATGGCTATGCTGGAGAAATACCACCATCTTCGGTCAAAACCAATATCTATAAGAGAATTAAAGGTCGCTTTGGAGTTGGTATGGGAAGGTTGACCTCTTGTTTCAACTGACGGTTTAATTTGGATAGTGACTTCTTATTTTATTTGAGATAGGCAGATATCCACATTATATTTAGCCTTACCCGCACACGCATCCACTAATCACGGTTTACATAGCTCGCTCTCTCTCTCGTTCACAGCATCTTCTAGACTTCTACTCTTGTTCATGCCCTTGTGTGCAGCCATTTCGATTAGGCTTACTGCTCCTCTCTTTACGTCGGCCTCCCACAGGTCCATCTGAACTCCTTGGTTGTAGTCCATCGATCTGCAGCACGCTTGGTTGGTGTTTCTCCTGGTATGCTCATCTTTCTGCCTTCATGGAGGGCGACCTCCACTAGCTTCCACTGCGGCAACGCATTGTTTATAGAGTCTCATCTATTGCTTAGCATTGCGTCCATGATCAAACTCCAATCTACTTTTGTGAGCTATTTACTCCGGTCTCCGTTTCTCTGGGCCGCCGTTCGCTGCGCTCAACTCCCTGTGGTGACTACCACGTCCCTTTTTTCTACCACTATCATAGGCTACAGCGAAGAGCATTCTCGGTAGTGATTTCAGCTATCAGGAATGGTCTCCCTGCGGCTCTCGGCTCTCTTCCCCGTGACTCTGCTGCAGGGATCCTTCTAATTCTATCGTCTTCTCAAGACTTTTTTTCGACCAGACCTGAGTTGGGAGCGCCACGAGTAGAGATATTTAAGGGGCTCTACATGAATTTATGTAATTCATTTATGTGATCGATTGAATTTTGATCGCAATTATTGTCAGAACATAGCTTAACCTTTATTGACCCAACGTTCCCAAAGTGGAACACATTATTAAAAAATTTGGAGGGACGCTAAAACCTACAGTAAGTCATCTAATAAATATTCATTTGCTCGTCCAAAGATGGGGGCATGTTTATTTACTTTTATTTCAAGTCTGTTGCAGTCAAATAAAATAATTATTTTGATGCAATTTTGTCAAAAAATTACATTTATGCCAATAAATATTCAAAATTATTTTAGGTTACAAATGCATGATAATTAATTTCTTTTATCGTCTATTTGGGTTGACTTGTGTCTACTGTGCCTACTTATGGTCAAATATTTTAATGGTAGTGCCTTATGAGTGAGCGACGCAGCTGATTTTACATATGTTCCACTTTGGGAACGTTGGGTCACTCTCGCTAGTTGTATCAATATTTTTGCGTTATACTGAAATTTGCCCTGCTCGCTCCAAAATTAACATTGATATTAATTGTAATTCTAATATGAATATGAATTCTATTATTAATAGTAGTAGTAGTTGTAGTATTGGGCCTAATATTGCTATTATTAGGCATATTTTATTATTATTTTTATTATTGTGATTAGTTTGCTTGGGATTATGGCAGTTTGAACAGTGCGTTTGGCTCTCTGTGGCATGATGTTTTCAACGTAAATTTGAGTTCTGATTAGACCATATTAGTGTTCCGTTTTCCGCAGGGTGGGTTGTGTGGGGGTCAGGGTATAGTGGGGATGAGATGGGTATTGGTGGGATGGGGCCTGGGCAGAATGCGGTGGAACCAAGATGAAACCAATGTGAAACATTATCTTTGTCAGGACTTTTACATGTTGAACCTTTTGCGGAGTGGGGCGGCATGGAGGGGTGGGATAGGGGGGTCGGGTATGCCTGGCTTGGGGAGGAGGTGGGGTGGAGTCGAACGGTTGGGTATGGGCGGGTGGGGCGAAGTGGGAAGGAGTGTTGGACGAAAAACCGAAATTTACTCAGACGAATGGGCTGTTTAGGAGCGGTGCGGAGTGGGGCGGGGTTTGGGCGCGGTTTGGGCGGGGATGGGGCGGGGTGGGGCGGTGTGGGGGTGTGGTGAGGGCGGTTGGAATATGGAATTGTAGTGCGCCGAGTGTGGTCAAAGTGAGAAGAAAGGGTCAAAGTGAAAACAAGTGAATCATTATTTTTATGAATTTCAGATGTTGAGCATTTTACAGAATGGGGCGGAGCTTCGGGGTGGGAATAGTGTGTCGTTGGCCGAAATTGTGTGGAGGTGGGTTAGGGTTGGACGGTAGAGGTGTGGGGTTGAAGGGAAGCGGGTGCGTTCAAAGTGAGGAGGAGGGTTGACCGAAAAACCAAAAAATTACTTCAGACAGGAGGTCTATGTGAGGGGCGAATTTGGGAAGGTTGGGTGGGGTGACGGAGTTGGGACTGGGGACTGAAGTGGGGTTTTTGCGGGATGCGGTCGGTCAGGGTAATGGCGCGGTAGGACCGGTTTGAAAACAAATTGAAACAATAGTTTTCATAAATTTTATATCTTGAGCATTTTATGGGGTGGTTGGGGTGGAAGGGTGGGGCTGGGTGGATGGGTGGGCATGGGGTGGGGTGAGTAAAAGTTAATGTAGAGGTGGGGTATTAACTTTTGTGAATCACAGCTTTTACAAAATTGTATATCTGCATCATTTGGAGAAAGTTATATTTTTACATATGCGGGATGCTTAGGCCTATACTAGTCAAAGTGACCCAACGTTCCACTTTGGGAACATAATATGTTAATTACGGTATGTACAATTCTTACATCAACTAATTTATAGAATTTTTTTCACTGATTGCCTCTAATTAGGCGGCAAACTCTAACATATTGAAATTCTGAAGGGATAGAATGACGATATCAGTATCTGGGATGATAAAGGTTAAAGTCTGTCATTGTGCATAGGTTCAGAGTGTTTATCGCGTAAAGTTTAAGTGATAACAATTAACTAACCGTTACTAACGACACCTGAAATTATCAATTTCTTACAAGCCACTTTGAAATAATTGGTACTGCATTGATAAGAGTTCTTACCCAGTGGTCTGATCTCTAAACCACTGTCAAACTATCGTGCGAAGTTCGGAACAATATTATTATTGTATTGACGTGCATGAACACTATAAGCTTACGCTAAAGCTTGAAAATAAATAATTATGAAAATCTGTGCGTCCGATTCGTCTCTTTAGAATAATAATTAGTGGAATCGTCTTCACATAGTAGATACTTGAAACGAATGATCGATGTGAGCGTAGGTGCTGGTAGCCAACGGGCTTTCATGTGTCGGTGGTTTTCTTGGTAGCACGTCTCTAGGCATTTCGACCAAGGATTTGACACCACTCATCTGGAGATACTGAGTTCCATCAGCTCCAACAACCTACAACAATGGAATTTTTGAATAGAAAACATCACTATCATCTCTCTTTACCATTGTCATGTTGAGTTATTGAATGCACTACACGTTTTTATTCATTTAGTCTGCGCTCGTGAATAAGGTGGGCCCCGCGCTTGGTTCTCCAGCGGCGCTTTACAAGTTTGGAGACTACGATTACGATTAAGATTGTTGTAGCTTGTCCAAAATCGTATGTTGAAAAAGTTTCATAAGCTAATTAATAAGGTTCATTACACCTCAAACCATTCACAGGCTAATTATTGTCTCAATTATTCAGTCATTATTCACTGAATTAATTTGTGTATCGCCTCTTCGAGAGGCCTACTCAGAGGCACTCCCGACCTCAGCGCGGCCAAATTTAAACTGTCCTAAGATGAGAGAGAAGTGCCCTAGAAGAAGTCAGCGAAATGGAGTGGAGCGTCATTGGAGGCCATACCACCGATAGTGCATAGAGGAGGAACGAGCAAAAGGAACACAGAGCAGAGTTATTTCAGCCAAACAAACGGAGTGGAAGTGGCGAGCACTACGAATAGGTCTACTGTAACAGAGATCGCAAAGGTAGGCAGAAGCAAGGCCTAATAGCAGGCAACGCTAGACTAGAGCAGAGATCAAATCTGCGATTCTCTACTTGAGGGCATTAATTAATTAGTCAATTACTGAACTACTTAGCCTTTAGCATAGCAAATTTATAACTATTAATCGCTGGACATGTTAAAAAGAACTATAGGTCGCTTCTTCAGTGTATGTTCCATTTAACCTGTGCATATTGAGACAAAGAGTTCATAATTTGAATATCCTCTTATTTCAGATTACATTAAACGTGTATCCATCATGATAACTTTTCGGGTTCTGATAGAAGCAGAGTCTGTTATTAATAGGCTAATACGTGAGTTTACAAAGCTTACCGTAGTTTTGTTAATGACGCAAGTTGGTTGGGTGACTACATGTAGATCTTCCAGTTCAAAGTTCGACGTTTTCTTTTGCTTTTCGAACAGTAAGCTTACATCTAAAGATTTAATGATCCAGGATTAAATTTACATTTGCAATTTTCTAAGAATCCACGCTTTTATGAGTCATATTGCAAATTCTGAAGCTAGAAAGAAGTATTTCTTTATCAACAGCGCGTTCACAGTTTGCCTATACATGTAGGCCTAACTAAGCTAATATCCTTAAGACCAACTAAATCCAGACCACATGTGATCAGTCATCTGCTTACTAGAAGTGCTTACGGGTCAAACTTGGAGACATGTTGCACGATTAGGTACACCGTCTAAAATAATGCGCGTTCCCTTTGACACAGCTGAATCGAATGCAGTCTTCGATGTTAAGGTATAGCCTATTTCCTCAAAATTCAGATTCAGTGACTTCTCCCTACTCTAGTTTGTTTTGCCTTAGTCACGATCTCATCTGTGTAGCATATTCGCTAGTTGCGTAGTAAAGTTAGTACTTTGCAATACTCTGTTTATCTTGGAGTTGTGCAATCAGCTGACTTTCCAATGGTAAAGCAGCTAAAGCCATTTCGCAATAGTGCTTCTCGTGATATCGGTTAGGTTTCATTTTAGCATTGCACTGAGTTTTATAGCGTTTTTGCCAGCGTAATCCATTCAAAAGCGTTCCCAGTGCAAGAGACCTCAAGAATAAGACAAATGTGAGATGTAAGAAAGAGGAGGAACCGCTGACTATTGAATAAAATGCAGTCTTCTCATTATAACTGGTGGTCTGCAAATCATTTCACCGTCTTACACATATTGTAATTGTAACTGTAATCGTACATTTATATAGCGCCACTTCAGAAGAACTCCTCAGGGGCACTCCCGACCTGACACCAAACCACAATCAAAGAGAATGGTTTTCAAACACTTGCGAAAAGGGACAAAGAAAGACAAAGAAGTTCATTACGGAGGCTAATAGGTAACTTATTCCAGAAAGACGTAGCAAAGTTTCTATGTAAGATAGATTAATTATCAGGCACGTCAAATCGAGTATAATTATGCTTAATTATCAGGGTAGTGTTTAAGGTTCCTCGAGTGTCGGTGCAAAGTGTTACAGCAGGGGCAAAGTGCCGTTCGGCAGTCTTACAAGATTAGTCATTTTACAAAAATCCGCTGTTCAATTACTATAGGCCTACGTGGTTTGTCGGCTGTGGCGGGTCAGTAAGCAAACACGCAACGTCGGTGAACTTAGTGAAATTAATGTTTTCTTACATTTACTGATTTTACAACAGGTTTAAGTAGCCTAACGCACTGCACCGCACCGAATGGACCTATGTTAAACACGGCCCTGATAATTATGCAGGTCTTCTGGCAACTAACCTACATTAAGTTAGAATTTAATTCCAGCTGGACTAATTGTCTTGCCTGTGGTTTTGAGTGCGGAACCAGCTGCAACATGTTCAAGATGTTGATCTTTCGAGACCGCTTTATTAACATTCACATACTGTAAGAAGCCGAAACGATTCCTGCGTCCATGATGCAAGTCACTGCATGCTGCACTCGATGAATTTGTGTAATAAGTCGAAGGAAACTGCGAAACAAGACGATTATGATCGGGAATTGATGAGTAGACGGCTGCGCATCCAATGTTATCATATCGATCGTCGGTTATTGTGTAGATGCAGTCTTCTCGTTGTAATTGCTGGTCTGTTGTCAGCAAGTCAAAGGATTGCAGATTCACTGCAGCAGGACATCTCTTTCTCCTGGCGTTACCTACAATTGAAGATTGTCAATCAACACGGTGTAAAAATTACTTTATAAATAGTCCATTCTGTAGCCATCGTTCAGGTTAGCAACAGTTTTATAACTAAACTAGCCTGTTGTGTTTGAGCATCTGTAAAGCGCCTCTAGTATTATAATAGGGCGAACAGTTCAGAAGCACTCCCAGTTCGCAAGGCCCCGCGAGAATAAGAAGGTTTTTAGAAGAGAGATGGCAGACAGACAAGAGAATGTCAGACAAAAATGCAGAGTGAACGGAAAGAGAAAGCGCATTCGAAAGAGAAGGAACAATAGTTGGTGGCCTACATATTTCCTGTACATGTATAATGACTCAAGTTGACATCAAAAGTAAACCTCTAAGGAGCACAATGGTTCCGCTATTCAGGTCTCACGCAGATGCAGATTCTAGTAAAAAAATATAATTATTGTAACAAATGATGAAAAACAGAACACACTTACCAACTTTGTTGCGACATAGGATCACTGTCAGAGCAAGCAGCAGCATTAATAGCAGAATCAAGACGCCTAAGAATATCCAATGATCTGTAATAGCAGCAAAACACGTAAAATCAGACAAGGCAGAAAATACGGTTGGCTTATCCGCAAACATTTTTGATTTTTATGCCAAGAACTGTTAAGAAGTCCTAAATTCTGACAGGAAAGTCAATACTATAATTAGGCCTATATATGTCCTTTTTGGTTCATAACTTTCCGCGATGATTTACCTACACGCAATTATTTAACATGTAGCCTGAGCATTGTGAGACTGAGCAACATTACGAATTATTTTTAAAGCAGGTTTTGTCAAATTTCAGTTTAACATTCAGTAGTATACCCATAGCTCGTTAAGCCTTTCGGGTGAATTGAACAGTTTAAAATGCATTGTCAAATTCAGCTGAGAGAATAATTACAGGTCTACAGTAGCCTAACTGCAGTGAGCGTCAGGGATTAGGGCCCCCTGATCCATCATCATACGAGAGGTGCAGGAGTAAATGTTGTTGCTGGATCTAGTTGGAAATGAAACAGTCTGTCTATCTTTTCATTTTACTTTTTAGAAGTTAATACGCAGTTAGCATCAAAAGCACCCTTGGAACTGAGTGCGATATAGCCTAGGCCCACTAATTGGCTACTGAGAACCGAGTGTGAAAGGTTGGTACAAGTATCAAGGTCACCGTGAGCGTCGATTTGCTCATCACAAACAAGATCTAGCAATTGGTTCATACCTGGTACTGCACATAAATTAAGCTTAGGCTATACTCAGAAAACTCGGCTTATAATAATTATCTAAATGATTCAGTATGCCTGCTGCATCAACGATAGTTAATTATCAGGCCTAGGCCTATATAGTTGTTCGTGGAAAAACAAAGATAATACCAGATCGCGTTGTTTGAATAGACCGAAGTCATATCTTACCGCATACATGTTATTGCAATTATTATGGAGGTCAAACTCATTTACCTATTCCCAGTTTCGTATCCTGTAACTCGGTTGCTGAAATAAATGAACTTGATGTTAAATTTCTTCGTCTGACTCTGCAATTTCTATAGCCTAATATTTTATTGATAGCATATTATTTCTACTTGCACTTGTTACAGCGCCCCTTAAAGCTCTCTACTCAGAGGCGCTCCCGAAAGCCTAGCGGACACTGCATCTGAGTTTCACGCCAAAGCGCTGAGCAATTGCGAGTGAAGGACTTGCCCAAGGTCCCCACGCGGCGACTTGAGGTGGATTCGAACCTCGAACCTTCCGGTTTCAAGGCAACGACGCCACCACTACACCACCGCGCCCCACGCGATACTATTATGCTTCCTGACGATGTGCGGAATGCACCTTCTCTGGAGGCGTTTAAATCGAGACTCAAGACTTATCTATTTAAACAGTCGTATAATTGCTAGTAACTTTTGAACTCTTGTACAGCGCCCTTTCCTTCGGCCTCGGCTGAGCTACGGCGCTATATAAATCGTCTTATTATTATTATTATTATTATTATTATTATTATTATTATTTATTTTATTTTTATTTTTTTTTTAAATTTTTTTTTTTAGCGCCCGAGGTATTTATGATCCCTCAGGCTTAAAAACAATAAATACTAAAAACTGTTCTGGAGTTAACGATCGTCGTCACCGGTCGATTGTGCAAAGGTAGAGCGAAAAGAAACAGCGTTAAAGCGTTGGGTACAAACAGAAAGACGCTGAAAGAGGTGTGCTGTCTCCTGCGGGTCTCCTGACACCATGGTCAGCCGCCGCCCTAGTTCTGATAAGAACTCCCGACCCTGTGCATTGATGGGACCCAGGGTCTCAAGTGCGACTGGAATGAAATCGTGTGTACTGGGGAGTCCTGCATATTTTGCTGTCTTCTTGGTGGATGCCATTTCAGCTGCTGCTCCAGGTGTTACGGAGGTCAGATGAATATACGAGTTAGCACACGTGTGAACACTCGTAGCATCCCATGTCATGTACTTCCCTCTTGACCACGGGATCAATGTTGCCCCATCCGGTCGTTTGCCATCAGTTCGGAACAGTCCTGCTGGTTCCTTGGAGCTCGGAACATCTGCTCGCTGAAGGGCTCTCCAGATGATATCGTTTATTGCGAAATGTCTGCTTGTACGCCCTCCAGAAAGTCGACAGACCAGTCCATGATGTCCTCCCTGGTCAGTCACTGAGCCGCACTGGCACTGGTGTGGCTCGCAGAGGTCCAGGCCAAGGCCAAGGCGAAGGCCTATCGCAACTCTGACGGCTTCATCGCTGAGACATAGTCCACAGGAGGCCATTGGAAAAACTGCCATCCAATCCCCTGCATGGGCGGATGTTACTGCCCGCAGCCTCGCCATGCTGAGTGGATCTGTCGCTGAGGACCACAGCAATGATATTTCTTTCTCTACCAGTGGTCGGTCCCAAGCTTTTTGGGCGGTGATGGACTCTATCTCTCCGCTAGGGAGCGTCGCACTACGCTCGATGAGAATTTCGTTCTTAAATTGATCTTGCCAATCCTCCGAGTGAAGAATTGCGGTTGCAAGATTTCTGGCTGATGCAGCTGATGCAATATATGCGGAAGATGCCAGCATCTGAAGCCGTCTGATCCCTAAACCGCCGTCTCTTATCGGAAGTGTCGCTTGAATCCATTGGATGTCACTGAGTCTGATGTTGACGACTGACTCCAAGCCCTGTCTCATCTGTTCGTCCATAGTTCTCAACAAGATGTGTCCCCAGCACTGCGCTGTTCTGAGCAAGAAAGTAAGCCTCGCGGCCCCGAAGCACGATCTCATTAGCATCAGGGCTCCCTGCGTGGGCAGTCTCATCATGTCCCTTATTGCCTGTTCCAATCTCTCAGAATGGTCCTTCAATATTTCATCCAGCGCCGTGCCTCTACTGAGCGGCGCACCCAGCAGAGTTACTGAGTCCAAGGTAGCTCGTTTGAAGCCATCAAATGTTTTGTCCACCTCTTCCTCCCCGGCCAAAATTTCGCATTTATGTCTGTTCAGGCATAAGCCTAAGCTTGGCTCCAGGTCCGAAATGATTTTCATGTCATTAACCACGTCTTCGGGTCTTCCTCCTAGTGACAAATCGTCTAAGTACCCGACTCGGAAGCTGGATGTCAATGATCGTAAGACAGGTTGCAGTGGCAGACAGAAGAGTAACGGCCCCAAAGGGTCACCCTGTTGCGGCCCCATCTGTGATGCAATAACGAACTCCCCGAACTGGAGCACTGACTCTGCGGAGTATGCCTGATGTATGAACGGGTATAGATCGGGTATGATTTTGTGGACAGCGCGCAGCATTACGTCTCGTCTCAGGGTGTTGAATGCATTGGTGAAATCCAATTTGACGAATATCTGGCCCTGTGGCATGTCTGTGACAAAAGCTCTTGCGGCATGGACCGCCGCTTCACAACCCCCAGGGGTGGCAATGCCCATCTGGAGCGGGGCGAAGAAAGAAGCCAATCTATCAACTGCATACTTATTCGCCGCCTTAGCCGTAAGTCTTCTCCAGACATACCCGATCACTATCGGTCTCAATCCTCCTGTGCTTTTGGAGAGTGCAATCAGAGTGCCTCCGAACATCAGCCTGCGGATCTCATCGGGGCATTCGCCCCTAAGCATGACGTTGGTAAATCCAGTAAGAGCTTGGATGAGGTCCTCCGAAGTTTCTTTGTTGTTCATCAGATCAACAAGAAGTTGGGGGCGAAAGCCATCCGGCCCACCAGCTGATCCAACGGGAAAAGACCTCACCAATCCAGCCATGTCAGCCTCCAGCATCTGAAATGGGGTGTTTCCAGCCGGGTCTGGTAGATCCGTCATCCTAGTCGGCTGTTCATCAACTGGGTGCTTTTCTTTCATGATCGACCAGTTTTCTACCGTTGCTTTCACCGGATGATCTTTATTGCATAAGATACGGGACGCGGCTTTTAAGTTCCCCTCCTCCAGCTTGGCACTAACTGCAGCAAGGAGCAAGTCTCTGTCATTAGGCCGCTCTCTTTGTCTCTCATGCCCGTTTTCCAGTTCTATTTCACTTTCCTGATGATCCCATTTATCAATTCTTTTCTTTATCACGTTGGCCAAGTTTCGTCTTTTGCCTGCGCGAGGAGGCTGCGCCAGAATGTTGGGTGCAAACCACAGTAGCCGGTGCCAGGCTCCGACGTCCTTCGGTTTCTCCATGATGCCCTTTAGCACAGCTATGAGCGCCCTTGCGCAGACGAATCGTGCACCCTTGGGAATGTGTATTATTATTATTATTATTATTATTATCGTGCCATCGATATTTCCATAATGATAATCCTTGGGATGCCATTACATTCTCCAGGTACTGTCCGCCATTAAACTCTGAGTATTTTGGTCACAGATAGCTCTACATGTAGATACAATAATTTGAGTCATCTTTTGACATAGGTCTACCTCTTAAGATTGGTCATATTAAGCTAACTGGTCAAATCCAGATAAGTTAACAAAATGTCGAGAACGCGTATAATATAGAACAGTTTATTTTTCCAACGACGAAGTAGGCCTGCTGTAAATTGATTATCCATAGACTGAGTCACTACGTAAAACCAGTGATGAAGCCAGCAATTTAGGCCTATTATGGGTTTTTGGTTTTTTTTATGGCCTGGCCGGATACCCTTCCTGACACCCAGAGCCGTTTTAAGACCAAGGCACGCGAGGCACGTGCCTAGGGCCCCGCGCAACAGGGAGGCCCCGCGGCGACCCAAAATACTACATCGCATTACAAATTAGCAACATAATTATCATACGAACTTTAACGTAGATCTAGGTTAAGCTACTCTATATCTGAGACTGAGAGATTGAGTCGGAAATCGGGTTACGTTCAGGCATCTCCCGGTTTGGGGGGAACTTCACCCAGAAAATAAGGACTACCCGGTACCCAAAACATTTGACCACATAATAATAGTTTTAATTGCTGTTTACATTAGGCTATAATTGTATTACACGAACTCTAGTAATATATGATTATGATGATAAAATCTACTAATAAAACATAATATGATAGCATAATAGGCTATTAGGCTACGAGGATATTACTGTTAATATTTGTACATGACTATTTTTGCACGACTAATTGACGTTTTTCCATGCATGCTACCTTTCAAATATCAAACTGCCAATTTAAATTTTATAAATGTTTTGTTCCTTGAACACCTAGTAGGCTAAAACAGTATCATTACTCTACACGGCGTCCCGTTTTCTAAGTTCTTCCTTAGTTTGTGTAACATCTGTAACGATACAGATAAATGTGTCCTGGATCAGCAATGCATGACCTTTTTTAGCAACGGGAATAGGCCTAAGCTAATTCCTGTGAAAGAAAGAATGGCTTACGTAATTACAAACCTTTCTGCAGTTATTCATTATAGTGTAATGGTCCAGAAGCAGCAGAACTGAGCTGCTGAACTTGATAGGCCTATGTAGAGAAATTCTTATTGCAATAATAATTAATTATACTTATTGAAATTTTCAATCACTCCTTTGCTATAAGCACTGAAGTAATAGAATAACTTTTATTAAGATCTCGGTTTACAATGCTTCCGTTAGAATGTGGAAATTGAAAAAGAAATTATAATAATGGTAACAATATTTATTGAAGTCTTAGGCTAGCCCTACAGTGCCGCGTAGCCTACTCATGCTAGCACTGAAATAGTTGTTAAATTTTGTTAGGATGCAGCTTAAAATGCGCTGTCATTGAAATGTGAAAATTAAAACATTTCTGGTTAGGAGGGCAAATTTACTCCCCATACAATGGCATACATCCCCCTTCGACGCTACACGTCTCAGCAATTGACCGGTAAATACCCGTAATTCTCAGTTCCCAGAAACCTTGATTTCCCACCATATAAGGGACTAGATTGGACTCATGGCTATGTTTAGGGTTAGGGTTTGTGCCTAGGGCCCCAAAACTCCTTAAAACGGCCCTGCTGACACCAACCCAGCAGTATTACATTAAATAAAAAATGAATAAAGTAACAAAGGGAATAAAGTAAGAAAACAATTATTACTACAAACAATTGTTTTGTTCTTATTTAGGCCTAAGTGGATAAATAACCGTTAAACAAACTTTTTTCTAAACTAATGGGGGTTTAACCCCGAAACCCCCCTGTCTAGCCTACTCCACTGCGTAAAACCATAAAGTAGGTCTATAGTTTTTACGTGAAGCGATAATTTATATAATTGCATGAATTCGAAGATAGGCTATACATGTGCTTGTACTATTTTTTTTAACTAGACGTTTAGCAACCCTACAATAACGGTAGGCTACACACACAAACTCTGGCTTTCTGCACCTTCCAAACTGTTGTAGTGGTGAGGACCAGCATGCTGCTAGGCACTTGCCCAAGTATTGGCAAACAGGCAGAGTGAAAATTGCCGGAGGATTGGGTTTTCAAACCCCCAGTCTTTCTTACAGCCACAGAGTAAAGACTATTTTTCACTCACCAAATTCCAAGGGATCGTAATCCAACCCTCAACCCCCAAGTATTTTTTTACAATTCTCACACAGAGGTAAGGTCAGATTCTGTTCTGAATCAAAATCAGAAGGGCAGGTAGGTAGACAAAGGGAACTAATTGTAGCGA
Organism: Lumbricus terrestris; assembly: GCA_949752735.1. Taxonomy (NCBI): domain Eukaryota; kingdom Metazoa; phylum Annelida; class Clitellata; order Crassiclitellata; family Lumbricidae; genus Lumbricus; species Lumbricus terrestris. The sequence goes on along the minus strand of OX457037.1, from coordinate 23,348,970 downwards.
AGAAATATTGTAGGCTACATGCATTCAACCTACAACCGAAACACCAAATCACTGTCTATTGCCACCAAGATGCACCAAAATGTCACAAGAGACAAACGAGCTCAAATTTGTATATTTTTATGATCAAGATTAAAGTTTTGATTATCTGCAACGCACCTGAATTTGTCGAAGAATCCATGTTTAGAGATGCGCCTGCGATTACTGCTCCATAACAAACCACAGCATTACCAATCAAATAAATTATAAGCTTTAACAATGTATGGCTGGCTTCTAAAACATACTTCGTATAGAATTGTCGTTATTACAGGAGGTCCAAAATAATTTGTAGTTCTTTACAAAGGGGCGTTACTATGGAAGGGATGTTTCGTTCACAAAGTGAAAAACCCTAGGAAGTTGAAGATAAAGAACAACATTCGACTTACCGCAACTCTATAAAGCGGTACCAAAATAATACGTCTCAATTCTACATGTATTTCATCCTATTAATTATTTCACGGACTGTCCATTACTTAAATGCAATGTGAATTTCACCTACCAATGGCTCACTCAAAAGTACGAGAAAAAAGATCATTTTGTGTTATGAGAAAATTATGGATTGATTCAATGCGGCTTAATTGTAGGCCTATTTTGATCCCAAATACATCACATCCATTTAAAATTAAAACCCAGTCTAAACTTGCCAGGGCATTTGAAGGGAGTGGTTGAAGACAGCTTAGGTTAGGGCAGTTAGGCTAAGCATAAGCAGCGAGGAGCATATTGCATATGCAGAGTCTATTAATCTTCCCCAGTATGGTCCTATCATATCCACACTCCACAGTGCACTGTGGTTCACGTGCAGTGTGTTCTACGTGACGTAAGCCTATAAGTGTGGTCAGATTAAAATAATCAATCCCACCACTACCGTTCACGTTAAAAAATCAGGGACTTTACAATCGCAAACACTTCACAAAAGTTAAAACCAACACTTTATTGACACCATTAACATTGTGTTTAATTGTTTATGCATTTCTTAACTCCCTTCCTAGATAGCCTGCATATAAATTTAGGCCTAGGCCTATGCTAGATGTTGAAAACTGCTAATAAACTCACATTGACTTCTAAGCGTGCCTGGAAATAGTCTAAGTGTAAACCTACGAAAATGATTGCTGGCTGGCTAGTGGCTAAGTATGGCCCAAAGATCTTTTACCATTGTCCACCATGTATTATAGGCCCACTACAATTTCGAACGTGAAGAAGTGGAAATTGCTGGCGATTCTAATTTAATATTATTTCGTCACAGATCTAAGCCATTTTTACTTATTCGCGACATGAAGCAAGAAGACTCACCACAGTAAATATGTCGAAGAAAGTTGAACGCAAGTGTTCTAAACCACGATTACCATTTAACTGTGACTTACAGTCGACTATAACTATAATTATGCACTAATACCATACAGGTAAAACTGTCAGATTACGTAGTTTGTAGAGTTACACTTTGTTTTCTGTGGCTTAAGCTTATTATATTATCAGCGTAAACACTAAATGCTTTCAATGACCTCTCACAGTAGGATAATTAGGCCTACAGCGACTGTATTTCCGTCCAGAATCGTGACAATCGAAAAATGCTTCACCGGCAAATTACGTGCCCAAAAAGAAAACTAAAATAGATTAGGACTGCATAATTATTTTCAGCTTAATTTCTCAATTAACATAAAATTATGTTTTCGTTTTAGCACAACTTGTTATTGCGGGTTTACAATCCACATGTTTACCTAAACCGATTACTAATAATTACATGTAAATAGCCAAATAAATGAGAAATCGGGTTAGGTCCATTCTCTAATACATGTGAACGTACTAAGCTGTTTTGAATGTAGACTATAATTACTTTCCCTCAGAACATCCACACAACATCCTCGATGAATATGTGGTCAAAACAAATCGTCATCCAGAATTTTCCACATGGGAATTTTTTAACAGTTGGTCTTTAGCAAAAGACATTATTTTGTAACCATGCAGCGTTATAATATAGGCCTAGTATAAAGCCTACAACAACAATTTATAGGCCCTACACCCAGAGCTGCAAATCTACGTGAACATGTGAAGGGAAACTGTCATTCAAAGTAGCATATGCATACAAATTTTCATTAATCCAGCGTTGCGCTGGAATAGTAGACTATTTATTTAATTTGAGCAAAACAATTTTCCAAACTGTCAATGGTGGGAAATTCGTTCAATTTCTCTCCCCAAGTTTAAAGGTGGTGAGGAAATCCCCAATCACTCCCTAAAATCTGCGACCCTGAATGCAACTATTTGGTACTTCATCGTAATTTCTTATGCACTTAATGCAGCGGTTCCCGACTCGCGGCCCGCGGGCCAAAAGTGGCAAGCCAGGTCTAAAAAAATGGCCCTCGTCTCTCAAAGAATTAAAAAAAAGGCTGTGTGAAAAATTTATAATTTGGACAGGATAGAACTGTCATAATTATTTTCTATTACAAATTATTTTATTCTGATGTCGATAAATGGCTCCAAACATTCTATTTTATTCAGTTTTAACAATTTTATATGCTTTTAGTTAATCAAATGTTAGCCTTGTGATCCCTAAAGAAAAAGTGGCCCTCGTGTCCTCCAACTTAGAAAAAGTGGCCCAAAAGTTAAAAAAAGGATGGGAACCGCTGAATTAATGTATATCTTAAAAGAGTCAAGTGAGCCTACATATTTTAATATACATGTACATAGCCTAATTATCGGCTTCTACTGACCGATATGCAGCACAGTATGATTATGTGGCCTGGGCTAATATGTAGACCTAGTCTTATAATGCACTTCTCGATTAACAACCAGAATTAGGTCTAATGTGAGTAGGTCAACACTGTAGGGTCTTCGCGAATACTCAGTAAGAGTGACTACGGTAGTCTAACTAAACACTTATTGTAAGCCAAACTATAAATGTACGGTAATCGTAATTGCTCTGTTTTCTGGCATCTCTGCTACTTGCCATCAAATTCCCCCACAGACACAATCATAATGCTCTCAGTCTACGGTGTACATGTATATTTTATAGCAGATTTCTCAAGAGGAGTGGAATCTCGAAATATCCCTGTAGCTTACAAGAGGTATAATTGCACACCATTCTAATCTAATCAAGTGATTTTATATAGCGCCGTTATCATGACGATCAAGCAGTCGTTGGTGGCTTAGAGTGAAATCGCAATAAAAACATCGACAGTCCATCACACTTAAACATCTTCGTAATCGTAATCGCAATGGTAACCTCGAGACTTCTACAGCGTCCACAAAAGGGAAGTCGCGTGAACCAGCTTATTCACAGGCGCTTAATCAAAACAAAATCGATAGGCAGCGGGTCAAGTCCGGAGAATCAGGCAGGCAGATAGATGGACGGCTAAGGTGGATGATGTTCAGAATTGAAATGACGAGGAATGGGAGAAGAGGAAGAATGTTCATCCCACCGTGCGATATGAATAGCCCTATGTATGAAATTTCGCATTAAATACTAATGATTCGCCAACAGTCAAACACAATTTAGTAGGCTACTGAGCTTTTAATGTAGGGCTATCGAAATTTCTGTGATGTTCTTCTGATAAGAACTACTATAATAAAGTATATCAATCCCCAGCAGAATTGTCTTCAATTTTAGGAAGTTACTTTTCTTGCAAAATTATTTCATGCTTTTATATGTAGAAAAATTGATGCACTGACATAAATATTTGTAAAGCAAATCACATAGCGCCATTCAAGTTTTTATGTGAAAGGCTAGTTTACATACACGGAGTTCAGAACCAGAATGGCTTAGACTTTAGAGACGCTGCTACAAGTAGGCCTGCGTGGTATAATCAAAGACCTTATAGGCTAGTCTGCGACTAAAATATCTTTGGTATAATCGCTGAAAAGGCGCATCGACTAAGAATAATATGAACGCAGACTTAACCAACGGATGGGAGGATGGATGGGAGCAAAGAGGCGATTGAATATTGAAAGAGAAATTCTATTAGGCCTATTTGCTGCTATCGTTCAGATAAATCGGAAGCTCAACAATCGTTTATTTAGTAAATTCTGAGTAACATTTTAATCTTTATACAAAATTCTATCGTAGATATTAGCAAAACTTGAACAGTTTAATATAGATTCTTTACTTGAACACTTTAATATAAATTCTTTAACACAATTCTGTTATTGCCAAAAGCTAGTGACACCAACAGGCATTTTACACAGTTCAATGTATTATAATAATTATCAAGAATTTTTTTCGTTCAACATTCCGGTTATCTGAACCGGTTGCAGTGTACAAGTAGGCTATGCAGTTTAAACAATTCACAAGAACGCAGATCACAGAATACACAAATCTTAACTATACTCACAGAACCGACAGCGTGCAATAATCGGCGCTAATAGCCTACAAATCATTTCCGTCAACGGGGGCTCGAACTCGCTACCTCTCGCTCTCTAAGCCAGCGTGTTATCCACCGGGCCCATACGGACCCCCAAGGGGTACAGGATACAAATACCGTCTGTCAATATAGGCCCTACTGCAGTAGCGGCGCTAGAGGGGCTAGGGGGGGCTAAGCCCACCTTAAAAAGTCGATCCATTTTTTTCATGCAAAAATAAAATATTTGCGCGATTAACCCCTTTTGCCCCCACCCACAAATGACGTACCTGTAAAGGTACGCACGAGGTTTGCCAGACCAGACAGTTTGTGGCGGAATATGAAAAAGATGAAAAAGGACCATTTTCCAAGATTTCGGCCGGATGGCAAAAAAAAGCTCGTCAGAAATTTTGGCGACTGAAATGGAAAATTATCTTGAGATTTTGGTCGATGACCAAAAAAAGTCCGACTGAAAACTGAAAATTTTCAGAATTCCTGACGCCGCCACTGCCCCACTGTAGCCTATGAACATCTTTAAAACGACGGTGAAATATAATTATGACGTCCGCTTATTTAACAGAAAGCATAATATGATTAGATGTTAGTGAAGATTTATATGCACCTTCTAATATAGGCCTAGACCTTCAAATAGCACCGGCTCTGCATGACTAGATGACGACAATAATTACCAATAATTATTATTCTGTTGTAAGCAACTGTTCCAAATCCGAACACACGCAACAATCATCTCAGTGAAAAGTTCGAACCAGCCTAGATTAAAACCTAAAATAACACTATCGAACACTGCGCCGTGTGGAATTGGCTATAAAATAAAGATACCTGGTTCATTCTTGAACTGTTCTAGTGTAACGAGTAATGTCGCACAGCGTAAATGTTTCAAAGTCACATACATGTAATTACGAATTGTCATCTCAATTACATAGTCTTCAGATGCGCCATTCCAAATGGCAAATGCGATTTCTTCATTGGACCAAAGTAAACAAGTAAATGCGGCATCATCTCACAGACCTAAACAACATCAATAATGGGCCTATTGACTAGCTTCAACAAGATTACACAAGGTAATCGTGTCACGTAGGCTATAAATTGAACATTAGGCATGCATTTCACACAGATGTGCAGAAAACCTATTAATTGCACATCAAACCCTGTTGGAATGTAAAAAATCGTCAAGTGGCGTAGCCAGGAATTTATGATGGGGGTTTGGGTTTTTTGCCTGGCCGGATGCCCTTTCTGACACCAACCCAACAGCATTGCAGTAAATAAAAAGGGATTAAAGTAACAAAGAGAATAAAGTAAGAAAAACATTTGTTACAACAAGCAAGTGTTTTGTTTTTCTTATTTAAGTGGATAAATAATCTTTTAAAAAACTTTTTCCCTAGGCCAATTGGGGTTTTTAACCCCAGAAACCCCTTCGCCTACGCCACTGAAATCGTTACTATTAGGTCGATATTCCTACATTGCTCGAAGTGGGCTCAAATAGGTATAATCAAAAGTTAATGCAAGATGCTGGCAGGAAAGAGCAACCAAGGAGAAGAATCTGGTATAACTTTCTTCGTGGCGTCATTGTGTGGGGAACGAAATTTCAATGCATTACGACAGTTTCGAAGTCGATGGGGGACCTGTGGCGGTGTGGTCGATGCTAGCATACACTTCTACCCGGCTGTACATCGGGTTCTGAGACGGTGGGGCAACTCCTGCGGCGTATGCCTTGGCGATATTCATTTGAACGTACTCCGTAGTCTCAGACTGGCTCACTCTCGGAGGCTTCTTCGGTGGTGTACAGACCCTCTGAGCTCGGTCCGTCGTTGTCGGATCGATTGGCTGGTCGAGTTGGTTAGCCCGAGGCGGTTTCGGTGGACCGTTCGATTTCCTCTGTGGATCCATCGTCACGTAACCAGATTTCTGAAAAATACAGTTTTTCTTGTTTTATAAATGGACCGTGTCAAAAGTACAGAAAAAATTCATATAAATGTTCCATGAGGAACGTAATGGAGGCGCTGCTTTCTTGCTCAACAACTCTATAGCTGGTAGAAGCTGAATATCAATGTTGCAGATGGAGAGCAAGAGTATTGCACGACTTACCGCTTTACTTTTTCAGTTTATAACCTATATCAAATGTCACTGTTTGTATTGCGAAAATTTATGTAGCTACTCTATTTTTATGTAGAAAATAGTTTTGTTACTAAACCATCCTGTAGAATGTGCATTGTAACTATAAGGAACCACAATACACAAAGAAACAACCTGCTCATCGACATTCTCATTTAAAAGAATGGCCAGTTCCATACTGTGAACGAGATTCGAAACTACTATATCATTCAAGGAATGGTTAGACATTTTTAGGCGTCACAATATATTCATGGAATAAAACTGCAGGCTGATGCTCGTAGAAAATGGGAACCATGGAATGCGCTATAAGCACGTGAAGACCATTGATGAATCTTTGTTCACGCTTCCCATTTTTTCCATGGTCCAATGCGGTCAGGTTCATAGAACTTGGCTCAAATTTGACGAATACTGAGCTCATAATTATTGCCAGCGGTAGTCTACCTACATAAGCTTACATAATCAAAGTGCTGTAGGCTATCTAAGAGGATAATTCTTCGTTCAGGCTACAGCGTACTATCAGCATTTTTAAGATTCAAATTATAATTATTGAGGGACTTTTCTTTAAGAATGTTGTATGCTACGATTCAATTTCCTTTCACTTGACGTTCACCGAAGAATTGTCTGACATTCTTCGTGAAGAAGAGGACTCATACTTTCAATTTTAAGTCTGAAGGATCGGTAAGCCCTACGATTATAATTATTATTCCTATGTAGGCTAGGTGTTGAACTGCGTGGAGCGCAACAATTGAAAACGGTTGGAGGTAGCATGGAGGTAGCATTTTATTCTATTACTGAACTTAGAAAGCTCCTATCCCAGTGCAACCTAGTCAGAAGCGATCCCAGAGCGAAGAACCAATCGAAGAAATCATTTTAAAAGGGAAGGTGTGGGCGCACACAGCACAGTGCATACTGTATGGAAAAGTAGCAAGTAATTAGGGTTGGTGCCAAATGTAGCTTCGGTCACCCTCCTTGCAGCCGAGTTTGTATACAGTATGACAATCGGACATACAGATATAGAGACAGACAATCGGATATACATATATAGAGACAGACATACATAGATATAGAGACATATATAGATATAGATACAGACAGACTGGGTAGACCTACAGAGTCAGACATAGACACAGAGAGGTAAATAAAGCCATATCTTCCGCGTGAGGATGCAAGTTCACGTGATAAAGTGCAATTCTATCAACAAACAGGGGCATACAACGTCTGGGTATTTACACTGTTTATTTACTGCAACGACGCTGTAATCACGTGCAAGCAAAATGCCTGTCAAGTCCTGGCATAGCTCCAGCTAAGCATTAAACACGGCTCCATGGCCTTTTGAATAACTATACTGGGGTATAAGCTTAGTAACAATATTAGGCCGTAATATCAAGACAAGTAGAGGTAGCTACACTGAATGATAGCCATGCAGGTTTTAAAAAGCGTGAGAAAATAATTCATATTATTTTCAAGGTCTGATTTTATTTGAAAGGCCTGGCTGAAAATTGTGTAAATATTCTAACGTATCTTTTGACGAGCAGTCTATCCACACACGGGGGTGCACGCGAATTAATGCAGTGGTTATTGGTTAATGTACTGGATAGTCAATCGGGAAGTGGGGATTTAAATTTGGGTCAACAAAGAGAATTCTGTTCGATATTTCTGCCCCACCAGCACATCCTAGCCAACTCAACTCCACCACTGGTTTTACATCTGCCAGTGCCAGTCCCAAGTCTGGTTGCCTGGTTAAAGGAGGAAGGCGACACTAACCATTTCTGAAATGGCAGTGTCGTTAAATAGCAACAAACAACCTAGCCAACTCAGCCATATTGAGAACACTGACTGCAGACCTATGCGCTGTCGGTGGGTAGGCCTAAATGAGACGGCTATGGAGAGGCATGGCAACCCAGCATCATATTATTCCAAGTTAAAGAAAGTGAATTCGGTAACATTTCATACATAATTATGGCTACCTCAGGATTAGCTGAAGGGACCGTTCTACTGCTTCCTCTTATACCCTAATATTGGTCCCAACACAAGCGAAAAGTCGTATTGGAGGCACACCAGATTGGATAATAAGTTAGGTTAATGTTAAGTAGGCTATTATACTCTAAATGTATATAGCGTATAGGCATATGAACATGAGACACACTGTAAGCTTATCATTATTTACAAAGAACGAGAAACATACCAAACTGAACAGAACTTTGTCAACAGACACAGTCTAGTGTTAAACATTTGTCATACTGCATAGACCTATGATGTTCAGATGTAGTTTCCGAAGCCTTTCTAGTAAACCTTATTGTTTAAATACTTACCAGTGTAACAACCGAGACTGAAAATAATTATCAGCTTTTATAATCATGTCGTTACTATCTGTTCCTGCTACACGACTGCTTTCCTCTATAAACGGATGTCTAGGCCTACAGAATATCCGGACCCGTTGTTGTCTAATGCCTATGACCCAATTTTATGCGCCAGCCATTCTAGGCTCTGTGCAGCTTAACACGAAATTCTGCGTGCACATCATGTTCAGCACACATACATAGGCCATAATTATATATATTATAGGCCTGTTAGATATATACACTATGTATAGGCTACATACGCGGGTTCACTACAATTGTTCGCGTTCGTGTACATTAAACGGATTACTCACGACTTAATTCCAACTACATGACGTGGCTCCCAAACACGTAATCCTACGATTCTGGATATAGTAGGCCTAAAGACTTCTCAGCGCATGAGTCGGTTACAGAATTAGGGGCCTGCGCAGTGCAGAATTAGATAGCACGGCCAGCCTAGCTTTCGCCGCCTATTGCCCCCAGAATACAATGGCAGCCAATAAACTTCGATGAAACTTGAAGCACAGTGCTGCAGCACTATAGTGTATGGCCTGGCCGTTGGCATCAAGCTCTCGTTTTATCCATGGAGCACAGTACTGCAATAATGTATGCATCGTTTGCATAGATTAGTCTCTACTGTATCTGTGTAGAGACATACACCTCTAGTTACAATGTACTTGACAGTCACGATTATTATAGAATAGGCATTCTATTATTTACCAGGGTTCTTCGCACTGGAAGCACCTCTGATTAGGTTGTATTGTGAGAGGCGCTTTGTAAATCCGGAAAAGTCAAGGGCGGATACAGAAATTTTCGAAGGGGGGGGCCAAAGTCCTATGGAACTACTTTTGGGGGGGGGGCCACGTCTACTTTCCGAGCAAAATAGCTGGTCAAAAAAAGGAAATTTTTGAAATGGGGGGGGCCATGGCCGGATTGCCCCCCCCCTGGATCCGCCCCTGGGAAAAGTATAGTAGGTCTATGTGAGTGGCATGTGATGTGCCAACGCGCCACGAAATCCAAACGACAGGCGGACTACAGCTTCAATAGCCAGTCTTATAATGGAATGTGTATTAATTCAAGCATTATTGTATCCGTGATTAAATGAAGTAATACTGGTTGGGTTAAGATTCAGTAACCCAGTTGCGATGATTTTGACATGACAGAGCGAAGACTGAACTGCAACAGCTGCTGTCTAAAAATTAATAGCATAGGACTAATAATATTATTGAATGACACGACACACAACGAAATTCGATCCGAAAGAAATGTCGATGACACCATAGATATGTTGCAATTAAAAAGCACCTAAGTAACTTATAAGTGAATTGGTACGAAAGTAAGTACTCACTTAAGCTACCAAGCAAGCAAATGACTAAGTAGCTACTTAGGTAAACATACTTCATTTTAACCTTACAAACACAGATGAATTGAGGTTTCGGGCAACATAATAAAATATTATAGGCTAATCAGTGATCACGCAATTTAGATTTAATAATAATTATTAGCTACCATAACTTACGGTTCTTTCTCGTTGAATAGGTTTCGGTTTCGGTTTCGGTTTCGTTGCGCCTGAAATGTTTGAAGAAATATTGATGACAAAGTGCACAGAAGCACGAAATAAGTTTTTGTCCGGATACCTTTGTCCGTTTATCTGTGTCTGTCTGTCTGACTTTCTATTTCATCGTACCTCTGCGTATATTTTATTTGCTTTTTTGCTGCCTGTATACCCTATGTCCGCCTCTAGTCTTTCTATGGGCAAGCATGTGGGTCTATACCAGACTATAATATACTAGGCCTATGTCCGCCTTTGGAGCTGTAGGCCTATTAACTTCTCTAATTCAAACAGCCAATTACTGTCCCCCAAATCTATCCATGATAATTGTCTATAGGATCGAGCAGTGAAGCTGCTATGACTAATTATTGCAAACTCTTCTTGTTTTATAATGCTCATAAATACGGTATTGTACAAGAGGCTACGACTCATACGACTGCACGAAGATTTAGCATACAACTGTAACCCTGTAGCCCTGTACTGCCAGATAATTGCACCAAACATATCCATGTGTATGTTAGACATTGTTTGTATGTACACTTGTTATAGCGCCCCCTTGAAGCTCCCTGCTCAGAGGCGCTCCCGACTACAGAGCGGACACTGCATCGGAGTTTCAGACCGAAACGCTGAGCAATTGCGGATGGAGGACTTTGCCCAAGGTCTCTGCGCGGTGGTTTGAGGTGGAATCGAACCTGCAACCCTTCGGCGGCAAGGCGACGATCATACCCACTACACCACAGCGCCACACAATATATATATTATATATTTATATATGTGTGTTCGTATGTGTTTGTATGATTGAGAACTTGGGCTAAATGCAAATTCAAAACTCGCTGGTAGTAGGCCTATCAACAATCTGGGGCGCTCCACAAAGTGAAACCAAAAAGTTCGCTTTTAAATACAGATTTATTATAGTAGCAATTTATTAGAGTAACAAATTGGATCATAGCGGAAAGCGAAAATACCTCATGATCATGAGTTTCGGGCAATTATTGCACAATGCGCATCAACCGGCGCAGCATGAATAAAAAAATCACCGAGGGCAGTTGGTACGAGGTTAGTTGAGTTGGCTAAGAACGCAAATGGAGACGAAATCTCGCAGCGAAACAAATTGGTGCATTTATTGTGATTTTACCTATAATCAACTGTTGGCTACTAACAGTCATTATTTTTTCAGTAGCCGTCGGGAGACAGTGGCGAAACCTAAATATTCAGCTGTGATTAGTCAATAGGCATCTGAGGTCTGCATGTTCCACAACCCGTATCAGACTCCAACTTGATTCATAATTATTATCAAGTTCATCTATTATGGCTTAAGAGAATGCACTGGTAGTCTAACAACTGAGCTAAAGGACGAATTTTACAGTGACAACTAATGTCATTGATATCTTGCAAATAAAGTGCATTCGAGCAATTCTTGACACATGCTTCTAGGATAAAAGCAGGTACAGTCCATAACCGAATTATACTAGCTTCATAATGCCCAGGTAAGTAATTATTATTCCATCGCCACGAATAAAACGTGAAGGAGCGGTCCTTCTACTTGGCTTCCGCTGCTGCGTAGACTGTCGGATGATACAGAGAATCGAATTCAGCTGGGAGAGGGTTGTGATCACTTAGGCTTGCCCTAGAGTCAATAATATCGATTTTTTCCTTGTTGAGCCGAATGGAATTGAACACAAAGTTATGGTCAATAAAAGAAACAACTTCTGCATTGACTGTGTAAAACCACATCGAACTCAGCGGTATCAATAGTCGCAATGAATTGCGCAACTTTTCAAGTCTGCGCAGAAATACCCAGTCTCTCAGCGCAATGTATCATCCGAGCAGGTGGATTTGTCCTAGAAAAGTGGCGAAAAACTGTTCCTGCCATGATATCAGAAAACCCTTCCATCATTGGTGTTCAATGTTCTGCATACTGCTTCCATGACAGCGCCATTAGCGAAGTAGGCTCTACAGGGTGGCTCAAAAAAAATGTACCACCGGGGAAAATGCGATATCTTCGCAGCCGCTTGAACTTTTTCTGCGAAAATTTCCCAATTTGTAGGGGAATGAATTTCCAACAATCCCTGAAAGTTTCATTTGAAACTTTTCATGTTTGCAAAAGTTACAGCTGTTCAAACTTAAAATTTCGTTTTTTCAAATATCCGCGAAAATTGACGTCACTTGTAGATTTCCAAGTCAAATGATATCACTTTTCACTACGACCTCAGCATTCCGTTTTGCAGTTTATTGTAAGGTATAATGAGAGTGTCCACTCCCTGCCTTAACACAAGCTCAAATTCTTTTTGTGAAGCTCAGTATGGCCTTGTTGGTCGGGTCCTGTGGCAACTGACCCCACATTAGCAGCAAGACTTGCTTCAGCTGGCCAATGTTCTCCAACTTGGGATGAAATGTCTTGCAGCGTTCCAGCATAGCTTACCAGACGTGATAAGCAAGAGGGCTAAGGTCTGGCGAGTTTGTAAGTCATCTTTGCCAATGCATTTACTTCAATTGATGGCAATAAGGTAGCGCCATCATAATCAACCTTGCCGTGCGAGCAAGCAGGCGCACTGTCCTGCTGGAAAATAAAACCAGATGTTAGAGCATACCTGGTCTTCAATGAGTCCGGGTTAGAGAGTTCAAAGATGAGTTTGACATCTAACCTACCCTATGGGATTAAATGCAGTCTTTTCTTGCAGCCGTAACACACGCCAGCATATCTGATGCCGAAGCCACGATGTGCTTCGCAAACTTGACCTTTCGATTACCAAGCGAATTTCTTGAAAATCGTGTTTTTTTCATCAGGCCAAGCGACCACTTCCTGCCTCTCTTCCGACATCTGATCTTCGTTACATAAACATGTTTGCAGATAGCCTTCAATGTGCTCAGGCTCCACTTTTCACTGGGTATTTTGCTATGATCACGCTATGTCCCAGTCTCTGTTCATGCAAAGTCCGAGTTCCCATTATTTTTATCTTTCGCATAAACTTTGCCCATGACGTTCAGTAATGGGTTCACGAATTGAGATCTTAATCTATAAAATATCACCAAATACCAGCAGATTGCTTCATAAACAGCTTCTTTACAGCTCATAGTGAGGTCGTATGACATCATCATCAATTTGTGTGTTGTAATTTGCCGAACGTCAGAAGCATGCAGAGTGGGAAGATGGACATCATTCAAAAAGAGATGGGAAGGATGGATATAGCGATACTGGGATTATGTGAGACCAGATGGAAGGGAAAAGGACACTTCAGATGGAACGGTTTTAAGATAGTAATGTCGGGGCAGGAGGAGAGGGGGAGGAATGGAGTTGCAATCATGTGCGATAGGAAGAGCGCTGATGCGATAATGGGGTATAATACAGTGAGTGACAGAGTACTGAGTGTAAGATTTAGGGGAGGAAGGATCAATACGACAATCATACAGGTTTATGCCCCTACAGCGATGGCGGCAGAGGAGGAACAAGAAGCTTTCTACTTAGACCTGCAAGGGACAATTGACACAACACCGAGGGGAGACATACTGGTGATTATGGGTGACTTCAACGCGAAAGTTGGTGAGGACAGAAGTGGATGGGAAGAAGTAGTGGGTAAGTACGGACTGGGTGTACGAAACGAGGCAGGGGAGAGAATGCTGGAGTTCTGCGATTCCAATGAATTACGAATAATGAACACATGGTTCGAACAACCGAAAAGAAGACTTTATACATGGACGACGCCGGATGGAAAACACAGGAATCAGATCGACTACGTGTTGGTGAACAAAAGATGGAAGAGCACGATAAAAGATGTAAGAACAAGACCGGGGGCGGATTGCGGAACAGACCACGAGATAATAGTGGCTACATTACAGCTAAAGTTGAAGAAGTTGAAGAGAGGCAAAAGACTGACCAGTTTCGATTGCAAAGGCATAACACCAGAATACAGGGTGGAGATAATGAATAGGTTTGAGATCTTAGAGAGAGACGATACAACGGAAGAGGAGGATGCAAACAAGCTATGGACAAAGATGAAAACTGCGATTCAGGAGGCGGCGGAGAAACATGTACCAAAGAAAACGTCAAGGAAAATTACACCATGGCTATCCAAAGAGGCCATTGAGGTGGCAATGGAAAGGAGAGTAGCAAAAAAGGAAGGGAATAGGGATAGGGTAAAAACATTGAATAAGGCCTTCCAAAGGAAGGCAAGGGAGGATAAGGAAAACCATCTCAAGGAAATGTGCAAGGAGATGGAGGAAGAAGGGAAGAAAGGAAGAACTAAAGAACTGTTCGCAAAGATAAAGGAAATAACAAAGACAGCAGGCCCTAGAATGGGATCACTCAAGACAAAGGATGGGAAGATAATAGGAGACGAGGAGGAGATGAAGGCAAGGTGGAGAGAGTATACGGAAGAGCTGTACAAGGAGGACGAACGTGTCGTGAAGGAAAACATCAAAATAGAGGAAGTTGAAAACGAACCAGAGATATTGGAGGCAGAGGTGGAGTGGGCGATAAAACAGTTAAAGGACAACAAAGCGCCAGGACACGATGGAATACCTATAGAACTGGTAAAAGCGGGAGATGAAGCAGTGGTGAGGACTATTACAAAGCTATGCAATCAAATCTGGAGAACTGGGGAGTGGCCGGAGGATTGGAAAAGGTCAGTGTTCATACCAATATTCAAGAAAGGAGACGCGAGAGAGTGTGGAAATTATCGAACGATAGCGATGATATCGCACACGAGCAAAATACTACTCAAAATAATCCACAAAAGAATGGAGAAGACAATTGAAAGAGAATTACCAGCCAACCAAGCGGGATTCAGGAAGGCGCGTGGAACGCGTGATCACATCGCCAATATAAGGTGGATTATGGAGAGACAGAGGGAGTACGGGCAAGAGGTGCATATGTGTTTTATAGACTACAGCAAGGCGTTTGATTGCATAGACCATACACTACTGTGGAGGACACTAATCGAGATGGGAATTCCGAAGCATCTGGTTAAACTACTGAAAGGCCTTTACGTGGATCAAGAGGCGGTTATAAGAACTGAATATGGAGACACAGAGAAATTTAAAATAAGGAAAGGAGTGAGGCAGGGGTGCATTTTGTCCCCTTTCCTGTTCAATCTGTATGCCGAGAGAATTATGAGGAGGGCTGGATTGGAGGAGGCAACAGAGGGGGTAAGGATAGCGGGGAAAATACTGAATAATTTGAGGTACGCTGATGATACGACATTATTGGCGGGTAAGAAGGACGACCTGGCCGAGTTAATAAGAAGAGTCAGGATGGAAAGCGAAAAGGCGGGACTATACTTCAATGTAAAGAAAACAAAAGTTATGACAACTGCAACATGGGAAAACTTTGAGGTGGATGGAGAAACGATAGAGGTAGTATCGAGCTTCACATTCCTGGGATCTATGTTAGAGAAGGAGGGAAGATGTGATATGGAAATAAGGCGGAGGGTATCAATGGGAAAAACGGCAATGAACGGTCTGGGAAATATTTGGAAAGATAAATATGTGAGCAGGGAAACAAAGAAAAGACTGGTAAGAGCACTGATCTTCCCGGTCGTCCTATATGGATGCGAAACATGGACAAAGACACTGGATATGGAAAAGAAAATCAACGCGTGCGAGATGTGGATTTGGAGAAAAATGTTAAGGATTTCATGGACGGAGAAGAGAACTAACGAATCGGTGCGTGAGGAGCTCGGAATAGAGAGAGATGAGACACTACAGCAAACAGCGACTTGGAGGAAATTGAGCTACTTCGGCCATGTGATGAGATCTAACGGTTTGGAGAAGGAGCTGATGACGGCATGCGGTGAGGGAAGGAGGAGACGCGGAAGACCAAGGAAGAGATGGTTGGATGAGGTACAGGAAAAGTCTGGCATGAACTTGGAGGAGCTGAGAGAGGCAACAAGAGAGAGGGGACACTGGAGAGGATACATCAAGAATATCGCCAGAGCTCCAAGAGCTGACGGCACCAGGTGACAAGGTGAATTTGCCAAAAAATATTAATGAAATCACATGTATTGGAGCATGATTCTCCGGATAATTGAAAAAACGAAATTTTAAGTTTGAACAGCTGTAACTTTTGCAAACATGAAAAGTTTCAAATGAAACTTTCAGGGATTGTCGGATATTCATTCCCCTTCAAATTGCGAAATTTTCGCAGAAAAAGCTCAATCGGCTGCGAAGATATCGCATTTTCCCCGGTGGTACATTTTTTTGAGCCACCCTGTATATACTAAGTCTTTTTGAGATCGGAATCAATGGTCAATGCTACCAGACGTCCCATGAAACCCATCATAGTTCGATGAGAGGATTTATTCGCCCAAATAATAGGGATAATAGGCTACAATATAATATTGTAAAGTTATTCAGGGCATGCAATTAAACACGTTTCTGTTGCTCCTTTTAAGTTGCCGCTTGTACGCTCTCATCGAGCTGGGATAGAGGTAACCATGGTAACCGACCCGGGCCTCTGACGTGCGACGATCTGCTGGCCTTTTAAGATCGCCGCCTGGGCACATCTAGCCGGCGGAGGGGTTGAGTAGCGACGTCTTACTTTACTTTCAAGTGCAGCAGCGCTCTACGCGCTATCTCTAGTGACGTAATCACACCTCTGCCTTGACTGCCGTGTGTCCGCCTGTATGTGTGCGTGTCGGCGTGTGTTTGTGTCCTGCACTAGCCTGACCCGAGGACCTCTGTTTCCTTTCCCCTGTCGGTTTGTCTGTTGTCTTAAACTGCATTTGCGGTGTGCTGTTTGATGCTATCGTATAAATAGAGGCCCGTTGCCTCTGTGTGTAGAGAGGATCCTGTGTGGCCGAGTGGGTTGTAGCCCGCTCGCCGCGCCGGCGGAGCGGGTTCGATTCCCCGGTCGGATCTTTACATACTGCGGGTGGCTCGGTCGCAATATAAACGTGGAGTCGACGCTGATCATCTTTGATATGAAAAAGAGTCGTTAAACCCCAACATTTCATTTTTTTCTGTGTGTAGAGCAGTTGACATTTGGCCGTGTAAGAGTACGTATAGAGCAGTTGACATTTGGCCGTGTAAGAGTACGTATAGAGCAGTTGACATTCGGCCGTGTAAGAGTACGTATAGAGCAGTTGATATTCGGACGCCTAGCGTGCGTGTTGAAGAGCAGTAGCGATTTGACCGTCTTGAAGTACGTGTAGAGTGCTGGCGAAGAATAATAAGACGATTGAAACTATTTTCGGTGTTGGTTTTCTGCTCGAACCATTAATTGATCGTTGTCGTGAAATCCTATGCCCGACGGGAAAGGTGCTACCGCGCGGACAGAAGAAGACGGAAGGATCCAACTCGACATCCTGGTCCCCGAAGAAGAGAAAGAGAGAGAAGGATCCGACCGGAAGCAATCCAGGACCGATAGGGAGAGACCGCCATATTGTACGATTGGTCCGATACCTGGGATTGAAGAAAAGAGTAGAAGGCCGATTTCTTCACAATATTAGGCCTACATGCATGCGATACATTATCAATAATTTTAAATTTAAACACGCTATGGTTTCGAAACTGTTAGAAGATGATGACAAACCTGTCATGTCGACGTAACCCAGTTTTGACCTTAACTTTGCTGCTGCACCTGATGAATTCGCTAATTCTGCTTCATTTCCACATTCTTCTACAACATCTAGAAAGTTTTATGAATATTATACTTTCCATTATGCACTTGTAGACCAAAGCAATGTATCAAGCCAATGTAGAGCTACATTTTGAAAGCTGAATTTGCGTAGTAGCCTATGTCGTTAAACTGTAAGTGATCGTTATGAAAAATTAATTACGAAATATGTAAGAATTTTTAAATGCCTCTCAATCATACAGTGTCTTCCATAAATCATGAAAAATGTTAACATTAACAACTCCATTATGGAATAGAAATCGTTTAAACAGCTTCGCATAGGATATATACCTCTATAGTTTGAAAGTTTAGGTTTGTTGTAAACGCTGATACTCGAAGGAATATAGGCCTTACCTGGTATCGTAGGCGATGTGTTGGCTTCAACGATCGCTGCGGGCTGGTCAATTTCTTGATGCGATACTTCAGTTTGGGTATTAATTATATGATTTTCTGAAAGATAAAATTAAAACCTTCCATCAGCAGACACCTTTGAATAAATAATTGCATAGCGGCCAGAAGCTGTGATAACTGAACTTGTGACTTGAAGTTCACCGGAAAATATCGTGACACTGGCGAGTCTATTACAAAGCAAACAATTTTTATATAAATTTTATATACAACATAAATATGCTTGCAATCTGAGACTTTTGCTTCTTAGCCTAACATGATAGTATTATCATATCTCTTGATTCAGTGCATAAGGTTACAAACAACATAATTAGTATATCGGATGAATGAAACACTAGCATATAAGCTTATTTCTTGTTATTAGTAGAATAAATACCAACAGAATATTGTCTTATTTTCACTCCTGGGGTTTCAAACTGGCTGGATGCATTTAAACGTCTTCCTTCTGTCATTTATCTGAGCAATGTATCAGATTATGCTTGTTCTGTTAATTAAATAAGGCAATCTGGCACAGTAAACTTGCCATAAGATAACCATTAACCATATTTACAAAATACATAGCAAGAAGCTAAAGAATAGCAACCATATTTAGGTCTATTCGTTACCATTTTCGACAAGATCGCCATTTTGTTCAGTGAGCACCGCGATTCGTGGGGCCGGGGTCAATTGTGAAATCCAATCTGTTAAAAGACAAGTGCTACGTATTTTAAACTCTACCCAACAACAGTTGCTCAAATCAAAGTTTTATCGCACATGCAATGCGAAACGTGTTTACACTGAACGTGTACTGAAAATACTCCATTAACCAGTGTGCATATAGCGATGATACTTTTCTGTCTAAAGGCAAATGCACAGGCTACTATAATAGCCTACCACCCGGGATGAGATGAGTGAAGTGGATTTCCGTGGCTTTCCTCACATACAATCTTGCGGGTGAGAAACTTGTCCAGCCTCGTTGAGCATCGGCTTAAGGCAGATTCGAAACTGTCATCTTCCGTTTACGAGGAACAGAACAAGCTGCGCCCGATTAAAGAATAATTCTTTGTTATGTACATTTTTGTAGGGCCTATTCTTCTGATTTCAGCAGACCTAAAGAGCGTTTCTTGATGCTCATGAATAGAAATAATATATTAGAGATCAAAATGATTCACCACCTGGAAACGGGTAAAAGGCACCCTAGTAGTCTCGTTTAGTGCAAATGGAATGCGTGCCTATTGTTGAAAATACCAGTTCAGTTGTTAAACTTAAAGATATTATGTGAGAAGAAAGATTACCGACAAAGAATGCCTATACTCGCTCATCTAAATTCATTTGGAAATCTTGAAAATCTTTCTGAAGTATTAAATTGAATTGTTAGAAATGCCATAAAACCGACGATAAAACTGAATGAAATAAATTCTCATTACACTTCTTTTGTCTTTGTGTGATGAAACGGATCAACAGAAAAACGCCGCCAACGACAAACATTGCGACTACAATAGGAATTATAATCGCTGGAACAGATCTGGGCACGAGTGGCTTGGCCTGAAGTTGAGTGAATTTAATCCACGAAATGTTTGACTTAGTAACAATATGCAATGTCTGTGACTTCCACGTGAATGAGTATCCTGGTACGTTGGTTGCAACCGGCCATTTTGTGCGTCCAACAGAGAGCTCAGAATAGTTAGACGATCGACTCAATTCTGTGAATCGTGTAGTGCATGTGAACTTGCAACCATTCAAACTCAAATGAGCAGTTATGTTAATAGTAGAATTCACGACGTTGTTCGTAGAAGTGGTGTTAATAAAACCAATGTCGACAGTTGATTCCGTCTCCTCTGCTGAGATAATTTTCCATTCCATGATAGGAGTCCAGTTTCCGACAAATTGAACGCTGCACCACATCTGTACACTGGAATATAGATCCCGTCCATCGCCATCTACACCACAGCGTGGATTGGACTCTGAAATGTATGAATACATGTACTCAGCAAAACGCATTGCATTTCATTGCGATTCATGAAGTCAATCTAAGTGCACAACAACTAATAGCTTCAACAAATTATAGTAATTAGGCCTAAAATAAAGGGCAAAATTAGCTCAATTGGATTTACATGAATTGCAAAATGAGCATGTTGGAACTTGGAAAAACCACATGCTATAGCCTAGAGATATATCCCAGCTGGAATCAATTTTCCAAAAAATAATTCTCAATCTATCTTATTTTATATACAGTCATGCATTTAAGAGTGGTGCTCTTCGTAAACTAAAATTTAGATAATCCACATAACTGAATATGAAGAACTCACCTGGTCACCTGGTGCCGTCAGCTCTTGGAGCTCTGGCGATATTCTTGATGTATCCTCTCCAGTGTCCCCTCTCTCTTGTTGCCTCTCTCAGCTCCTCCAAGTTCATGCCAGACTTTTCCTGTACCTCATCCAACCATCTCTTCCTTGGTCTTCCGCGTCTCCCCCTTCCCTCACCGCATGCCGTCATCAGCTCCTTATCGTTGATTTCCTTCTTGGATACATCATGAATTTTCTTGGCAAAGATAAGGGGGTGGTTTGCCATTGCCTTCCCCCCGTTTGCCGTCCGTGCCCGTTCGTTCACCCCTCCATACGGAGGGGTTACTAACAGGTCGCCCCACGAGAAGGTGGGCACGGTGGACTTTGGTTCGCCAGCCCAGGTCGGTTCCGAGTCTACGCTCCAATTGGAGTCGTCGGTCAGGTCTCCTCCCTGCTTTACTCACGTGAATGAGTGACTGACAAACCTTTTGCGACCCCAAAAGAACTAGGCATTACATATAGAAGCCAGTAAATATTTAAAAGCATGAGAACGTATAAGTCTAGCTCCAAATAGAGAGGTTCGATATTTGATCCAAATTTATAAGGCAAGACTTATGAACGCAACTTATAACTCTCACCCAAGACAACCAGATCAGCGCTGGAACAAGGCAGAATGCGAATCGGTTTTTAAACAAAATTTGACCGAGGAAAGCAAGTCATGTTACTTACATTCCAGTAACACTTACCCAAGATAACCAGATCAGCGCCGGCGTTTTCTACTCCAGCCTCTTCACAAACGTAATGTAACGGAATCTCCTTTCTTGTCTTCACTCTAAGTGTTAATTGTCCTTTTGTTGAGTTATCAATCTCACAGTAGTCTGCATAATTCTTCACAAATCTATTTCCCGTATAAATTGTGCTCAGTGAACCAAGCGTTTCGTTTATTATTCTCCAAACCAGTTTGTCATCGTTATTTGTCGTACAATAGAAGATAGCGACGTCTCCTTCAACCACCGCTACGTTTTCAGGCACAACTGTCAGTTTGGCCTTACTACCTGCATGTATAAAGAATCATATATCATATATCAAATAGCATTCGTATTCGTGGTCGTATTCTGGCAGTGCTGATCCCAAGTCTGAGTAAAGGAGGAGGGCAATGAGAATCATATTTGTGATGACACAGTGTTTAGCAACTATAAAATCTACATGAACGACATTGAACGTGCAGAAAGTAACATTAACTAAGCTTCATTTTCGACATAGGCCTACAGGTCAAGTATCTTTCAATCCGTTTTTAGTTTGTGATAACGCGTCTACAGTGGAATGATAGCCATCGAGTAGGCCTGTATCGGCCTGGAAGCACATGCTTCACTGCTGCAGTTCCGCTCCAGTAGTTTGACTCACTCAATCCCGTTTCTTATATTCACTACAATGAGCAACAGCTGGAGCGACCGAGTGTCACATGCAGTGATGGAAGATCATAGGCTATCAACTTTCGAGAATTTATGACTTTTGATTGTGAGTTGACACCTTGTGATTGATATGCGTCTACTAGTGATGAATAGCAAAGTCACGAATTGAACATCATCAGCCATCCATCCATCAAAGTGACAAACTAAATATGTACAATTGTACATAGATGACGATGCATTTGGTTTTTAATTCATTTATTATTATCGTCTTGTTGCCACAACTGGATGAGTGTATCAGAGTCACTGTGAATTTGATATTACGCAGTGTGAATTACATAATGCATACATACATGCATGCATTCATGAATGCGTGCATACTTACTGACATACATGCACCATGCATACGCTAGCTCTACATTACATATCCATACCTGAATGAATGCATAATATTGTATTAATTCATACGTTCATTTATTCCACCTATGTACTCATAATATAGCCCTCTTCAAGAAAACTACTCAGTGGTGCTTCCGCCTTCCTGCCCAGCCACCGCGAAAGAAAATAAATTCGATAGATTTACGAAACAAAGTTTGATTTGTCGGATGTAATAAATGCAGCTTTGAGGGAGGCCCCACAAATCTGATGACTTTTTTTAGTCATTCGTCGAATTCCAAAGAAAAAGATACCATTTATCCACCAAAATAGTTGATGACCGAAATCTCGGACAAAAAGATGCCATTTCCTAAAAAAAACGTACCATTTTCCCCGGAAAAATAAACTGATGCCATTTTTTATTCCCTGTAGGGGAGAGTTGCCTTGAATGGACCGTTGCCTTAATTGGACCGCAACCATTTAACACCCTAGACGCATTTTTTGCTTCGTTTTCAAATGTTGTATTCTTGCGCGATTGAATATTGATCGTACCGCCGCAATCAGTTTTAAGGAATTCTAAACATTTATTTAGTTGCGGTAAAAACTATATTTCACGTAGTTTTGATCTAATTTTTGCTCTACCTGACAATGAGTGTAGGCAATTTAGGTAAGCTTTCAAAATTGTAGTCACGTTTGTTTTAATCATAGCCAGGTTTCATGTTTAAGCAACAATACTCGATTTAGCGCTGAGACTGACACCTGTTAAACTATGACAGTGTGAGCAGAAGTAGTCCGTGTTGCCTGAAATGGACCACATTAAGTCTCCTTAATTGGACCGATAATTTGGGTGCGGTCCATTTAAGGACACCAGTACTTGCAATGTTATTGGGTACGGTCCATTTAAGGATACCGATACTTGCAATGTCCTGTTGTGATTCTTTAACCAATTACAATACCCTCTTTGGCATAAGTTTTATGGAACAACAGTCGACAGTGTGGCATGGGATTTGGCGATGCATCTGACAAGCATAGAACGAATAATTTCAAAATATGCAAAAATGTCAGTTGTAGGCTTAATAGTTTCATAACAGTTGCTCTGAAGCAATACACTGCTATTATAGATGAAGATAGTGTACCAATATGCGATCTGCGCGCAATTCTTCTTGTATTAGATATTTCAAATAGATTTAACTGAGTACTAATGCAATACTTCACAATCATTTATTCCCAGTATTAGCTATAGGTCATATTATTTCACTATAATTATAGAGGCCTATATAGTCTATATGTAGACCTGCACTGGTTATTATGGCAAAGTACTCCTAATTGGTCTGCAGGCAGAGGTTAAGCCAGTCATATATTCAGTTGATTTCAGCTACTGCAATTGTGCATTGATATTTTTAACTGTATGGTTAGACACTAAGAGTTTTGAAGCGTTTCCCTTGCTTTTTGGGGAAAATTACCCGTTAAAAAGTCTTTAAAATATTGTGTCCCATTCAGGGCAAATGGTCCAATCAAGGACACCATGCGGTCCATTCAAGGAAACAGGTTGCCTTGATTGGACTTTTTAGGGGTACCTATTTGTTTATTTATTTCTCATAAATCCACGAATATTTTTTGTCTTTTGCTTATTAATAACATAGATAAACAATCAACCAAGCATATGGCGTGCTTTCCTTTTAGAAATTTAGTAGCATTTATGCAGCACACCTAAGTTTGCCTTAGGTGGTCCATTCATGGCAACTCTCCCCTACGGACCTCGTGGGTCGTGGGAAGGTGCCTACTAAACTACTAATGGGGCACGTCAACTTTCCGAACAAAATTAGCTGGTCAAAAATAAAGAAATTTCTAAATGAGGGGCCGTGTCCGGATTTGCCTCCCTGGATCCGCCCCTGTACATACATGCATTTTTTATACACTCATAGATTCATAATAATCACGCAAGTTGTCTATAAGTAGACTAACTTAGCCCAATACCGCAACGTAAAACAAATCTTCGTGAAAATAATAATAAGTCTATGTTCTCCAGTGACCTACTTACCTGGGATTAAAACCACAAAAATGCCAAATAACCATGCAGTTCTGCAATTCATGCTGATTGTGGAAACAGACACCATACGCTAGTCGACACGTTGGAGCCAGCTACTTATGCTGCACTAGCAAAGTACGCATACCAAATATTAATTCCTTATCTCGTGTATAAGCTAAAAATAATTATAGTCCCCTATTCGTCTAATTATTTTCAGGTTACGGGCTACAGCGTTGTTACAACTGCCTGTATGAAAACAAGACCCTCGCTCATCTTCAGCCTGCATCCTGAAATTAAAAGGCTAATAGGCATAATGAGACGTGTTGCATACGAACATACCATGTAGGCCTGTAGAGCATTGTAGACCTATATTATTATGCATATAATCATAGACTATGCTGTACATCAGGATGCCATTATTATAGGCTAGTCATCGCTTGAATGTTTGTCTACTTTCATGTAAGTAGATCGTATAATATTATATTCGTGCTCATTTTGGAATTAGGTAGCCTAAATGATCTTTATTAGCGGAGAAATGTCCAACAATTATTGCCCATGCATTACAAATGGCGGAATGTGAACTTTTAATTAGAGAAATCTCCCTCTTAGCATAGCCTAATATTAGTCCAATCTTACGCCGTCCACTTTCTCAACCCAGACGCAACTCATCGTGGCATCCCTCCCTCCTTCTTTCTATGGACTTATGGCCAGGGGATTCTATTCTTCCAGCGCTCGGTGCATTTGGACAACCATCATCACCTAAATGATGTGTAGGGTCTACATGCTAGTGCGTTACGCTTAACTTTAACTAGCGCTTTAGACATTTCCTTGCTTGCAACCACGATATGATGGCTTGACATTACAAGCGTTAGTTAGACTTGAATTTTACAACACTTTTGTTTTCGGCTATGTTTACATTTGCATGCACGCCTGCATAGGCCCAACAGTGTATACATCTACCTATGCATATATCGTGCGTTGTTTGACGCAAAACGAAGGCTAAATTGAACAATTTATGAACATGTGAAGGAAACACCAACGATACTGAATTTTGTGATTTCATTTCAAACCGATGTAAAAGTGCGACCGTTTTTCGTTTTGCCATCTAGCAAAGGGGTATTGTTAATGGTGGAAAATCAAAGCTCTTCTATCGCTTTCATAACAGACGGCTGTTACACTCTAGGGTATACGCGGTACAGAGTGTAGGCCTACTCAGATCTGGGAAAAACGGCATCGTGCACTTAGGCTACCTCAGAAAACGAGGATATACGCGGGTATACAGCGTGTAGTGACCTCACAAAGAATTTTTCTAACATGTCGAAAATCGCGGAAAGCACTGGTTTTTGGACAGCCATGAGCGTATTACGAGCTCCCCAAAAAGTAAGAAAAGTAGGCGATGATAAAAAAAAGTCCTGATAAATTGTTATGACTAAAAAAGGTCGTAAGAAATTTCGGCCACAAAAGTCTGTTTTTTGGCCAGGCTGTATTCACTTCAAAATTTACCAGAACAGCGCTGCGAACAGAGGAAGTGAGTTGGTCGTACCGGGGACGTAACTAACGTTGGGCTGGATGGGCTTAAGCTCCCCAAACGAAGCAGAAGTTCTCGAAATACGATGAAGACCCTAGCCCCACTATAATTATAGTCTTGTGCCACAGCTCTTGCAATTTACCATGCGAAAATACGCCATCGAGCACTAAAGCGGAGGGAAGGATGCTTTTGGACTGCTCGATGGTGGGCAGATACAGCACCGTAGGGAGCGACGTCCTTGGGCGTTTGAAAAACCCGGCCAAAATGGCAGAGAAACTGAAGAAGGCCTAGCGAGTGCATTAATATTATTTTGTGTAGGCTAGTTAAGTCACAAATGCTAGTCGATTCTGAAATGTTCTGAATAAGAAACGCAACGGTTTCAAAATTAATAGGTCTACTCTTAAAGACACTAGTGCAGAAACAGTCTGAAAGTGATCTAGTAAAAATCAAATGTTTCATTCCCCTAAGCCCTGATAGACGTCACATGCATGTAGAATCTCTGCAAGATCAGTCCTTGGTGATTAAAAAAGACGTTACACGCGCCGTCTATCGAGTCACGAGAGGGAGAATTTGACCTATGTTCAAACCATAAAGCCTAAATAAAATGTAGGCTACATACTAGTACACAAGCCTCAAGGCCGTAGCCAGGATTTGTGTATTTCTGTCCCGGCCGAAAACCCCAAAATTGATGACTTTTTCATCCGGCCAAAATCTTCAGAAAATGTCAAAAATTTCCCTTCCTATAAAAACTGATGACCTTTTTTGGTCATCCGGCCGAGAAATTCAAATGTCACCAATTAATTCAGTTTTGTTTTTACATTTTCCCATTTCGAGGAGTATTTGCGTGGTTTCATTTCTTGGTTTTTGCATCATGTGCTCCTAAATGCATGCAATTATTTTTTACATTTTTCATTTCGGGTGTGTTCAAACACCCAAAACACCGCGCTAGCTACGGCCTTGATAGGCCTGCTGTAGGCCTAAATGGAAACTAGTCTTGTTTAGCGTTGGTCATGCTTAACGAAGTCAATAAAAAAATTTAAGGTGCCTTCAGAAGCCTTTTGCATTTCGTAAATCAACTGCTAGGCTAAATCTCTTGTTATGTTCAGTCATAGCCTAGCATGCAGTTCATTGTCGATTCAAGTGTAACCTATCGAAATCTAAACAAGGTTGTTGAGATAATTTATTGACTTCAAATTGCCTTCGATTCACGCAAGTCGATTCAAATTATCTTTTGGCAGCTTTCTCTATATCGTCTATAACAGCCGACGGCCGTTGTTTTAATCTGCAATGTCCTGTCCTGCGGAGTCCACAATTGGCGGAAATCCAAGAACCAAGGCAAGGGATGGGTCAGTCAGTCAGTGCATTGAATAATAATTAAGACCCATTTCCTCATTTTAACCTACGTCGCTGAATGATAACGTGCATCGCATGCCAACAAATTTGCTAAAATTCAGTGATATTAGACCTATTAGATCTAACCTACAGCTAAGTCAACAAGATTGTGCGCGAGTTAGGTCTAATCAAAGTAGGCAATCGTGCTTTTGAGTTGGCATCAATGCTAAGATGTAGGCTATAGTGTATAAGTATTTAACGGTCTAAATTCTAAAAGGAATTGATTAACTATCTAATTATTTCAGCTTTGTATAATTATCATGCTTTTGCAGTAACACAAAAGAAAGATGTGCGAGAAAAAAGGTAATATAGCACATTGCTTCCAAATCATGTGAACTTTTCAGTTATGCCCAACACCAGTAAAGCTATGAGTGATTGGACTTCAATAGGCCTACGGTGGATATGGGCAACAGATTTTATTCATCTATTAGGCCTATAGTTTAAAATAATAAGACGACATAGGCATCGTAAAACTATTGAATTGATTATATCTTTGTTGCAATTCGCGGACTTTTTCAGATCTACGGTTCTACCAAAATGTCAGCTAAGTTCTATGCAAAATAGGCAAACATCTTTGCTTGCGTTAAAAATAGTGCAAAAAGCCATTATAGAATCTAATTTGGGGTATAATAGTTTTAAAAAGTCTCATATTCATAAGTCACAACCAAGGGCGGATACAGAAATTTTCGATGGGGGGGGGGGATTTTGGGTCTTGGTCCAGGAAACAGGGGAAAAATTTCGTCTGGGTCGCCGAAAAATCTGACGACTTTTTTTAGTCATCAGCCTCAAATTTCCCTCGCGGGTGCGAGGAACGGACAATACGGAGCTACTCACTGGGACCACGTCAACCTTTCAGGCCAGAATAGCTAGTAAAAAATAAAGAAATTTCTAAATGGGGGTCATGGCCATTTTGGCTCCCCCCTGGATCCGCCCCTGGTCACAAGAACCATAATCTAAATAGTTTTCAAGAATATCATGAAAGCATTAATAAGTGAGAGGATGGTCGATCTTCCTGGTTTGCTTTTGCTTTGCTTTGTTATGAAACACGCACACATTCTGCCTACGTGTCCTGTTATTATCATCTTTAACGAGGATAGCCTATAGTTTTACAGTTGGAAATAGATATTTCGCGATAAAATTTCCAGGCTATTAACAATAGGCCTATTTGCAATTATCAAGCTTCCTTAGATAATTAATCGTTTTCACAGAAAGCATAATTATATGATCCATCCAAGAAAATTAACAGTCTGTGTAGATCTAGGGTATCAACAGCAATAATTACCAGGCTAAACATAATGTGAGCCATTAGTCAGTTGTCATTATAGATAATTGTATCATTACATCCAAATAAAAAGAACAGTTTTATGTAGATATGGTGTGTCAACGTCAACTTCAATCGCCATTGTCTGCCACAGTGACTCATTTTTATATGCCAGGAATAGATTGCAGTGTTGATCTTGTGGGCACTATTATTTTTTCTTCAAAACTACAATGCATTAAATACGGCAAGTAAATTGTATGCATCTTTGCATTTTTGTAGGCCTACGCACGTTTGCATGTAGGCGTATTACATGTATGTCTCAATCGTGCAACATCTGTTTTTTGCAGAAAATCACTGGCTAGGCCTATGTATGCATGTAGGATTGCAGGTCTCACATAGGCCTACTAGTCTTATTTGCTCAGTTATTCAACCCCTTCAACACTTCTGAGTGGGCGCTTGGCTATCTATAGTTTTTTTGTATTGTCAAGCTAAAACCATTGTTGATGGGGTAACCTATACATGTCAAGACAAAAAACGGCATATCACATTTTTATGGTGAGAAACGGCATCTCAATCTTAATAGCGGATGCAACTGGCGTTTTCTTGCAACATTTGACCAAAGCGAGCAAAAGAGAAACACGCAACTGGGTCATGCTGCTCAGTTAAGTTTATACTCCGACTAATACAGTAGGCCTATAATTCTGACAATGACTAAGTGGTGTTGTAGCAGTAGACGTCAAATTTATAAAATAGAACGTTGCGTTTCTGGAAAGTTGCATAAACCGAACAACCCAAACCGACTAAATGAGACAACAACATCCATATATTATTTTTCTATTTGTGTTTTGACGAGAGCATTAAATTAGGCTGATTGATGATTAGGTCAATCTGGTACAAAAGCAGACTGAATAGCAAACACATAATTATATTTATAGCCTAATGTTTGCGCATTTGGTCATAAAAACATCAAAGCGACATAAATAAACGGACTGCATCTGCAATTTGACATTATATCAAACACAAAATTCAAGGCTATATTAAAATATTATTAGCACATAGGCTATAAGGCTATTGTTCCACTTCCATTTATGTACTGTACGTAGGCTGTATTCGTTTAATTAAAAAACGCTGTAGGAGTTTAGGTGTAGGCTACACTTACACAACGGACAACATGTCTACTTAGTACTTATGGCTAGTAAATTTGAACAGAAAGTCAGCCACAAATATTGCGACAATATTTCACTGTCAACAGTCGCCAGAGAGATTGTTATTTTTGCTGATGAAATTCATATAGGCCTAGGCCTAATTTTATGCGTGGCACCAGTTCCTGTTGATAAAGTAAATGAATGCATAACATTAGTTTTCATTGTCAGAATCTGACTGATCAATATACGACGAACCATATTCTTGAATCCTGGATTTGCACTGTCAGGTTTAAAAAGGACTTCTGCAGTGTTTTATTCCAAAGAAGCGTAGTCAGCTCTATTATGAATATGTGACTGAACTCACAATTACAATCTGGGCGGTGGAGGTGACACAGTATGATCGATTCTGGCGTAAACAGAATTATTTGTGGATGGATGAGTCTGCGGTGCAGTTGGCCTAGTTGGTTGTCCTCGAAATCCGTTCATCTCCATGTACACTGTACCATCGTCACCAACGTACTAAATTGACATAAGGGGAATAGATGCAAACTAATATTATTACTTTGGCAATCAAAGGTGAATAGATGCAGAACTATATTACTTTGGCAGTCAAGGTGAATAGATGCAGAACTAAATTACTTTGGCAATCAAGGTGAATAGATGCAGAACTATATTACTTTGGCAGTCAAGGTGAATAGATGCAGAACTAAATTACTTTGGCAATCAAGGTGAATAGATGCAGAACTATATTACTTTGGCAGTCAAGGTGAATAGATGCAGAACTAAATTACTTTGGCAATCAAGGTGAATAGATGCAGAACTAAATTACTTTGGCAATCAAGGTGAATAGATGCAGAACTATATTACTTTGGCAGTCAAGGTGAATAGATGCAGAACTATATTACTTTGGCAGTCAAGGTGAATAGATGCAGAACTAAATTACTTTGGCAATCAAGGTGAATAGATGCAGAACTATATTACTTTGGCAGTCAAGGTGAATAGATGCAGAACTAAATTACTTTGGCAATCAAGGTGAATAGATGCAGAACTATATTACTTTGGCAGTCAAGGTGAATAGGCCTAGATGCAGAACTATATTACTTTGACAATCTCTTATCAATTGGAATGATTTAATTTAACACAGCATGCAATTCTGTACAACACTGTAAAATTGGAGTTTGCGTTTTATTTAAAATTTAACTGAAAGAAAATAACAGGGGACTTTTGATAGCCTATGTATAGGCTACAGTCGCCACGTTGCGTTACGTGGTCAGTTGCCACTTGCCAGTAAATTTTGATGTAATGAACTAGTCTGCTAAACATTATAAACCGGCATAAAGTAAATCATCTTGTATTTAAAAAACACATTAGACAGAATAATTTCTTCTTAATCTGCAAGACTATCAATGGAATATAATAGGCCTATTAAACCTATACTTGTAGAAACTCAGAAACTAATCAAAGTAATCGAGCAGTGAACAATGCATGTAGTCCTATTATTTGCATGGGCATCTGGTCAACAGAGAGAAATATTCTTTAGAGTAAGGGTAAAGACTTACCCTTGGGGAACGCGGAGGTTCAGCTCCTTCTTGGGGTTTTGAAAGAGGCAGTGAAGCCACCGATCCTGAAGTGAAATAAAATATGCTTAGGCTAAAGGATTAATTGAGAATACAAAATAAAGATCTGGTTTTATTTGAATGAAAAATATGTTGACTCCCTTAGGAAATCTTTGATGCCCTTCCAGTTTATATATATATATATATATAATTTTATGTGCATATGTGCAGGGCCTCGTGGCAACGAACGGTGGAAACGGCTACGCTCCAGAGAGGGGCTCGCCAATGATGATGATGATATATACTATCGACAAATACACACACACACACACATCTATTATGTGTGAGCTATTATTTCGTACAATAATAAGCAGGCATACACACACACGCACACACGTAGGCTACTCATAATTTTATATGCACACATAGTTGCCTACTGCGTGCAATAATAGAACGCTGGAGCGGATCAGTTTGAAGTAGGCCGCAATGATTATTTAGCTATAATTTTTATGAAAATATATATCACATTCATAGGCGTAGGGAACATTTCGGCAGTGGGGGCAAAGATTTGACTTTTGCCCGAAAGTATACTTTAAAATTTTTGGGCGGACCGCGAGTCACCGACATATTTTTCTTTTTTCGGTCAAATTTTCTATAGTCTACTGACTTTTTTAGTCATTCGATTTTCCAACTCTTATTTTCCCAGCCGAAATAACTAATGACCTTTTTAGCCATTTCGAACAAATCTTCTGAGAATATAGCTGTTTTGCCCTGTGTGCCCGAAAAAACTCCTCCCATCATGCCCGTTTTCCCGAAAAAAGGTTTGTCCGCCCATCATGCCTGGTTTACCCGAAAAACACATTTGCCCAAAATGTGGGGGGCATTTGCCCCTCTGGACCCCAGCCTCCTACACCTGTGATCACATGAGTGAATGTGCGTAGCGTTCGCAGCATATGTGTGCTCGTGTGTGTATGACTGGGTGTCACAACTGTCACATGGGTGACTTATTCGGAAAAGCACGCTCCTGCAAATAAATGTGCACTGAGAAGTCGAGTATGTCCACAATATTAGCAAACCGTTAGCGTTTGGTGCGTGCAAGTTGTAAAATTTCGGAAATATTTTGTCGGGAGATCACGTCACAAAGGAGCCCAAAAGTCGCGAGATGAACAGCAAAATGAAGACATTAGAAAATTTTCTGTGTACAATATAATTGTACATTAAAAACCGTAATATATTAATTTCGTAAGTCAAGTCACATAAAACATACGATGAAAGCATCGACGTAAAAATAATTTAGACGGCAGACTGCCTACAGTTCTTACCGTAGCCCGCATGCTATAGCCTAGATCACGGATTTATTATTAATTTGGAAATACGACATAATAATAGTTGCTGGTAGATGTAGGCCTAACCTAATCGCCCACAGCTGCCAAAGGTTGAGAATTTACAGTGTCGCCTTTGCGACTGCGGGTCAGTTTAAAAGGAGCCCAAAATATCGCGAGGAGGACATTTTCAGTCTCGAGCGCAATGAAAGTAACGTATTAACAACTCGCGCTTCTCGCGAAGACCTGGTAACCCCGCCGTGCGTCTAGAACTATGTGGACAGAAGTTGGGTGATGGAGATTATTGCATCTTTCTGTTTCCGTTTAGCAACGCTGCGTTATAACAGAGACGACTAGCGTCCTACTCAGCTGTTCTAGCAATTCGAAAACGAATCTGAGTCATCATTGGCTAAATAGTAACTATTTCTAAATTATTACATACAGGATACTTCATCGTTAAACACGACTGCGCTCAACTGAGATTGCCACCGCAGGAAAGCAAAGTCAGATAGACAAATGCACCAATAATAGATAGAAAAACAGACAGCATTATAATTATGCAGATCGATCGAAAGGTTGATGCTTGGATGGACGGATGGATAGTTGTATTTATGGATTGATAGATTGATTGATAGATTGATTGATGGATAGATGGATGGATGGGTGGATTGATGTATGGATGGAAGAATGAATGGATGGATAGATGAAGGTATAGATGAATGGATGGAAGAATGGATGGATGGATAGATGGATAAATGAATGGATTGGTGGGTTGATGGATGGATGGAGAGATGGATTTAAGGATAGATGGGTGGATATTATGAATTATTTGCCTCAGTGCCATGGGCCGCGCACTGACCTGGACACAAGTGCAGATAGTTAGTGCCTCGCCAATCTTGCACATCATCATATGGGTTGTCTTCGTCTCCGTTAGTCACCCTCGGACTTAGGCCAATTCTACGTTCTTCGAGACCTACTGTCAGTTAAAGCATAATAATGGATTGACAATAACAGTTTACTGTTGCTGATGGCAAGCCGCCATAACATTAGCCGAGAAAGCGAAAACATAATATCAATAATGATAACAAGACCTAAAACAAGAGTCGATTTTTATGACAGTTGTTAGGCGCCGATCCGTCCTACTGCTGTGCATTTTAACATATAAGGCCATCGGATATCGAACTCGCAGTTTTCTGTTTTTCGTATAAGACTTACTATACCTTGTATTAGCTGTGGACCACCACCACGCGAATCCAGTTGTAATAGTCTCCATCTAAGTTTAGGGCAGGTCTATCAGCTTTTGGATAGACCACGAATGAAAGAGAGAGACAGACAGACAGACATACAGACAGACAGACAGACAGACAGACAGACAGAGAATAGAGCAACTGATTGGCACTTCTAGCAGTTAATTTACTTAGTTCTTATCCGATAAAACTAGGTAAAGAGGCTCTTTACCTGAAAAAACGGCCGAACATCATGCAAAATAGCCATGATATTGTAAGGCAAAAGTTAGGCCCTACGGCTGCAGATTAGATGGCGGCCGACCATTGCACAGCCTACGGTACATGTTGAAATCTGGCAGAATGAGTGAACTTTGTTTAGACGTTGAGATCAGCCTTAGTATGTCTATGTGAAATGGCAATAGCCTACTGATAAATACGCATTTAGTCTAATGCTGCTGAAATGTAAATCTGGCTATCAAACTTAAAAGCTATCAAACTTTGCCTACAGCTCTACATAGATTATGTAGTTTAACGTACAGCAGTGCGAATTTGTCTGCATCATGGACACTTTTTCTAACTTAACAGGATGCCTAAATCTTCGTTAGGCTAGGCCCTAACCTATCCGCCCAAAGACCCCAAACAGAATTTCTGGAAAATTCTTTAATGAACTTTTCCCAATGATACTGCAAACGCAAGTTGCCTTGCGGAAACTTGAAAAGGGTAAAGCGAAATGATCAAAGCAGGCTACCAGTTGATGAAAAACTTGTGATCGTTTCAGCTCCATCCTGGTTCGTAGTCGAGTCACGAGGTTTCGATTTACACCCTGCAATACATTAGCACGTCTACATTTAATAACTCTCAGTGATTTCGTGTCAAAACAAGGTAAAGAATGCTGAGGCTCTGCATTCCATGGGCGGAGTTTGGTTTCCGTTCTTGGAGGGGCTAAAAAAGAACTTAGGAAGAACTTGGACTTTGTTGGGGCTGAGTCTCGGTCCAGAACGAGGGGCGCCGACAAATATTTTCTCAACCCAATAAGTTGGTGACTTTTTTTAGTCCTCGGGCTGAAATCTCGCCGAAAAGTAAAAATGTTCACATTTTTCAGTACAAAAAAGTTGATGACCTATTTTTCAGTATTTTCCCGGGAAAAAAAGTTGATGACCTTTTTTAGTCATTCGTATGTTTCGCGTGCGTGGACAGAACCCTTTCCCCGAACAAATTTATGAGTCTTCGCCATCTTGGGGTGGGGGCTAAGCCCGGGAAAAGATACCATTTACCCGGTAAAAATGAATCTGTGCCTTCTTGAGGGGCTTAGCCCCCAAGCCCCTGATAAACATATGCTGCATTCGTTTCATATTCAAGGCATGTTATACGAATAATTATGTTATATGAACAACGAAACAACTTCAAGTAAGGTTTCACCATCCAGTCACCTCTGATCGTCTTCATAGTCTGTTCCGTTCTCCCGTAATGATACTCGATTGGACTAATCTTCTCCATCCCATCTTTATCCCACGCTGCACCCGGACTCTGGAACGAATTTCTTCATGAATTCTGCAAATTGTTACCTGGTAGTCTCGCCAATAATAGGCCTACCGCCACTCATACAATATCATCTGCCTGAAACCCCTCTACTAATCACCACACAGATTTCTCATTCTAAATTGGAGTCTCGCTTCTTCAAGGCTTTCTGTCCTAATCCATCCGATCCTTCTACCTCGAAACTTTCCTGTCCTTAAACGAAGCCCGTCGTAGCATTCCTGGCAACAGAACTTGGACCTCGTCTAGATATCGAACTCTGATACGACGCAGCTCTCCTGAATAAGCTTGTGCCCTGGACTTGGCTCTAGAATAGTCCTTTAAAAATTGGAATCTACAATTTTGCTTCTATGTGGAGTGAAAATGGCTCAAAAAGTCTTATTATATCTCTTCTGAAAACTAACTTGTTCTAATTACCATGCCAGGCTATCGGTTCATAAGTAGGCCTAGAAACGATAGGAGGGATGGCGGTGTGGGCTATTGATTGCTATTCGAGAAAAAATCCGCAAAGTTAATGATTCAGGTTATGGAAATATGGGAAGTAGTTCAACTATTGGAATTCTTATTGATGCACTATTCCGCGCATAGCATTTTCTCGTTAATTCGGGGTAATGTCCTTTATATGAAAATCAATATTGCAACTTCTCTACCCCATTTTATCCACTTTCTCCCTTACTAGTTGTTCTCTCTTCTCATTCCCATGCACCCTATTCCTTGTGTAGTAATGTAGGCCTATGCTTACCTGCGTGAGTTTTCTTGTAAGTGATGCATGCTGTAATGATCAATAGTGTGCAAAGAGTGATCAAGCAAATCAGAGTAGTTTTTAAAACATCAACTTCAGGTGGTTCGACTGGAGTTGTTGCAGTAGGGAGATCTTTGTCAGTTGAGAACTGCTGTTCAGAAGACGACTCAGCTGTTACTGAAAGACAGAATCATGCACGTTTATTTATTACTAATGGCTACTCGCAAAATATTTTTGTAATGCTTCATCTACTAATAGAAAGTGATGTGCCTTTCACGACCCATTCTCTTGAGACAACAGCAGTCCACATTAAAACATACCAATACAGTTATTACATAATCTTTAACCTCATAATAATTTGGCCTCCTAAAATAATGGGAGCACACACAGGTGCATGAGGGGCACTTGCGCCCTCTGCAAAATAGGCTGCTTTTTGGCTTCACTGGTGTTTTGTTTTTAATGAATTTAATCGCATTAAGTCACTAATAATTGCAATGGTACACAAAGTGAATCTGAGAACCTTTTACTTTTACCCATGTGGCAGCTGTGGCTCATTTTCTTCTTTGCATCTTTTTCTTGCCACAGATAATTAACTATGACAATTATGTTATGTTCCATTTTGCAAAAGTACCTGCGTGTGCCCATGACCTCAAATTGTTTATATTCAGCCTAATGACTGAGTTTTCGTCCATCGTCACATTGTCAAAGAATTTGTCATAAAGGTGAACATCCCCGATTATATTCTATAGACCTATCTTATGTTCTGCATGCATTGTGCTTGGATTGTCACTGTGATCAGTTTGGCCTTTCAAAATTACTACACTAGTTTACTGTGATAATCAAGGAGGCATTGGAAGAACTGGAGGAAGGGATAAAAGTGGGAGGAATGTGGATCAGGGCATTAAGATTCGCAGACGATCAAGCAATGATGGCAGAAAGTCGGGAAGGGTTACAAACAATGATGGACCGGCTGAATACAACATCAAAAGAATACGGAATGAAAATCAACATAAAGAAAACAAAAGTTATGAGATTAAGCAAAGGAGAGCAGAAGGCAGTTAAAATATTCATAGATGGAGAAGAATTAGAACAAGTCAAGGAATTTGCGTATCTCGGCAGTACGATTACGGAAGATGCTAGATGCCACAGAGAAATACAACGAAGGATTGTACTAGGAAAAGATGCATTTGAAAAGAGGAAAGAGCTACTGAGAAGAGGAATCAATAAGGAGCTGAAAAAGAAAATGATAAAAACCTTAGTATGGAGTGTGATGTTATATGGATCAGAGACATGGACTATGCGAATGGAAGACATCAAGAGAATTGAAGCATTTGAAATGTGGTTATGGAGAAGGATAGAAAGAATCAGCTGGAGGGATCATATCAGCAATGAGAAGGTATTGAGAAGAGTCGGAGAAAAGAGAGCGATGATATACACAATTAGAGAAAGACAAAGAAGATGGATCGGGCACACACTCAGAGGAGACTCGATGCTGCAAACAATCATAGAGGGGAAAATGGATGGAAAAAGAACGAGAGGCAGACCAAGACAAAAACTGTTAGACTGGATGATGAAAGATGGCTACCAGAAGCTGAAAATGAAAGCGCAGAACAGAGAAGATTGGAGACGTCAAACATTCGAACCTGCCTAAGGGCAGAGCACGAAAAGAAGAAGAAGTTTACTGTGAATTTATGTTCTCCAAGCACTGTTTCGTGCCACATTTTTAATTTCCTTTTACTCTGGAAACTTCAACTCTAAATAGGGCGATGACACTATTTACAGGTTCCCATTTAACAAAAGCGTTAATACTAGACGCTGGTGATCGGACAATAATATTGTGCGATGTTCGATATTCAAAATATTTGTCCGTAGGCACCATGGTCTAATCATGGGTTACCACCAAACAGTTGGTTGGAAGATGAGAGATGTAGCCTACATAACATGAAAATCTGCATTAGACCTGAATATACTCAATGTAGCCTGCATAACAGTGAATACTGTCCACAATGAAGAACTGTCAGTAGTGGAAATCAACCTGTAGCGATTTATGAAATCGCTAATAATCATTTTATTTAATGTAATGGCCTGCGTATTTACTTTATTTTTGCAACGCTGCCATGGGTTGACGGTTGCGGCTAAATTTAGCATTTCGTGCAGCTACGCGCTAAAAATAGTATTATGTGGCGAATTTGCATATGCAGATGCAGAATAATCAGCGGTGAAGGCGTGAGGTCTTCTGATTGGTCGATAATAGGCCGAAGCGTCATTCGGCGCGGTTCTGACTAAAAATTGTCAGTTGGCGACCGAGATCTGGGAGAGATAGACCTGTCGTATGGTGAAACGACAATTTTGGAAGTTAAATGTGCAATAAATCGCGAAATAAACGTATTCCGATTGAAATTGGCATGGTAAAGATCTACCCAGAGACGGTGCAACTCACGGTCGAAGTTTGAAACGCAGTTATATCTGAGAAATGGCAAATTTGACTTTTGAATTCTGAAACGAGTAACACGGACCAAAAAGAAATATCACGGACAAGAAATTATCTCAGAAATTATCTCAGGGGAAAAGAAATATCACGGACAAGAAATTATCTCAGGGAGGATCCGAAATTTCTTGGAAGCAGGGAAGTACCGGTTTCGCTAATGTGGATCGAAATTGATTATGTTGATTGTTGAATTGTGCTAAATATAGTCTTACGATAAATACTATGTGTCACGATAAATAGAGGATTGTCTGCTAACTAAAAATGAATCACTGAAATAATTACTAGTTAGAAATCGAACTAAAAGACTCTGAATCAAAGTGATACTAGTGGACGATAATTGCGGAGATTGTTCTCCCTAGGCTGTAGAGTTATTTCAGTTTGAGATAATCATTTGTACTGTAGTTAAGACTGTTGAATTCTGAAATTAAATATTTTAAATGCACAGTCTAGTGATTAATCTGTACAAATAATGTCTGCACCTGATTCTGAAGAGGCAAGGGAATCCTTTATCATTGGGTCCCAAGGGGGTGAGGGCAGAAGCCCTACACCAGAAACTTCTGTGAACGTTGATGAGGGCTCTTCTGTAGCGCCCTCTCTTGTGATAGAGAAACTCTTGAGCATTTTAGAGTTGAGTCAAAAGCGATACACAGAACTAGTAGAGAATACTGAGAGGTTATTTGAGCGACAAAGCAGACAGATAAGAAGGCTAGAGGATCAGATGGCAGAGCTCCCTGTAGGGATTTCCGGTGAAGCTGTTGTGTGGGAGGCGGACCCTGACAATTACCCGACTAGTGGTATTGTTGCTGCCCTACAAAGCGCCCCGGACATATGTTCTCCCTCGGTCCTGGTAAGTGAGAGAGAAGATAGAGGATATCCTACAGTGGTGAGCTCTGGGCAAACTGAATCCCTGCGGAGCCGAATAGGTCCCCTTGACTATGACTACTCTGAATATTTGGACCATCGGTTAAAGCCCACACAACAGTGATTTCGCCCCCTTCCTGAGCAGGCGCTTCTAGTAGGCAACCGGTCGGCAACAATTTCTCCTAAGGGAGGTGGGAAATTAGAGGCGGTTGGAGCGTTGAGGAATGGGGAGCAGAAGGTTACAAACCTCCATTTTACAATATCAATCTATAGTAGGCCTACGCCGTTTACTTCCATTTTTAATGTTGACAAACATATGCAACTGCTTAAAATAGCAAGAAACGACGATGCTAAGGTCCAGATGGTCTTTCAAAGATGTCACAAATGGCAATATAACGAAATTCAAGGTCGCATTAACTTACTGCTTGATGTATGAATTGTGTCATCTGGATATGTCCAATTATATGAATATTCTGGTATATTTGTTGCTGTTGTTAAACGTGGTCGTCCATCAGCTTTGAATTTAATTGTGCAGATATATTTCGATGTTGTCTCTTTCCGTTGAACAGTGAATGTGGAAACAACGGTGAATTTGCTTATGTTGCTCGTAATTCCATCAGACGCCAGTTTTGCCTCTTTGTCGATTCCTCCAGTTACTTGTCGCCATTCCATGACTGGAGGCCAGTTTCCAGCATATCCTATCCGACATTCCATCTTAAGGCTACCAGCAATGCCATCTATGATGGAACACACTGGATCAGACACTGAAACACAATTTTAATCAAATAAATCAAAGACAAATGCAATTTATTTTTATTTAAATAATTATAACCCAAGCCCACATAATATTTTTTTAAATTCAGATCATTAATCTAGCCGAATTATCAATTCATCTCTGTAGTTCTAATTAGAGTCTGCCACCCATTATGTTAAAGCTTTCGTGAAAATCACATAAATAAATATTAAATTAATTAATAAATTAAATTCACACTACGACAGTTTCATCGAAGTGATTAGACACGAAGGAAATGCGTCCTACCTAAGACTATGAGTTCGGCGCTGGCGTTATCAGCTCCTGGTTCGTCACAGATATATCGCCCGGCAGTTGTGTTGAAAGCCTTTATTCTTAGATCAAATTGTCCTTCAATTGAATTATTTACCTCATACATATTGCTGGTACTACCCGCGACAGATCTGTTACCTTTGTAGATATTCACGACGGTGTTGTTTTCAGGGAATTGTGCTCGCCACAATAGTCCAATTGCAGTTGTATTCGTTCTGCATTGTAAGACAGCTTCACTGCCTTCATGAACTGCCGTGTTCTTTGGAACAACTGTCAGCTTTCCAATGCAGTCTGGAAAAAGAATGCAATAGAAATATCAGTGTCGTCTTTAGAACGCGACAACTCGCTGGCAACAGCAATATTTGGAGAAGCCATGATTACGAAAACAGCAAATATTTCAATTAATTAATTAATTATAAGCATACAAATAAAAGGCTAGTAGGAAAGTGAAACAGGCAAGTAAATAAATATAGGTTGTATAATTTATAGTAGCGGCACATTTCAATAACAATGCATAATAAACAGTTGTAAAAATGTGGCCTGTTGTGTCTTTAAAATTATGCTGTTCTAGGCTATAATGAACATCGGAGGTGCAAATTTATTTACGGCTAAAAGTAGGCCTATGGAACTAAAAGTATGAAAGTCTATCTACATGTATATTTGTAGTCGAGAGAAACACAAGGGAATTTAGGTTGAAAATGTGTAAACTAGCGTATAATTTTTCTACTTCTGACAGTGGTGCTAAACCAAGGTAGCTTAAAATTATATCTTTCAGCTATTTGGAGGTGGTAGGTGCATTTTTGTATACTAAACTGAAGAGACTGCTATGACGATCACTTCCTGTTTGCAATAAGCCTATCAGGCAGTGGCATCAAATTTAGATCAACCTGTGAAATTGAAGTGAGAACCATCTTATCTATTCTCTCACTCTCCCTCCCCCTCTCTCGCTCTGTCTTTCTCTGTCTCTGTCTCTGTCTCTGTCTGCCTGTCTGTCTGTCTCTCTCATTCTCTGTGTCGTTGAAATGCATCGGGCCTACTCAGGAGCGCCAAGCCAGCCACAACGAAAGGAAAAAAACTTGAGATATTTATGAAACAAAGTTTGAGTGGTCAGATCAATAACGCAAATGAATACAGGAGACCGCATATATGCGGATGTGAAGTCGAATGCGACGTGCTTGCCTCTGGCCCATGGATGAGGGTGGCCCCGTCCGGTCTTTTGCCATCAGTTCTGATTAAGCCTGGCGGCTCCTTCAAACTAGGGATATCCGCCATCGCGAATGCCCTCCCCATCAAGTCGTTGACCGCAAAGTATGGGGTTGCTCTCCCCGACGATCGTCTGAAAACCAATGTGTGGTATCCTCTTGAGTCGGCGGTTTCTCCGCACTGACACTGGTTAGTGTTTAATCAATTCCCCATTCTCTGCGGTATCCAGGTTTCTTGGGGAGAACAATGGATGGACGATTGCCCATTCGCAATGCGCGGAGAGGAAGAGAATTTTTTGAATTTTCACATTGCAATGTAGCATTTTAAGCTGTCATCTTAGCAAAACAGCTGTACTTTTTCAGTGGCCCAAGACTTCAATAAATCCTATACTAGGCTATGCATACAAAATGATTTCTTTTTGAGTTCCTCATTAGGTCTATAATTACACCATACATTTTAAGATGTCAATTTTTTAGCAAAATTACTGAATTATTTCAGTACTCAAAAAAGAATGTTTTAGTATTTCGAGGAATATATTTAGGCTATAATTTATAGGCCGAAATCGAGTTCAGCAGCTCAGTAGGCCTACTGATGCTGGTCTATTATAATGATTAATGAACAACTGCATACGCGAGTATAATAATTATGTAAGCTACCTGTCATCAGCTTATCCCTGTTGCTCAAGACGGCCCTGGATTGCTGACCATGAAACAATTAGTACAAATCATAACAAATGGTATACACAACAAGCAAGAGCTAATAAACTACCAATGAGGAGAGGTGATTCCATGCAGAACAATTATAATTGCGCTGCAAAGTGTCAATAGGCTACTTAAAATAGTGCACTACACGAAGATGGCTTATACTCTATCACAATAAGCAGAGAACTACCCGAAATAATGTTTTGTTGAATGGCGTTTTAGATAGGCTACAAAACCTTCAGACATCAGAAAATACACGCATTCACAATAATTATTATACTGCTCCACGAATAGTTTACAGTGTCTAAAATAGAGTTTAACACGTCGCAAATTACCTTGTTCAAAGATCGAAAAAACCATCACAAGGCAGATAGCACAAGTCCTCATGCTTAACCCTGATAAGTTATTCTACTCACAAAAGCTGCTACCGGAACTTCTTGTCTAGAAGCACAAACGACTGCTGTTCAAGCAACATTGTGTCTAATAATATAGGTTATTATGCATGTGATAATAAAATGATGTGCAAGAGACATCCATACAAATGCAAAGCTGTTTTGATATCTATTAAAACGATTACCTCAATTATTTGCTAATAGATCCACCAGGCAGGGTAGCTTCATCCGCTTTCCACTGCGTTATATCGCTAGTATCATGTAATTTCATGTTACATTATAAAGGCGCCGGGATCAATAATATTTATCATAATACATGTAAGTTGCACAGTGTACGATAATAACGACAGTCGATTATTTTCAATCTTTCTGAGGCACATCAATGTGTGCATCTATTGTGTATCGTAAACACACTGTAGGGGTCTATGTCTATAGTGGAGTCATCAGCACAGTGGCGTAACAACTATTATAAAAAAGGTGGACAAAGTCCACGGGCCCCAGGTTCCAAGGGACACATTTTTGGGCTCTTGCTTGCCTCAATCCAAACCATCTCGATCTGTGAAAAATTTGAGTAATCCTATATAATATATATATATATATATATATAATTATATGATCAAAATATGAGTAAATTGAGATTGGCAAGCTTATTGGGACAAATCAGCGTTGCCAGCTCAGTGTCGTTGCTCACTGTCATGGCCTATAATTGCTAACTTTACCAACCCCAGTGCCATCTGTCGAATGAAAGATTGAGTGAACCTTTTTGGGTGGGTAGTGCTCTACGTGCCAGAGTTCTCACCA
Source organism: Lumbricus terrestris (assembly GCA_949752735.1). NCBI lineage: Eukaryota > Metazoa > Annelida > Clitellata > Crassiclitellata > Lumbricidae > Lumbricus > Lumbricus terrestris. Next base: position 23,305,268 of record OX457037.1, on the reverse strand, counting down.
TTAGCCTAACCTAAACACCCCACCCACAAATTCCCAAAATGCCTTGAAAGTGGTAAGTGCTGGGACTCCTCCCCAAAAAATGAAACCCCGAATGTTTCCGGGCCACTGCAGTCTTTAGACGCTGCTTCGCCATTTGTCGTTCTCGTAGGCTATTCCTTCAATGCCTGCAAGATTTCTTCTATGCTGTTAAAAACAAGGATCGACCAGAACACGAGTGGGACACAGTGGACGTAGAAGTGTTGCGCCCTTTAAATGATCCGTGCGAAAATAGTCAAATCATTTGTAGCACGAGCTAAAACGAGCTATGGTGCTGCGCATGAAACAAAAAACGAAAACGACAAGTGGCTGAATCTGTGCGAAGACGCTTGGATCCGGTTCTTCTTTCTACTCTTGGGCCTATTATTATTTGCGCCGTCATAGGCCTCGCCGCGAAGCGAACCAATCGGCTAGATTGATTTGTTGCCCTGTGCGCAATCAGACAGATAATTTCAATTTTAATTGAATGTCATTTATAAAATTTTGGGAAATGAGTAGGCCTAAATTTTTGGGAAATGAGTAGGCAACATAGCATTAAAAAGGCAATATTTCAATATCTATTAAAACGTTTATTAGCCGTCAGCGGAAAAGTTGGGGGACAGTCCCAGCCCGTTCGAAAGTTGGGTCCCATAGGGTAGTTGCGCCTATGGACGCCGTCGGGTTCTGCGCCCTGGAACAAGAAGGACTTCTATTTCCACTGGCTTGTTCCTGAGCCGATTTCTTGAAATGGAGCTATGTAGGTCCATAAGATCAATAAATGAACGAATGAAAGAAGCTTTCAGTCATCTTGAAGCCGATGGTAACAGGGAGACCGAGGCATTTAAGAGAATCATATTAGTCTATTCTGTCCGTGACAGTGTATGAACAGATTTAATCTCTAATTTGGACTGTGATTTGAGTAATTTCAGTTCGACACAATACGTCTTATATTTTCGACAGGTTCGTGGGTTTCTTATGGGGTGAATGCCTTGACGCACAGATTGGGCAAAGCCGCATGGAATGAAAGTCTAGACGCCTCGCAGCGAATGAGCCTTAGAAAAATCTTGCGTCTTCCACATACTGAGAACAATAGGCTATTAATACAGAAATTCCAGTCACATTACACTATATTTTAGCAATGTAGAAACTCACATAGGCCTACATTAGGCCATTTCATTTATGTATGGGGAAAAACTTTCTTAAAAAATTTTATGGTGCACCCCTCCTATATTGTTTCTAATGGCAAAATGTGAATGTTCACCAAATTTTAGGTCATTTCGTGGTGTTTTGACCCCCGCCCAACACGATCAACTGATTTAGTTAATAAATCATTGTTTTCCTGCATGACAAAATGTGTGTAAAATAAGACAGTTTACTATACAAAGAATACAAACTGCATATCTAGTAACTAACAAGTTTGGTAATTGTGTTTGTTTGGTTGTATGTGCACTTGTTATAGCGCCCCTTCAAGCTCTACTCAGAGGCGCTCCCGACTGCAGAGCGGACACTGCATCGGAGCTTCACGCCGAAGCGCTGAGCAATTGCGAGTGAAGGACTTGCCCATTATGCCCAAGGTCCCTACGCTGCGACTTGAGGTGGATTCGAACCTCGAACCTTCCGGCTTCAAGGCAACGACGCCACCACTATAGGCCTACACCACCGCGCCCCACAATCTCAATAAGTGAGATGTGTATACACATTACACCATGATATCATGTCAAATCACTCTACTGAATTTAATGTTTTGTGGAGGAGAAGGTTAATTTGTTTAATGTCTCTTTTTGAAAGTTGGGAATATCTTTTCGTTGATATTCGACCATTTGCAATAAAACTGTTTTTGTGTTTCATCATTGGTAACACTAGTTGAGAAGTCTTGGATTAGTTTCACAACCCGTTCCGACAGATCATTCACCACTTTGACATACTTATCAGCTTCTTGGTAACGGGGATCATTATGCCATTCACTAACAGGTTTTCCTAGCCAGTCGGCGCCAATTCCCATGCTGTGAAACAAGAACCAGGATTTGGGCCCAATAAGGGATGATAGCTTTGTACTGTGGCTCAGAATAGGAAACGTTGGATGGCTCCTTTCAAACTGTCTTGGTCTAGGAATTCGGAGCAATGCTCGAGCAACCTGCTGTCTTTCTGAAGTGGAAAGCCTGTTTGAAAAAGAGAGAATGCAGCACATTCTTCTGTTAAGTACCAGAAGTGCCTTTTCAAGGTTTTCATGGCTGCATTGGCAACTTGTGGATCATGCTTGCAAGTCATGTCATGCCATAGCTTGAGATCATTATACGCTGCATCGGCCCCAATGGATGAAGAGACTCAGTTTTCAACGTAGAGTAGCGCATTAAATTTACATAGTGCTTCCAATTTGTTGATCATGTCTGAAACTACCTATGAGCCACGCTTCAGGCACTTCTCTATCATCCTTTCTAAGTAATGGGCGGTTTGGTGTGGATGAAATTGGAGGAACTACTTCCTGAGGTGGTTCTTTTTTCATATATTCACTCCTTGCTGCCATGGTTACAGCCTCTAAAAGGTAAAGCAAAAATTTTACAATTTGCTACCATGTTGTCAATGTCCGTTTTGAACGTAAAACTACTTTTTAGGTGGGCGGGGGTCAAAACATGGCCTACAGACCTGAAAATTTGCAGGCAATTATGTTTCAGTAATAGTAACAATATGGCAGGGGTGCACATAGAAAGTTCAAAAAAAAATTTTTTTGCAATGGCCTAGCCTACATGCAGCTAATATAGGCCTACTGTATAATTTTTTTTAATTTGAACTGAACTTTGTAGTTAGGCTACTAGCCTACGTGTGAAATGTAATTCATGATGTAGCCTATTTAAATATTTTCTCAACTTTAAGTCATGTTTTCCTCTTAACCCATTAGTGCCTAGCGTCCCCAAAAATGGGACACCACTTCAAAAATTCACATAAAATTAAATCTGCATTGAAGATGCAATTTAATGTTATAGCCGTTATGCCAACATGCTAATAAAGTGATTCTGACACAAAATGCGCACCAAAAATATTTTTCTCGATTTAAAATTATGCTTTTGATCACGCCATTGACCTATTTTAGCAAATGTAACCATTGCGGACTTTCCGTGTCCTATTTAAAAAAATGTGTCCGCACTTCTATAGATCTGTCTTTGGTTTCACAAAGGTTGGTATATACTATTACATAAATAATTAGATCAAATTCATTTTGCTAAAATATAACACATGCATTTTATCACTGAAGCGCTGTCCCATTTTTGGGGACGCAAGGCACGAATGGGTACGTGAAGTTCAATACACGCAGTTTTGCATCTTGTATGGTATTGTAGTCAGATATTGTTTGAAAAGAAGTATAAATGGCTGTTTGCAGACAGAAGAATCACTCGCAGTGAGTGATAGCGTTATATGATGTTATTTGACTCAAAAATTTATTGACAACTTCAACTGTAGGCTACATTAGGCCTGTGTATACATGTATAGCCTACATGAATAATTCACATGGATAGAAATCGTCCAGAGCCTACTAGGCCTATGCAATGTAGTGCAAAATAATAGTCAAAATGCACCCATTCTGTTGTATGCAGTTGTTAGAAAATTAAATTTAATAATTAAATTTATTATAATTTATTTGAAATAAATAAGAAACAAATCAGTCGCTATGTAATTTGTCTATCTAGTCCAAGGTGTGTCACCCAAACTCAAGAAATGCCATTGTGCATTGTAATGGATATCACTTTCCTGTAACATTTTCCAGTTAGGCCTGCTACAATACCAGGTAGGCCTAATGACTAGGCAACGGCATCGCACTATGTTGAATACACCACTCGGCATTTGGTCTGATTCACGTCCATGTGGATGAGCTGGCACATGGATCCCAACCCTGGATTTGCCGGGTGGCATATTGGCTGTCAATTCAGTTGATTCCTACTAACAACTAGTGGTCCTTTACCACTTCTTTACCGCTCTAAGCCTGCAGCTGAGCCTTTGTTGTCTACACAGAATGCTCATGGAATTCACCACATGGTTACTTTGCTCAGTCAGACCTATAATGGAGTTGGAGTCCGTGGGTTCCCAACTTGGTGCGGTTGGTTCATAGCAACAACTATATTGTGTATCCTGCTATGACTACTTCTTTACCATTCTGTGACTGCTACAGCAGATGAGCAAAATATACCATTATTGAGATAATGCAAGCCAAAAATGTGAAGATTTTCATTTCCTTTGGTCGAGCTGTGCAAAATAGAAAAGTGAGGGCCAGTGCATGGATCTGAATTACACACAGTTGTCTGTCAGGGAAAGGATAAGCTGGCTGGACAAACCAGAAAGCATGAACTTCACTTGCTAGCATCAAATCCCATCTGTTGTAACTCAGATGCATTGTGTGAAGGAAAGTCTGCGAAAGTTTGAGAAAAATTAAATGTCGGTCCACATAAGGAGGGCTAGGCCAATAATCTACTACACAAGACTAATCACTAGTACTTTAGCAATTGAAGAGCATCATGTAACTGTTTTATGAGCCTTCTGTAACAGTGTTGGTTGCCATTGCTACAGGATATTGATCTGAGACATGAACAGCATTACTATGATTTGTTGCGTGTAAGCAATTCATTTCAAAATGTGAGCAATTTGGCATAAAAATGCATTCAAACATGCCAATTTTGTTGCAATTTTGCACAAACATTTTATTTTAAGTTATTCTGAGTGCAAATTACTTATCTGTTTACTTAATTTGACTGTATCAACAGTATTGAGTGATGTAGCCTGCACACATGACAATGTAAATCTTCACGTACCCATTCGTGCCTAGCGTCCCCAAAAATGGGACGCTTCAAAAAACTGCTCCTAAAGCATCAAAAGCTAAAATTGTGCAGAATTTGTGTTAGGTATTGTCTAAACTCATCATTTGCAACAAAGTTTTCATATTTTGAGACGAATTTGAAAAATCAGGCACTAATGGGTTAAGCTTCTTTGCCAATAATAGTGCAACTGAAATGTTTATAATTCTGGTTGAACGAATTTAATAATTTTTTTAAACAAACAAAGCTTGAAATGACGACAGGTTAGCAAATAGGGATTAATGGGCTCTAAATAATTATTATAAAGTTAACTAACATTTAATTTTGCTCCGAGAACCAACAATATTTCTTCATAATACCTATCAATTTTATATCACAACACCTAAAAATATTTAATTTAGGCCTATTTCATTTACGACACCGATATATAATAACTATTTCAATTAATAATTTATCCATTAGGTCAATTGACAATTTTTAGGAGAACAAGCAGTGGCGGCGCTACGCCAGGGCATGGCAGAGCAAATGCCCTGGTAAAAAATCATTTGCCCTGGTCGTTGCCCTGCCAGAAATTTTGCATTGCCAGACTTTGCTCGGGCATATTGTTTCTTACTGTTCACGTCCGTCTGGCATGGCAAAAATCCGTTCTGGTAGAGCAAATTCTGGCCGGGCAAAAGGTGTGAGAGAGAAAAAAATTTGACATGGCAAAATTTCTGGCAGGACAAAAAGTTCTGGAAGATAAAATTTTCACCCTGGGCAAAAGTTCTGTCAGGTTCAAAGTTATGGCAGGAAAAAATTCTGGAAAGGCAAACTTCTGGCAGGGCAAAAGGTCTGAAATGCAAAAATTCTGATCGGGGAAATTCTGGCTCTGCAAAGGTTCTGGCATGAAAAAATTCTGGCAGGGCAAAATTACTGGCATGGAAAATTCGGACGGCTGTTTAAGCACATGCTGAACAAGACACTATCGAAACTCGCATTGTCGAGTCAATAGTTATTAGGATAGTGCAACTCAAACAATGCACACACAGTTCTTGAGTAATGCACTCATTAAATACAACTATGAATGCATAATATTCTGCTTCGGTGTCTTTGACATGCACGTATAAACACATGAGACTGAGAAACACAGTTAACTCGCACTTATCTTATTATATCTAGATCTAACCCATAGACCTACTCTGCTGTCCTCCACGTGTCTCAGATCTGATCGCCGAGTAGTCTCCTCGTTCTCTCTGGCATACACGAATCAATTCGAATACCCATTGACACATTCTCAGCACGCAGCGGTAGCGAATTTCTGCTGGTGGACGGCTACACTCTTGCGCAGTTCATAATCATATAAAACTGATCAAACTGAAGAAAGAAGAGTCTGGAGACACAGACAAGTGGAAGAGATGGATCCGAGGAAGGCAACAGAGAAAAAAGAGGCAGAAGAAGTCTTTCACTGGAATTTCATATAGATCTAGATCAAAGAGTTGCAATGTGTTCTTCATTTAATTAACGTCACAATACTTCATAATGATGGACTTAGCAACTGACTTGCTAGTAAAATGATTGAATCTAAAAGCATTGTCTAATAAAAAATGATCACCAATCTGAAACCTTATCTCCTTGATCAATATAGGCTATGCATTCGGGATGAGAAACCGTATATTTGGACTATCTGCAAAATATCTAGTGGTCTGATTAGTATACGTGAAGAGTGATGTTAGATCAGTAGCACATTAATGATTTGAGCTTCTTTAACAGATTCAGTCAGTCAACCTAAAGAAGTTCTGAGGATAAAACGAAAATAGTAACGACGATTATGTTGAAGACGACAATTGCAAAGACGATTGAGATGGTGATGTTGGATAAAATAGAAAAACTGTTTTGCACTAATATGAAAAGGCATTACAAAGAAACATAATTGCATAGGCATATTTTAGGTAATTGCAACAACATATTAGTTTTCTTCGTCGGGTGTAATAACAAGACAAGCGTAGACAGGCGGTGTAAGAGGAATGCGCTCCGTAAGATCCTCATAACTTCCTTTGCGTCTTGGAGATCCAACAGATAAGGATTCACTTTTAGCACAAGTTGGGAGTTTTATTACAATTTCTTGTCTGCTAAGTGTTGCACCCATTGCGTCTTCGTTGACGTTCTTTATTAGTGTCAGAATTATTGTGGTGTCTTCATGCGTCGCCGTTATTGGGTTATCTGCTATCATTTTACGTTTCATCCATGGCTCTTGTTCCTCTTGCAAGTTAACATATATTGAATCTACCAATATATTCGAATCTACTTCAAGTGAGATTGCTTCACCATGAGATGAAAATTTCGGAATTTCATCGCATTCATGTGGATGATGTTTCGGTAGATCTCGTGTGGGTTTTGATAATCTGCTCGTGACTTCGCTATTTCTGGCAGAACTTGCAAGTTCATGTGGTTTGGTTATATTAGCATAAGTAATTGGTGGTAACAAAGCCGCTTGTTTTTGTGGCAAATATTCAGTGATGACATTGTAGTATAGACCTGCCAGCTGTTCAGTTTCTTCCTCTTTTGGAGGCGTATCCACACGTTTATTCGGAACAACGTTGCAATACACTAACATCTGAGGTTCATCAGTTACCACTCTGTTCGTTGTTTTTGGTGGAACGTGAAGGAGTATTGTAGGATATTCAAGACCAACCTCACTGCTCAAATGTTCTGGCATCTCAACAGAATCACCAATGTTGTCAACAGATATCTCTTCGTAATCTGCTCTGACTAGGCCTATTGCTGTTGCTGTTGCTGTCGCTTGCAATTCTGCTGGGTCTGAGAGTTCGGGCACAGCGTCTTCACTAGTGCTGATCCTATCACTGGGCAGCTGATCCGTCTGTTTTGATTCTAAAAATAATATCAGTAAGAAATAGTTGTGTAAAGCGTAGGTTTAAAAGGTTACAAGGAGTCTTAGAAATGAAAGGCTTGAAGTAGGCTAGGCCATAAATTATGACATGCTTCTGACATCAACATCATGGAAAGCCTCCTGTGTAGTTCGGTTTCAACGCATTTGTGAAGGACATGCATCACTGTGAACAGTGACGAAGCGAATCACCAATAATATTATAATCTTTATGTAGGAAGTTAGACGCAACGGTTTACAGTTAAACTGACTGCAAGCAAAATTAATATCGTTGATATAGGCTATATAGGCCTAACATGTCTTTGCTTATTGCAAACCAAACTGCACATGACTTCTACTTTCACAAAAAGGAAGGGTAGTTTTTTAAACCGCTGTCGCATCCTGTAATTCTATTAATTTTATTAGATCGAAAAAGTGTTTTATATCTTCATGGTCACCCTATTTCACTCTATACTCAGAGCTCTGTAGATCTACCTCCTCTCCGCGCGCTTCTCGCTAACGTCAAAATTATTCGCCAATATGCCCTATAATTTGGATAATAACAATTTTATGGCATGGCAGAGGTCCACTATTTCATGTAGCCTACAATTGTACATTGCATAATTTTTCGTTGTGCCTGTAGGAAAGACATTTCACCTGATAAAGTAACTTTATTAAATAGCCTACTACATATCCAGAATATACTCAGGCCTAGCAAGGTTTATTATTTTGCTTTCCATTTCTGGATTTACAAGCTTAACTATAGTATCGATCCATCAAAATAGTGTTGACATAAGAAGCACTCATAAGTTACATAGCGCAAAATGTTATAAAATGTTAGTGTCGTGCAGTTTTATTAAAGTCCTATTTATAATTAATGAGTAAGATAAACAAAGACTATGAAAACTAAAGGTCGAACAAGCTAATGCATTAAAAATTAAATGGTGTATCATAAACACATATCAGCTAGTCTATATATAATTGGTTACCATTGTAATATCTCTTTCCGAGTAGTGCAGCCAATATAGCAATTCCTGTTCCGAGACAAGCTGCCGCTAGGGCGTAAATCATTTTAATGTTGGCAAACTTGTTTGGATCCGTTGAGTGTTCAAAATCGGATGTTGTTACTGGTAATGACATCCATTCGCTGCTGGAAGTTGCCGCACTACTTGATATTGCTGTAAGACAAAACACACCACCTGTCTAGTGTCTATGTGAAAAACTTTGAAAGGCAAAGCCATCTGCTAGCTAATAATCAGGTTTTGCCCTTCTTAGCAATTACGACTAAATTTTACTTCACAAAAGCACGGAACAACATGTTTTGTTGCGTACATAGTGTGTGCCTACTTATTAGAAGCGTATTTCAATATTTGTTTCACTAAAGTTTAAAAATAAATTTGTAGGCCTATTCCTATTTTCTGTAGCCTAATGCAAAAACCATTAGGTATAACATTACTGTTCACAACTTTACCTTATTGACTCAAAATGTTTTTCTTGAAAACTGCTTATTTATCTTCACCTTGCACAAAATTTGTGCATGGTGGAGGTAAATCAGCAGTTTTAACTATAGCATAACATAACTATTCAATTATTGAACTACTTATTTAACATAACTATTTAATAGTTATTTCTAAGGAAAGACACTGTAGGCCTAGTTTTAAAAACGCGTCTGGCCATGATAAGGTAGAACTGCTGCTGTCTAACGATGATCCATCAACATTATCGTGACCATTATGATGATGGATCCAAAAAGTTAGTTCCAATGTCAGTGATGGGAATTGATGATGTCACAGCTGATTCATGTGCGCCCGCACATAGGGGCAAGAGGGGCACACCCCTTGGAAAATAGATTTTCCTATATTCCGACTACTGTTCTTGTCTTGTTTTTAGCACATCTTCTCGCATTACAGCGCAAAGTTACTAACTAGGCTATACACAAAGTGAAACTAAGAAATTAATGTTTGAAACCTCTAAAAAACTGTTTTCGTAATTCTCTGCTTTTCAGTTTTTAAGCTATGCTAAGAAAAATTATCGTGGCCATTGTGTTTTGCCCTTCCTACAAAAATTTATGCTGGCGCCCATGAGCTGATTATTTTATTTCCACTGAATAATTAATATGTTTGAGATGCTCTAAGCTTCATCAGGCAATTTCTCCTTAAACGTGAAGTTTCGATCTACTAAGACTATCGATCCACTCAGATCTTGCCTCCAGAAACAAAATGATCTTACTAGACTTCAGTTGTAAGTAGGCCAACTATGAACTGATACCCAGTCGGTCTTGAAACATTAGCTTGAAACCTTTTCTCAAATATTTCAATGCATGACTTTAAACTATTTGGTTTTCAGAAAATCTACTGTAACGGAACTTTAACTCGATTTGGCAAATCCTATAAATTGCTCAATATTCAAAATATTTGGCTAAAGAGTCTCAAACTAGGAATCCACCTAATGGTCGTTTGGATGATGAGAAATACATTATTACTTTTGGTCCAGGTCTACATAGAAATCTCCATTGAGAAAGGATAATTATACACTAATGTAGGCCTACATAGAGTGTACGGTGAAAATTGCTAACAGTGGATATCATCCTTCGCTGATACAGTCTACAGAACGAATTATCATTCCATATTAAATGTTGACTCCCATGTGCAACTGTTTCAAATAACGAGAAGTGACTAATTCCGATGCGTAAACCTTCCTTTAAGGCTACTGAGCTTATAAATAATAAGAAACTAAATTCCATGCAGATGAACTTACTGCTTGATGCATCAATTGTGTCATCTGTAGGCCTATATGTCCAATTGTACGAATATTCTGGTGTATTTGCTGCCGTTGTTAAACGTGGTCGTTCATTAGCTCTGAATCTAGTTGTACACATATATTTTGCTCTGGTCTCTTTATGGTGGACAATTAATGTGGAAGCAACGGTGAATTTGGTTGTGTTACTAATAGCTCCATCAGTGATTATCTTCATTTGATTTTCCTTCTCTGCAGATACTTGTCGCCATTCCATCACGGGAGGCCAGTTACCAGCATATCCTATACGACAGTGCATCTTAAGACTTGTGGCAAAGTCACTTATTAGGGAACACGTTGGATCAGAGACTGAAATACAATTTGAAACATTATCGAGCCACATGTAATTTATTTCGATATAAATATGATTAAAGCACGATATATTAATTAAAATCCAGATACTTAATCTAAGGGAATAATAAATTCATGTCCATTCAAATCCCGTGCAGTTCTAATTAATGTCTGCAACCTCAAAAGAAACGTGCAATGTGAAGGCATTAATGTAATAAATCCACATAAATAATTAAATATCAAGTAAAAGAAATAAATAGACCTACACAAATTCGATTGGTAATTAGATACGTGAAGGAATAAAGTTACCCAAGACTATAAGTTCGGCACTGGCGTTCGCTGCTCCGGGTTCTTCGCAGACGTATCTTTTGGCAGTTGTGTTGTAGGCTTTTATTCTAAGGTCCAGCTGCCCTTTAGTTTTATTACTGATGTCATACAACTCCGTGCTAACATTTACAGCAAATTTGAAACCTGTGTAGGCTATAATGTAACACGGGCGTCGTTCTCAGAGAACTGTGTTCGCCACAGAAGTTTACTTGCATCAGTTGTAGGTGTTCCATTTGTTCTGCATTGCAAGACAGCTTCTGTGCCCTCCTGGACTACCGTGTTGCTTGGAACAGTCGTCAGTATTCCACCGCACTCTAGATAAAAAATATAGTGCCAAATATAGTGCCGAATATAGTGCCGAATATAGTGCTGAAATTACCGTCCACTTCAAAACGCAACGGCATGTCGGAAACGAGAACCCAGACTCCCAGAGCCATTGAGCTATAGAAAGCCACTGCTCAAATAATGCTCCGTATGAAAATTGCGTAGGTTCAAAAACAGTTAGAACCTAATACACAAAATATTGACATTTTGCTTATGGGATTATAATAGGCTGCTAATACACAAAATATGTTGACATTTTGCTTATGGGATTATAATAGACCTAGGCCTGCCTACCTGCTGAGCATAATTGTAGACACGCGTAAGGATGCACAATCTGCACAATCATAGACCTACTTGATATCGTTACTCTAGCTATAGGACTGTGAAATGTTTTTATTTATTAAAAAAGCCGCAAAATTACCTTTTCCAAAGATCGAAAAAGTCAACAGAAACCATATTGCACAAGTCTTCATGTCTTTATAACCGATACGATGTCATGCCCTCAAACGTTAAGCCTATTATTTCATGTGCAGAAGAGCTAAGCACTGTTGTGTCTTGTTCATAATTTGCAATTATGATCCGCGCGACCTTATAACGACGATTATCTCAACTGTGGGCTAACATTAGAGACCTACACCAGAAGCGTTGTATCTAGATCATCATGGTCTAGACAAGACCTAATTAATTAATGAATTATTGTGAGAAGCAAGCTGCACAATAATAATGACGGTATAGGATGATGGCTGATAACAACGGTTTTCTATTTTATTGTGTAGGCCTATCATAAAGTATGATTTTCAGCTGTGGGGTAATGATAGTGTGCAGCACATCCTACATAATTAGGCCTACAACACTTCATGTTTCACCATTGACGGCACTGCCTTCCGTATTAATCCACTTCAGCGTCCGTTTAAGAACGGGATTTCTCATAAACGGCTGGAAAGCTATTAGCTGGCGATCAGCATAGATAGAATTAATATTTATCTGCTAATAAAATATACTAATTAATCAACGAAAATTGTCTCTTTTTATAAATGTACTCTAGGTTTATGGTTAGGTTTCAAAAATAATAATTTTCTAAATATTATTTTACATAAAATTGTGTCATAGGGTCTAATTGCAAAGTTCACACTGTGATCGAAAGCGTCCACATTGTCGCTAAGTGAATAAATTAATTGCTTCAACCATCTGGTGAACGAAAAACAGTAAAATGCAAAATTTTGACATTTTGTACAGAACATCCTATATCTATAAAACATAAAATTTCGCTTGGATATCATGCACTTATAAGGTGTAAGCAGCACTCAAATAGACGTTCTGCAGTCGTTTTGACTCCAGTGGAACTCGCATGTTTAAGCCGGAAATTCTGTTGGACACAAACATCGTCTGTTTTCGTCTGACACGTGGGATCTTTTATGCGGTTGATATCTTGACTCTGAGAGTGGGCATAGAGAAGAAGACCTCTACACCTTGCAGCAAATGGGCCTTAGGAGAATCTTGCGTCTACCAATCAATCAATCAATCAATCAATCAATCAATCAATCAATCAATCAATCAAATGTTTTATTTGCAACCGAAGTATAACAGGTTTACACATCTTGAACATTGGTTACAAAAAGGGGGCCCTAAAGGGATAAAATAATCCCGCTGTCTAGGGACACCAACTAATATAATGAATTGACGATGTGAGGTGGCCATGACAAAATCGTGCAAAAAAATCAACACTGTGATTAACAAAAAACTAGGCAACTTATGCTAAGAGACGGAGAAAGAAGCAAACACACACAAAAACACACACAAAAATGTAAACTGAAAAACTCAACGCTGTTGAGATATAAACACTTATGAAAAAGAAAAAGAACAAAAGCTTAACTACAGAACAGAGACCTAAATGTATACTGCAATGCATAGAATGAGCGAACAGCGCTCTACCTTTATTAGGTACCTTCTATTAAAAAGGCGCTAAATTTTTTCTTAAAAGCCCAAACACTAGGGCACAATCGTATTTCTTCTGGAATTTTTTCCCAAGTGGTGATACCAGTAGATTTAATGGAAAAAAGGCGAGTGTTAGTGCGAGCATAAGTACGGCGATACGAGAAAGAGTATCTTGTAAAATGAGAATGAACTTGGGATGAGAGCTGAAAATAATTTTTGTATAAGGATGGCAGGAGGCTTCGGTCAAACCGGTACATAAATTCTCCTATTTGGAAAGTTCCTATCTGGTCGAGTTTTAAAATTTTAAGATTGAAGAATATGCGGGCAGTGTGAGAGCCATATGGAGCTCCCACAATAAGACGAACAGCTCTTTTTTGTAAAATATTAACTCTATGCAATCTTGTGACATAAGTAGAAGCCCACACCATGTTACAATAAGAGAGATATGGATGTACTAAAGAATAGTATAGTTTATTCCTAATACTAGATGGTAAAATGTAAGCAGTTCGAGCCATTACTCCAATATTTTTTGCTATTTTTGAAGCGACATGAGCAATATGATTATTCCATGTTAAATGGCTATCAACGTAGACTCCTAGAAATTTCGTAGATTTTACAGAAGTGAGAGTTATGCCGTTAATTTGTAATTTGAATTCTCCAACTGGGATTTTTTTCCTATGTGATTTAAACAGGATGTAATTAGTGTTTTCCAAATTTAATGACAATCTGTTAGCTTTAAACCAATCGGAAACGAATTCAAGTTCCACGTTTATGATTTGAAATAGCGTGTGTATGCAAGAGTGCGAATAAAAAACGTTCGTATCATCTGCAAAAAGGATGAAGAACAAGCGGTTGGAGACGTTCGGGAGATCATTGATATAGATGAGAAACAACAGGGGTCCTAGATTGGATCCCTGTGGGACACCATAAGGGATCCTTTTTAAAGTGGAGCGTTTGCCGTTATTTTCAACGCATTGCTGACGTCCATCCAAATAACTGGCAAACCAACTGAGTTGTAAACCACGTATACCATAAGTTTCTAATTTTTGTAGTAAGATTTTATGATTTACAGTGTCAAATGCTTTCGCCAAGTCGAAAAAAATACCCAAGGAGAATTCATTATTATCTATTGCATTAGAGATTCTATCTTGCATAGATAACAGGGACATATATGGGGAGTGACCCGATTGAAAGCCGTGCTGCGACGGGAAAAGTATGTCGGTTTTTGTAACAAATTCATATAGCCTACTATACATTGTTTTCTCAAATATTTTAGAAAAGTAAGGAAGGATAGAAATCGGACGATAATTGGTCAAGTTGTCTCTTTCGCCTTTTTTAAAGATAGGAATGACCTTTGCAATTTTTAATGGGTGCGGGAAGATGCCTGTAGTGAAAGAGCAGTTAATCAGTTCTGCCAAAGGTTGGGCAATGCAATCAATATTAGGACCCGCGATACACGGGTCAATGTCGTCCATACCCTTACTGTGAGTAGTACGTATGGACTGACTTAGGTTCAAAACCTCACTAGAGGAAGTTGAAATTAAACCAAAGGACCTCAATGGAGGGGGCTTCATATATTTCATAGGCTAAATGAATCCAAGGAGCCGGGTATTTTGTCGTCTAAAACTTGGGCAATGCTCACAAAATAATTATTTAGTTTATTAGCTATGGCTTCAGCATCTTCAATCTTAGCACCGTTGACATTTAGCGATTCTATGGTTGTATCGCGTGGTCCCATATTAGTTATCGACCTTATTAGGTTCCAAGTTTTTTTTAGATCGCCTTTATACTTGTCAAATTCAGTGGCATAATAGTATTTTTCGGCTTTTATTCTAACTGTTTTAAATTTATTCCGGTACATTACAAATTTATTTCTGTTAACTTCAGTCGGATTTTTTATAAATTTCAAATATAACTGCTCCTTCTTTTTACTAGATTTAAGTAGGCCCCGCGTCATCCAGGGATTTTTTATAGTTTGTTTACTTCGAATCTTCCTTGCACTTACTGGAAAGGATTTGTCATAAACACTTTTATACTGTGTAATGAATGCATTATACGCCCCATTAACATCGCCGTTATTACATTGCTCTGTAACGGCAGTCCAGTCCTGTCCAGAAAGTAGTTCACGAAAGTTTTTCTTATTTTCTTCATTAAAGTTTCTAGATTCCCCAAACGAAGAATTATTAAGCAAGGAGCGTTGGAGGTCAAATTTAACTAAGATTGGTAAATGGTCAGATATGTCAGAGGCAAGGATAGTGGATTCCACTATGTTCATCCAGGCATTGGTGAATAGGTTATCTATTAACGAGGCCGAGTGAGGAGTTATTCGAGTAGGCCTAGTAATGGCTGGCAAAAGGTGATAAGACGTTATACAACCATAGAATGAGCTCGTTGCCTTATGTTCACAAGACTTGAGTAGATCAATATTGAAATCGCCCACTAGCATTACTTTTTTTGTTTTGTTTACAATCTCAGATAACAATTGTTCAAATTCATTAGAGAAATTCTCCAAGCTTTCGCCAGGAGGGCGATAGATAGTGCCTATGATGGCTGTTTCTTTATTCAAAACGACCTGCATAAACAGTCCTTCGTAGGATTTATGAGCCAGTTTACGTTCAATGGCTTCACATCTAATGAAAGAAATTCCCTCCTTAATGAACACACCCACACCTCCACCACCACGACCATTAGCCCTGGGCTGGTGAATAAAATTATACCCCGGTAAATTAACCTGGTCGGCATTTTCATCTGTTAACCACGTCTCGGTCACTGCGAGAACAGAAACTGGTAGTTTATGCAATAGATCGTGTATTTCCGTTAGTTTAGGCAGAATGCTTCGACAGTTTATATGCAGTATTGAGAATTGAGGCGAAGAAGAGGAGAACTTAAGTAGAGCGGATGAAGGGGTCTCGTAGCGACTACTGTATGGCTCTGTATCAAAATAATTATTGTCAGGATCAATGTCATCGTTATTAAGTGAAGAGCGGCTTTCATTTGCACCTGGGAAAAGGTTCAATTCAAGATCAGCTTGAACATTACAGAGAGGATCAACCTGTTCATTTGCACATTGTAAAAAAAGTCTATCGTCAACAATGTGGTTAAAAGGAAAATTATCAACATTACAATCGGCGCAGTACCATGAGTCATTTGCAACTTTACAATTCTCTGTAAGTTCACAACACCTTTTGTGGAAGCACCCATTACACAACGCACAGGTAATTGACCTCGCAGGGTCCTTAATGCAGTGTGAACATTGAGTACAGGTCAGCTGATCACGACTCATAAGAAGACCTGTCAGCTGCGCTGGTCGCTGCATCAGTATATACAATGTAGGACAAAGTATTCTTATTTTAGTGCACGGTTGCAAGGAATGTTCAATGCAAATCACATGGCAGAACACGGTACATCAACCAATGCGATACATGCTAATATCAACAGTTGTGCAAGCATTCGTCTAGCAGTTAAACAGGGTGCACGCTTTTCGTAAACCATCTCATACGGCGACCTCTTAGATAGTACTAATAGGCCAACGTCTAGCTGGGGAAGGTCATTTAAAGCACCACTTAAACAACACTCGCGCTAGCATAGATCAAATTAGCCTTGCATAATGTACATGTAAATATAGGTCAAATCAAAAGAATGCTTAACCATGAATGAGAAAAAAACGCAATGGTTTAAAATCATGAGGCCTATATAACATCACAATGAAAAACGTTTTGCTGAGCACCAACCGGAGTATTGTGCCTTGTTTTAGGCAAGTGATGAGTGTTCAAGTAGTGAGAAAGATATAATTATATTTTATGAGAAATCAACATTCATATAACAATGCAAAAATGATATACCAAAACTCTAATATGTGCATTGCAGAAATTCCATAGCAGTAAATATGCAGCATATATGATCAAGAGGTAGGCTACAGATCTCGAAAGATGCATGCACAGGCGATGCACACGTAAATATAAACAGTGTGGATACAAGAATCATAAGAACTAAATAAAGTAATATATCATATATCGTACGATAATGATATGAGAGTAGTACAGTACCGCTCGCAAGGCACATGATCGAGACAGGAGCAGAGTTCACAGATCATCCAGTGACTGGAGGGATAGGATCTTCCTCGGTCTTTCATCCAAAGAGGTTGTGACACGAAGAAACACCCTCCCTCCGGCCGTCCACGAAGAAACTGCACGTTTTTCCTTTACTAGATTTCTTGCTTTTGAGAAGATTTGGGCATTCAGTTTCGTCAAATTTTCATTTATGTAGATCCTTGTAGAGTTATTGGAAGAGGTGTCACGCAAGATTTTGCGTGATGCATAGACCATGCCCCTAACGTGCTTGCTGACGAACTCAACAACCAACGGTCGGTGCTTGTCCATGCCCCTCTTTGGTATTCTGTATGCGTTAGCAATGTCGGAGTTTGATATGTTGAGTTTGAGGCGATCTTTGCAAAAAGCAGTCACGAGCAGCGCTGATGGAGACTGTTGAGACGGCATAGGTGCAGATTGAGGAGCCCCATGCCACGCACCCATTTGGTGGAATTCAATGGGGTTTTCGTCAAGACCATGAAATATCAGACTGTTGGATTTTGAGTTGGTTTCCACCTCGTCCAGTCGCGCCCGGTCAGATTTTAGACTGGTTTCAACTTCAACTAACCGCGCCCGGTCAGCATTCAAGCTGGTCTCAACTTCATCTAACCGCGCCCGTAGGTTCGTGTTTTCCATCTCGAGAGCAGTTATTTTATGATCTTGCGCTTCGCAGTGGCTCGCTATGATGGCTTTTGTCAGATTCTCCACAATTCCCTCCAATTTTGTCATAAATCCGGCTGCTAGTTTGTCAAACATCGCCTCGAAAACAGGTTGTAAGCTAGGCATAAGATGGGTGACTATAGCATCCAGTACCCGGGTGTCTTGAACAGCGTCAACAAGGTCGTCGATTTTAGGAGCCTTTTTCGACATTTTTGCCACAGAATACTCACAGTTTAATCCTTGTCACAGTATCTCCTTATAAATCCACTGCGGTAACTAAATTTGCTTGAGTTAAAGACGTCCTACATGTGAAATTAAACCGAAATATATCAACAGCGAACACGCATCGACTCGTCACTCGGCCGCCATTTTTTCAACCTACCGTATGCTTAGAACCTTTTTAGTGCAGAAACTCCAGGGACATAGACTAATATCTCTATCTGGTTTAAGGACGATCGGTAATTATTATAGGACTATAGCTCATATGAACGATCGATTATAGGACTATCGCTCATATGCACGTTTGGTATTAGGTACTATTGGTTACAAGGACGATATTGGCCAAGTAAAGTGCATGATCGGTCATAATAGGCCTATGCTGCGCTTAATTAGCCATGTTTTGTTATTTTAAGAGAGTAAAGCACAAAAACGATTTACTGGATCATTCACATTTATTATAATTGTCATGATAACCAGGCCTAATTAGTGTAGGCCTACATTCTTTGAAACGCGTTTTTATACAAACGCAAATATTAAACTTACGCTGAAGATGGTCGGCGATTTAATTATCTGAGCTGCCTTTAAAGAGTCAGTCAGTCAGTCTACACAAGTTTAGATGACGATCATGTTGTTGATGATCAGCGATGATAGCCACGATGATGTTGACGACGACAATGGAGGTGGTGATGATGAAAAAATTGGAAATAAATTGAAAAATCTGTTCAGCAGAATTATGAGAAGACATAACAGAAGACTAAATTAATTGTCTTCTACGAGGCACAGTTTTGAACCTTGCGACGTATTAGTTTTCGTTGTCTGGCGTTATGACGAGACAAGCGTAGACAGGCGGAGGAAGTGGAGTGCGCTCTGTTAGATCTTCATAATTTAGTTTGCGTCTTGGAGATCCAGCAGAGACTGATTCAGTTGTGGCATAGTTTCGGACTTTTTCCACAAGTTCTTGGCTGCAAATTGTTGGAATTGATGGCAACCATACCGCTTTTGTCTGTGGCAACGATTCGGCGGTTAAGCTCACATTGATGTATGGAGCTGCTAACTGTTCAGTTACTTCATCTTTTGGAGGCGTATTCACGCGTCCTCTCGGAGCGACATTGCTATGCACTGATGCTTGGCGCTTAACAGATACCACTTCATTGGCTGTTACTGAAGGAACGTGAATCACTATTGTAGGAGATTCAAGGACAGCATTCTCTTTGTTTAAATTTCTAGGCAACTCAGCAGCGTCAGCATCAATGTCAGGAAGTATTTCTAAATAATCGCGTCTGACTATTGCTGTCCTTGTTGCTGTCGTTGTCGCTGGTGATCCTGTTGCGTCTGAGATATCAAGTTCAGCGTCATCAATGGTGCTGATCCGATTACTGCGCCGCTGTTTCGAATCTAAAATGTTGGTAGGGTGTTTAACTACATCGTTTTAGAATGCTGCATTTAGGCCATTCAGCGTTCCTATCAATTTTGGTTATATAAGCTTATAGGCCTATTTATATGCATACAAATATTTATTTCTGGGTCTATCCACTACTATCCCACGGAGTGGACTAAACTGGTTTCCTCAGTAAATATGCATCGAACACTTTTGGAACCATTTTTTTAAAATCGTGATTGCAAGGTCCGTTCGCTCTGCTTAAAACTTTTTTTGAAGAGGCGTCGTGCAAATTGGAGACTGTAATACAATCAAAGGTTTTGTGCATGACTTAAGTTCATTTGAATATCTATTTTTGATTATAACTTATTCTTACATTATTCGGCGCAACGTTGCAATTAATTAACTAGAATAGGCCTATTGGCAGATTTCTATTAACCAAGTTTGAAGTGGAACATGATGGAAGAAATGAAATTATATAAGTTGAAATCTTAGGCTAGAAGGGGCAAAGAAGTGATCGAGTAGTCCCCACTTCAGCCTTTTCTGCCAGCAGCACATTATACTCTGCTGACATTACAGTTATATGAAATGAATTACTCAATCGACATGTAACTTAATGTTAGACAGTGTTTTCTAAAAAAGTTGTGTCATTTGCGTGCTGATTAAAATTGAACTGCGTCAAACAAAGATGTTAATTATAAGCTGTTGTACAAGGTGTAAGAACGTTCGATTATTTTCTTTACTTTTACCATTTTTACGCTTTTATTTTCCTGTTTTCATTCTGGTTTTACCAATTTTGGCATCTATGGTTAGTGGTCACAATTAGAGGTTTATGCCTACAAACTAGGCTATGCACTTAACGTCCCAAACTCCCAGGGAACAAACGGCTCACCAGCTCTGTTCATGCAAATTACTCTAACAATTTGCAGCCAGGCCTGTAATTGAGTGCAAACAATTAAGCATAATCAATGCTATAATTACTGATGACAGACTGCACATGACTTCTACTGTCACAAAAAGAAAAGCGCAATAATATTGTATCCATATGAAATCGACTGTCACTTCCTGTCCTTTCATCAACTTTATTGTAGATAGAAAAGAGTCTGCATTAGGTCTGCTAAGAAACATAATAAATTATATCGACCTAATTTCTTTTACTCATCTGTAGGCCTACCTCCCTTCTTACCGGGCAGTGATCACTGCTTCCTGCCAAATTCAACACCATTGAAATCCATTACCAAAATAAGTTTTAAAATTGAATTATCTAGAATATTACACAAAAATTATGCATTGCATAATTTTATCGTTGTGTAGTAACTCAAAGGCAGTTGCTGCTCATATAGCCTAGAATAATTTAATTAAGGTTTATTCGCCTTCCACTACTGGGTTTAAAAAGCTAAGTATTACGGCACCAGACGTATTTGCCCGAGCGTAAAAACTTGACATAAGAAAAAGAAATTTATACATCCCAGCAAATTTCATGATTATATATGTATACGTGGTGTGAATGAATGAGGTGCCACTAGTTAATGTTGTCAATGTATTTAGAGAACTGAAGGGATTAAAATATTCTAATACCTTCGTATAAATACTGAACGGAACATCATAAAATAACATAAACTATTATTTTAATAGATTACCTCTACGATATACGTTTCTTAGTAGTCCAACCAATATGGCTATTCCTGTTCCGAGAAAAGCAGCCGCTAGGGCGTATATTATTGGCACGATGTCAAAGTGATTGGTTTGCGTTGTTTGTCCAAAATAGGTCGTAGTTTCCAATGAAATCCATTCGCTTTTGGAAATTGTTACAAGGTTTGATGTTCTTGTATGATAAAACACATCACTTGTCTCTGGAAAAAGCATTTAGAGGCAAAGCCATTTTGTTAGCTACTAACCATGTCATAGGCTACTTCGAGCAATTGTATGAACTTAATTTTGCTTAACATCAGGCGCGGATTTAGAGGGGGGGCGGAGCCGGCGTACGCCCCCCCCCTAAACCTGCAGCAAATGTTCACAAACTAAACTGACCTAAAACTAATATAATTGCAATTTGGGAATAGGATGTTTGAAGTAGCTGGACCGGCAGAATGGAGCTCTCTTACCGGAGCTCTCTCACCTACTTACCTGAGTTGCTAGCAGACGTTGCCCACGTGACCAATGACTTTTGCCGTGACGTCATTCACAAAGTTCATGTACAGACAAAATTTACTTAGGCCTAAATAGAAATTGGTCAATTTAAAAATATGTCGAGTGGTGCGCCGTCAAAACGGCTTAAACAAGCAGTTTTATCATTCGCGAATAAGCCGACTGCCGTTGGTAAGACATAAGCCTATCTTAGGCCTAAATCTCAAAAGATGGCATATGATTATCATTATAATTTTGAAATTCGTCGTGCTGATTATAGCCGCCGAAAGCGTTCAGCTGCCGATATTATGGACAAAAGCAAATCAAGGATATAGAACTAGGCCTACTCATATAATCATTCTCTTAACGCTCAGTGGCGTGCGCTCCATGGATGAGGCGCATCCCTTGCTTATTGAATCTATTTTTATACAAATACTAGTGTATTCAAAATCTATCATTACTATGTTAATTATCGTATGATAAATTGGCATCGACTATATTATTTTTGTTTGGGGGCAGAAAGGGGGAGGGGCAAATTCCCAGAGGCCCGGCGGTGTGAGGGGGGCCCGGAGTGCCTGGGGAAAAAGTAAACAATGTAAGAAGTTTAACAAATACGAAGACATTCTGCATGTAGAATTGCGAGTTTGAAAACTATTATTATTATACATTTATCAATGATATTGCAATATTTCAGCATTTGCACCAGAACATTTACCATTTCAGAACAATATAGTGTCATTAAATCCCAAAGAAGATGGCAATTGTCTATTTTCATCAATTTCTGACCAAATGAAGCTATTATTATTATTATTATTAAATAAATTTGTAACGCGCGCAATGTCACACCGAAATGTGAATCTGAGGCGCGGATGTCTCTGCAAAAACATAAGTCCAGCTACAACAAGAAGTGACATCGTTCAGTATCTTTGGGACCGACGTGATAGTCTTACCTTGTTGGATGGCACTACAGTACATCTGTCTGAAAAAGTTTCACATGGTGATGTTGAGTCTTACCTTCATGAAATGGCTCAGCCAGGTACTTTTGGTGACCACATAATGATACTAAGAGCCTGTTGCCTGTACCTTGTTCAGTTCACAATATTGTCTTCACTTGGCGACAATGCCACAGCTGTTGTGGCTCCTAATGAGAGTAGCACCATCATCCCTGACTTGCCAATGTTGCTACTTGGACATATTGCACTCATTTTATTGTTTGTCCACAAGTACATCAAGTTAGACATTGATGACATTATCAATGCCTACGCCAGAAAGCATCCAAGGAGAATGACACTGCTTAATCCACTGGCATATGACACTTAATTATTTCCTTTTTGGATCAAGGGTTGCATGATCAAAACCGATAACTGATTTATAATCGTTTCACTGTTAACCTTCAGTGGAGACCAGTGGTTTTATATGAGAAATTATATATTTTTTAAAAGTTCCATAACATTTTCTATAAAAAGGATCATTATAGTTTTGCGTGATCTAATTTCATATATATATATATTTATATATATATATTTACGGGATTGGATTTGTAGTATTTACGCCCCCCCTAACCAGAAATCCTGGATCCGCCTCTGAACATGATCCTAAACCAACACTTATCTACTTATACGGACACGTCAGAAACGCATTTCAGTTTATGACTAGCTAAAAATAGTTTTAAAAATTTGCACTTTTAATTTCTCTAATGCAAAATCGAAAAACTGTGAAGCATATGACTAGGGGTATACTTGTATGCCTCAACCAATCCGTCTGAAAAGGGAAGCGACATTGATGTTCGTGGCATTTCTACCGAATGACCAGTGCATCCTCAGCAGTGAAAAGTGTGAACAGAGGATGTCAACGTCCATCGACAATTATATCACACTAATGTACTTTTTATTCCATTTTCAATATTGAATATCGGGTGCAACTGCTTCAAACGTGAAGAAACGATTGATGCCGAGGTCCAAATGTTCTTTTAAAGCTACCATGAATGACACTGAACCAAATTTCAAGTAGACCTACATTAACTTACGGATTGATGCGTGAATTGTGTCATCTGGATATGTCCAATGGTACGAATATTCTGGTATATTTGTTGCTGTTGTTAAACGCGATCGTCCATATTCGGCATTGAATATAGTCGTACACATATATTTCGATCTTGCCTCTTTCCGTTGAACAATCAATGTGGAAACAACGGTGAATTTAGTTGTGCTGTTGGTGATTCCATCAGTGATGAGTTTCGATTCAGCTAAGATTTCTCCATAAACTTGTCGCCATTCCATGACTGGAGGCCAGTTGCCAGCATATTCTATGCGACACTCGATCTTAAGATCCATAGCGACGCCATCGATGAGAGAACATTCTGGATCAGAGACTGAAAGGCAATTTTAATAAAATCATTAAAGTGATAGTTATATAATTAATCTCGATTAGACTAAATACGTTTTAAGCACGGCATAATATTATTTTAAATCCATATAACTCCTTAATCTTATCGAATTACAAATTTACCTATGCTTAAATCCTACGTAGTTCTAGTTAGCGTCTCGTAACCATTAAATTTTGATTGTGTGAAAGCTCTCGTGAAGTCACATAGTCAGATATTACCGAAGTCTGAATAAATGTAAAGAAAATGTTCTTTACCCAAGACAATGAGTTCAGCACTGGCGTTCTCAGCTCCTGGTTCGTCACAGATATATCGTCCGGCAGTTGTGTTGTAAGCCTTTATTCTTAGATCAAACTGTCCTTCAATTGAATTATTTACATCAAACAACTTGCTGGAACTACCTGCTACAGATCTGTTACCTTTGTAGATATTCACGACGGTGTTGTTTTCAGGGAATTGTGCTCGCCACAATAGTCCAATTGCAGTTGTATTCGTTCTGCATTGTAAGACAGCTTCCCTGCCTTCATGAACTACCGTGTTCTTTGGAACAACTGTCAACTTTCCACTGCAACCTGTCACAAAAAAGAACTTAGGACCACACTCAATTCAATAATCTATTTGTTTTGCTTTAGGTGGGTCTTCAAACTTGCATAAATTAATGGTGTGATGTTTGTAGCCAATGGTGGCAAAAGCTCAAAAATTATTCTAATGCAAACGTTATGTCAAATCACAAACCCAAACATATTGTCCAATAAAATATATGGAGAGTAAGTAATAAGTACTCAACCAGTTATTCAGCTATGTTCTTATTTTTAACAAGTTTTGATTTTGATTTTGAACTTAAGAATTATATCATGTCAAAGAAATAAGTTTGAATTCGAAGTAATGGTTTAATTATGTTTAGTCATACGACGTCACGTAAATGGTGATCGGGACAAAGCAATGTTATTCTATTATAGGAACCTCAGCTTTTTCGGGTAGGCCTACGTCGCAAAGACGTTTGAAGGAGAGGCTGTCCGGATAACAGTACTATTCTACATGGGCACCATTGGGCAGCAATGAACTAACTAGGACTGAAAAAGACAATGCGTTATTAAATGCTGGACAGTTAACTAACTCGCCATCGGTGAGAAAGATCTGATTGCCCTAAACTAATTCGGACCTCTGCAACAACAACAAGAAGATGACGATAATTATAGGCATCGATTTGAGTGTTTGTAAATGTAATTAGCAAACGAAACGCACGTTGGTTTTTACTTTTTTTAGAAATTCCCTATTATCAATACTGCTTTAAATCAGTAAAATATCTATATTAAGGAATTACGAATTTATTAGTTATAGATCAACACTATGTGGTTCTTTTGTACCAATATGTTTACAACCTTCGACCCCGACGTCATAATTTCCGGCTCCCGCACAAGGACAACATAAACTTTATTTCCAGAGTCCTCTACAAGAACGCTTACAACCATTAAATCATTCAATCTCATTAACAATGATCTTTTTAGTAGGACGTTTAAATATCATTTTATGATGTTTGTCTCTCTTGATGTCACCATGTAACCAGGCTGCGGTGTGTCAACCTGGACGTTTTTCACGAATTAAACGAATATCTATATAATATCGTAGCGCTGAAGCGCACATTAGGTGCTATACAGTGGCATAGGCAAGGGGGGTTTCGGGGGTTAAAAGCCCCCATTGGCTCCGGAAAAAATGATTTTTTAAGGTTATTTTTCCATTTAAGTAAGAAAAAATAGCAAAAAACAGGGAGGGTTTCCGGCCATAAAACCCCCCATAAAAAATTCCTGGCTACGCCACTGGTGCTATAAGGAGTTATATTCCGAGGGCGGCCAATATTAGGGGCGGATCGAAACTCGAAGGTCTCCCTTAACCGTACCTACCAATGTTATGCACCGATACCAAGTAGCCTCCCACTGACAATAACCAATAGAAATCATGCAACGGTTGAGTCTGACATGGAATAGCCTTAGAATGCTACTCAATGACTTTCGTAGCACCATCACGATATCAAAATATAGGCCTATTACAGAACCACTGCCAAGAAAGCTGACCAAATTGAGGTTTACTGAATCCATATCGAGACGATTTAGGACCATAGGCCTCCAGAAACACAGTCTACGAATGATTAAGTTTGGCCACACAATTACATTTTCTTGAAGTTAACATAAATTAGATCTACTCTTAGCAAAACGAACTCAAACTAAAACGGTATAGTCTATTAAACAAGATTAGCCCGACTTCTTGTCGCATAAAGTACTCTGAGTCTAAGACTCACCTGCTGTGCAAAACGATAATATAAAAAAGAAACGAAACATTGCCTACGTGACTCTAATCTGCGAATTTATATCTGATTGAAAACTTTGTCAAACTGCAATATTTCTGCACTTTTATCAATTATCATGGTCGATAGTCATTATCTGTTTTAAATACAGTTCTTCAGGCAAAGCAGAAATAGAAAATGTGTCCTGCATTGGTTTATATAGATCTAATTACTATCGACTCGAGATAAATTTAACAGAAGGCAAGGCTATTGGGTAGGTCAACTGCTAATAACATTTTCATGAACCGGCTGTAAGCTTATAGGGCCTAATAGACTACTAACGCCAACGCAGCTAGCCTAAAAATATTGAATAAGGATCTATGCTGCACCGATTCGCTGCCCTAACATTAGGCTATCCTCTCAGTAGCTGATTCTAAAATTTGACCTAGCAATAGCCTATCAGTTGTGAACCGTGCAACTCTTTAGCCTAACAGTAACAGCACTTTGCATTATTTAGTGAGCTAGCTTCATATGGCAGTTATGCATAGGCCTATTGTCATGCCAACTAGGTTATAAAACTGTGATCCAGAATTATTTAAATTCTACACGATTAGGCAAGTGCAAAACCCAAGTGTTTAATATAAACGTCTCTTGGGAGGAAGTCACACCAGGAATGAGAATTACCTCAGGAAAATTTGAGAGGTTTTGTACACATGCCTGACTCTCCGGACTTGACCCGCTGTCTATCGATTGTGTCTTGATCAAGCGCCTGTGAATAAGCTGGTTCCTCCGACTTCACTTTTGGGGGCGCTGTAGAAGTCTTGAGATTACGATTACTCTTACGATTACACATGTACAATACGCCTATGCGTAACATTCCCCCACTCCGCTAAAAAGTATATGCACCATTCCCCCGCAGAAAATATCGACAGGTCTAGGATGTGAAGGTTCCCGTCAGTAGAATAATTCGGCAGCGAAGAATTGAGGCAATAGTAGTATAGAATTTATAGAATTTACACCATGTTTGTCTGAATTTTGACGGAAAACTAAAAAAGTCATCACCTTGTTTGAGAAGTAAAATATACTTTGTGGGAGGAAATTTTTGTAAAATACTAAAAAAGATCGTCAGATAGGCTATTTCACGACGTTAATTGCAGGGCAAAAATTTTGCCAGGGTCAAAGTTCTGACAACAAATTATGTAGTACAACCAGTTTACATTGAATTTCATTATAAATACGATGTACATTGCTCAGTGCACAGAATGTTCATGCGTTGTAGACATAGGCGGAGACCTGGGTCGAGACTTGGGGGGGGGGGGGCGGAAAGACGCGAGATTTTCCGAAAAATTTCTGACGACCGGAGAAATCTCGAACAAAAAAATTATTATTTTCGCCGCCAAAAAAGTTGATGACCCTTTTTATTTATTTTTGTAAAAAATTTTTAGTCATCCGGCCAAATCTCGACGAAATTTTCTATTTCCGCCGCCAAAAAAGTTGATGACTTTTTTTATAGTCTTGACGCTCAACGATTGGGGGACAAATGCATGGGCCGTCCCCCCCAACACTTCCATTGGGGGGACCGTCCCCCTCTGCCCCCTAGGTCTCCGCTCATGGTTGTAAATACAAAATGGTCAAGTAACTTGAATAAATCAGGATTTTGCCAAAATAATACGGAAACTTAGACGAAAGTCAAAACCACAGATCTAGTGGAAAAAACCCATCTGTGGCATCACCGGACTGATTTATGGCGAGCATGGTAGCGATAGATTATAGGCCAATAAAAGCCCGTACTACCGAGCACGCAACTCACTCTCTGCCCTGGTTACTTGCATGACTTCTCTGGCTAGAAAAAGTGTCTGGCGCCGCCACTGGAGACTAGATTAAACACTGGTTTAAGCCGTTGGCTTCAAAACAACAGTATTGTTTCCAATACAACAACGCACAGAATATGTCTATAAACAGGAAAATTACAGTGTAATAACTGCAGTGATTTGTCAGTCTAAGCTTAATTTAAAATCTATCATGCAGCAGACTTATAGCCTACACTAAGTTATTAGCAGACAAGTATGCCTAGGTCTAATTAAAACAATTGATGTCATGGCATCATAGTTTTCTTTCTAGCATTTTGTTCAGCAAAAAAGTCAGTCATCTACCAATTCTGGTCCATGAGCTTCTATTTGCACACCAAAACCGACACAATCATCAATTTTCACCGTACCTAAAAATAAGTCTAGCAATATTCCCTGCAAGTGCAAAATGAGGCAAATAATTATTATGTGATTCCCTAAGATCCTGGTAAACATTTGCTCAATTTGGTGTCTCCTTGATTTTGGGGTGAGAGCTGAGATGAGTTCAGTAAGCTACATGAAAATTGTATAAAAATAACTGGTGGTCAGACTATGATCCACGTGGAGCCAGTGGCGGCGCTACGCCAGTGGCGGCGCTACGCCAGGGCATGCAAATTCCCTGGTAAAAAAGCCCTTGCCCTGGTCCTTGCCCTGCCTTTTGCCCTGCCAGAATTTGTTCGGGCATAATTATTGTTTCGCACTGTTGACGTCCGTCCGCTCTCTGGCAAGGCAAAAATTCTGGCAGGGCAAAATATCTGACAGGGCAAAATTTTGGCAGGGCAAAGGTTCTTGCAGGGAAAAACTGTGACCGGGCAAAGTTTCTGACAGGGCAAAATTCTGGCAGAGAAAAGTTCTTGCAGGGAAAAATTCTGGCATGGCAAAATTCTGTCATGACAAAAGTTCTGGCAGGGTAAAATTCTGTGGCTGTCTATCCACATTACCGTCTAAAAACTCTGTAGGCATACAATTTATAAGATTTGTTTTCAAAATGTCAAAAATGGTCGGTTTGATGGCTTCGTCCATCTGGTCCTCTGACCAGCCAACCCTAATAGTGTAGGGTGAGTGATTTACAGTTTTGCCCTGAGGTTTTAGAAATAAACCCAGATATCGTTGTGAAAAAAGCCCAGGCTGCTCATACAAGCGATATTAGATCCCCTTTTGTTCAAATTAGCTGGATTTCGCTTGTTCGGATGAGAGTTAATAAAAATATTCGTCAAATGAGTCCAATTAAATATTGTTGAAACTTTTCAATTTCGAAAAATGTAAATTGTCAAAGTTGTCAGAGACTGGGCATCCATATAGACAATAGGCTGAAGCGATATATGCGCAGCGGGTCGGTCGAGCCTACAGGAACTGCAGGCCTAAACACACAACACCCGTGACCTCAGTTTAGGAAGTTTTAAAGTTGTCGAGGTTATCAGCCAAATTTTCTCAATACATTTGCAACCCAATTTTTAAACCATCTACATGTATAATAATATGCTACATGTATTACTCTGCAACAACTAGACCATTTCTAAAGGATTAACCTGACGTATAGCCTATACATGTTAGAGATGTCGATGTTGCTCAACAAGGAGGAGTGAGGCTTACCCATATTGAGATGTCAAAACGGCTTATTTCTGCAAAGAGCTATTCTTCTGCGTCCAGTGGCGTAGCAATAGGTTGTGCAGCTTGTGCAGTGCACAAGGGCCCCCGGCTGTCGAGGGCCCCCTGGGGTCAGAGTAAATTTTTTACTTTAAGGATGTTCAGAATGTACGGTATTCAAACTGACATGTACAGCGTACAATTATTGAGTGTGTACGCCGTACACACTCAATAATTTTTTGGGTTTGAGCCGGAATGTCCAGACAAACGGTTTGTGATGCGCTATGATTAGCTCATTAATATCTGCACTCTTTGCAGTCTGTGGCCGGAAGTAGTTGTGCTGACATATAAACATAATTGCGTCAAGCACGAGAAGAACGGGTAAAGAAGACCGCCAAAATGCAAAAACTTCCCACATTTATGATGCCTGCGGAGAGCGAGCATCCACCGATGACTACATCAGACATGTGGACAGTGG
Organism: Lumbricus terrestris; assembly: GCA_949752735.1. NCBI lineage: Eukaryota > Metazoa > Annelida > Clitellata > Crassiclitellata > Lumbricidae > Lumbricus > Lumbricus terrestris. Next base: position 23,274,867 of record OX457037.1, on the reverse strand, counting down.
CGTGTATAGCAATAGGTCATTCAGCCTGTGCAGTGCATAGGGGCCCCCGGTTGTAGAAGTCACAGTCAAGTTTTACTTTAAGAATATTCAGAATGTATTCAAATGATCAAATCCACATAAACAGCGGTGGCGCAGGAATGGATTGTGCACTGTGCAGACTGTGCAAACTGCACAAGACCCCGATGACTTCATCAAGCCTGGTGACAAAATTGAATTCAGTTTGGTCAATGCTGAGCTGGTGGTGGCTTTGGATATCGACACCAAGCAGAGAGGAAATTTGGAAACTTTGGTGGTACCGGTATGCCAGTTACTTTAAAATATACAAAAGAATTCTTCAACGAAGGCATCTCAATTATTTTTGCCCAAGGGAATTCGCCAAAAGGTATTCGCCCATGCGAGCATTTCAGCATTTCCGAATTTTGTTTATTCCTCTTTGAGACTTACCAATACCATAGTAACCCAAACTTGAGTTTAAAAAAAGTTAATTTTTAAATTTAATTTCGAGTATAAGCTAGGCCTATGCAAATAGTCTATCGCAAAAGCCAGGCACTTTTGCACAGACTTATTGTTTGAAATCTTGGGTTTCAAGCATTGTAGGGGCCCACCACGAAAACCCTGCACAAGGGCCCCAAAAAACCTTGCTACGCCACTGTCTGCGTCACCAGGTTCTAAATTATTCGTGAATTGACACACGTAGGATAGACTATAAGATCTTGATCTGTGGAGTTTCAGGTAAAAATGACTGAGAGCGAAATTATGTGGTAGTGGCACAATCAGTTTGCATTGAATTTCGCTATGAATACAATGTATATTGCTCAGTGCACAGAATATTCATGCGTTGTACGATGTACATGTACATACTAATGGTTATGTAATTTTAAACAGATTTTGCCCCAAAACAAGTCAGAAACCCAGACAAAGTCCAACAAACCAGATCTAGTGGAAAAAGACCAGCTGTGGCATCACTGGCAATTTATGGTGAGCACGGTAGTGCCAAATTATAGGGCAATTCCACGGAAAATGGACATGAAAGTCCAAAAATATTTTGGAGAATTTTGTTAATATAAAGGTATCATTTTAAAGCTAAGAGACCCTAGTGTTCAAAATAATAATTAGAATCAATAATCTTTGGTGAGATGACCGTCAGCCAGCTTACATTTGATGTCGACATGGTCTGCGCAATTCTGTTACAGAAATATTAAAAGGTTTGTTTTTTAAGTAATGGCAACAATTGGTTGATTTTATCCAACAAGCTACATCAGTTGGATGGAAGTTCCACTTGGTAAGTATTTTCAAGTAAAATTTTGAACAATTAATAACAGTTCATTTTTTTGACTTCAGAAGTTTGGGGTGTACTTTTCAATGTTACGTCAGTGACAAAAAATTAAGACTTTTTAGAATATAACCAAAAGTAGCAAAGCAAAAATTCTGAAATTTTTTAAACTTCTGATGCAACATATTGGCAATACAACTAGATAGTTGAAATTTTGTTTTAATTTTAAAAATAAATATTTCTTAAATTAAAACAAAATTTCAACTATCTAGTTGTATTGCCAATATGTTGCATCAGAAGTTTAAAAAATTTCAGAATTTTTGCTTTGCTACTTTTGGTTATATTCTAAAAAGTCTTAATTTTTTGTCACTGACGTAACATTGAAAAGTACACCCCAAACTTCTGAAGTCAAAAAAATGAACTGTTATTAATTGTTCAAAATTTTACTTGAAAATACTTACCAAGTGGAACTTCCATCCAACTGATGTAGCTTGTTGGATAAAATCAACCAATTGTTGCCATTACTTAAAAAACAAACCTTTTAATATTTCTGTAACAGAATTGCGCAGACCATGTCGACATCAAATGTAAGCTGGCTGACGGTCATCTCACCAAAGATTATTGATTCTAATTATTATTTTGAACACTAGGGTCTCTTAGCTTTAAAATGATACCTTTATATTAACAAAATTCTCCAAAATATTTTTGGACTTTTATGTCCATTTTCCGTGGAATTGCCCAGGGCAATTCCACCGTCACTGACGTAACATTCAGAGAGAAATTTGGCAACGTTTTTAATTCTAGCACACTATGATATCACTGCTTTGCCAAAAAATTTATGCCAAATTATTTAACTATATAATCCTTCTTAAAAGCCAAAAAAGACTTGGCAGGAAATTTTTATGGGTATTTTTAAAAACAGTTTTTGTGTATCGTCACTGACGTAACAAATTCTGACATCAAAATTATTGTAACTCATGTTCGCTTCACAATCTTCTGAAATATGACTGCAAAAATTTTATTAATGTTTTTAAAATTATTAGTACAGGTTGTGGCATACATAGAAAGTTAAATTTTTTATCCAGCTGTCATTTATGTATTTATTTCAATGGTGCCTAAATGTCACTGACGTAACATTGAAATGTCACTGACGTAACGCTTCTGAAAAGACAAACATTAATTGCATTAAATTTACTAGTCATGGTTCACAAGTACGCAGGAATGCTCTAAAAATTATCCAGTGTTGTTGGATACTGCAATGTGTTCACTGAGAGTGAAGAAGCCCTTCTGTTTACCATTATTGACTTCAGATTCACAAATGCCTTTGCATTTCCATAAGTTGGCACTCCAAAATAGCAGCTCATGGACTGCCTGAATCGGTAGCTCGATTGCTGTCTGGTAGTGTAGAAGGCAACTTTTTCAAATCAACCCGACGCTTGAAGCAACATACATTATGATATTTTACACTCACTAAAACAACATGTTTTGGACTCAATGAAGCAAATTTTCATGTTCCAATCATTGACTGCAGACTTTTGGTCTCGAACGTATGCCCCCATTAGTGTCATCATCAATGTTTTATTTTATACACTATCACATGTGCCATTCATCTTTATAAATATTGCATAGTTCTTCTTTCCCAGCAGCTCATGTGAAACAATATCACTTTCTGTCCATTAACCTATACATCTTTATGTACTTTTTATCTGCAATGCTATGCCAAAGTTTGTTGTTAAGAAGTTCATGAGAGCAACTTTCTTTGGAGTACTTTTAAAAGATTTTCTTTTGTCGAATAACTGCTTTTCCTATATATTACTGAGCAGATAAGAAACTCTTGAAGTTGCTGCATGATCTGATTCAGTTGGGGTGACGACATTTTAGCCATAATGTTGACACAGGCTGTGCATTGTACATTTTGTAGAGTTCTTTCTGTTTTTGTCCCACTAGTTGCCATTATTGTTGCTACTCAGCATTCTTCTGCATGATGGCCACCTTACTTTAGCTACTTCTTCATGTGACGCATTCATGTTAGCTCAGTCCCAGTTTTTTGTGGCGTGTCTCACCCTGTGTGCAAAAGCAAATCACTAGTTTGGTTTACTGTGATGATAAAAAATTGATGATAATGATGATGAGGAGGAGGAGGGGAGGATGATGATGATGATTATAATGAGGGCTTACTTCAAATCGAAGCTAGGATGTCAATTACTGGATTTATAAGTGCATTTTTACTAGTATATACCGAATTTAAACAAGTTTCTTGCTATCACTGACGTATATTGTTACGTGAGGGACAACATGAATGTTACGTCAGTGACACAGTTTAAACATTTTTCTTATTAATATAGGCCTACGTATGTCCGTGCTATCGAGCACGCGACTCGCCCTCTGCCCTGGTTACTTGCATGGCTGCCCTGGCTTTGCCCTGGCTACAAAAAGTGTCTGGCGCCGCCACTGCGTGGAGCTGGGATGTGAAAATGTGAAGAGAGGACCAGGGCTTTTTTTAACGTGCAGTTGTACACAAAATGTGCAGTTCTAAATAGATTTGTGCAGTTGTAGATGCACTTCTGTACAGTTGAAACTAGCAAAAAAGGTAATAATCCTCTGATTGGAAGTAATTTACCATGAAGAATGGGAAAGGAAAGAAGGGGTTGTGCAGTTCTAAAAATTTCCTAAAAACAGCCCTGGAGAGGACTTAGCTATGTGACCCTAAGAAAGACTAGCGAGGGTTGAACCAATTGAAACCCCAGGCAATTCTCACCCTGGTTGAGGGAGATGTCAGGTCACTAGCCGTTACCAAATCCAGCAAATGACTGGAATACACGAGCATGCCTGTGAGACGCATGAGGTTTTACGGCGTACCGATGAATTACAATACACGAATGTGACAGATATGATATTATTATATCACACCCATCCTAGATTGTAAGCTTATAGGCGCACATTTGCCCTTTGCATATGAAAGCGAGTCAGTGAAACTGAAATCTTATGCCGGTATGATTCTTTTACGTTCTCAACTTATACCTGTATTGGACCTATTCTTTATTGTCGTTCACATGCATACACACTATTGTCATCTTGCAATTTGACAGTCATGACTCGAGACGAAAACATAATTTAAAAGGAGATCAGGCTCAGTATAGTTTTTCTACCAACAGCACGGCAGTTGACAGAAGTCAGTAAAGTAACGAAGTGGTCTAATGCAAGTGTGTTCATAAAAACTACATCTGTCGCACAACGATGTGAATTACTAATTAGGAAACAAGTAAATCAACAATCTCTGTGGGCCCCGGGAGGTCGTGGGCCCGTGTGCTTTGCACACATTGCACACATGGTAGCTACGCCACTGGCTGGATCAAGATATCTTATGGCTTAAATAAAATCTGGATTTTCGATGATAACGCTTGAGAAATGGAAGCTAGATAAAAATATTTGTATAGCTGAAATAGAAGCTGAATTGATTAAAGGGATTCTTGGAAAATGAAAACTGATATACGAAAAACGCTTGTAACGCTGGATTAAGGTACCTTATGACTGAAATAGATTCATGTTTTTCTAGCTTAAATGGAGGCTGGATGCATCTTGAAATACATGAATGAAAAACTTCATTCCAGCTTCCATTTTTCAAGCTTTCTTTTAATCAATTCAGCTTCCATTTCTCAAGCGTTATTTCGTCAATCAAGCTTCTATTTCAGACATGAGACACTTTAATCCAGCTTCCATTTCCCAAGTGTTATTTTCACCAATCCTGCTTTTATTTCAGCTAGGAATAAATTAATCAAGTCTGGTTCATTTTAACATGATGTTTTTTCAAATAAATTCTACTTCTATTTAAGGAGGAGCTGTTCTCATCAGTTCCACTTGTATTTAAAAAGGCAGTGTTTTTTCAAACGAGCTTCTATTTCAAATGGAATTACCTCATCAATGCATCTTCTATTTCGGAATGAGATTATTTCTTTCGACCATAATGTTTGTCTAATTTCAAGCAGTATTTTCATCAATCCAACTTCATTTACCATGCGTTGTAAGCAAAGGAACTTGTCGCGTTAGGCAAATCAGAGAGGGGTAATGTGAACGTACGGGGTAATCTCAAACCGATTTCATATTACCCGGGTAATCTGAAACCGGTTTCAGAATACGGGTAGGGGAGTAACTTGAAACCTGGGTAATTTGAAACCTTCACACCGATCCAAATAACCCCGTCAAAGCAGCCCCGTCAAAACCGCGTTCATTTTATAAGCGTACAGGATTAGGCTATAATTGAATCGGTTCAAACTTCTATAACATGCAAGCAGACATTTAAGTGTTGTAAATCAATGAAACTGTTCAGTTTCCATATAAAATGAATATTCTGTAATAAAGGTTGTCCAAACAGATAAACGCTTGTTACTGTACTGTAGAGTAAACAAAATGGAAAAGTAGGCCTACATTAGGCCAAATCAGTGTTCTGGTATTACACACACGGTGGTGTAAATAGGCGCTGGAAGAAACTTTCGCCCTGCGAGACTTGCATAGTCTCCTTGAGGGAATGAAATGCTCTCATAAGGATCTGGAACTTTTGGAAAGGTTCCCTTACTCCCGTCGTTTATGTGCTCATAGATAGACATTGCATGAATATCATCTTCTGCTATTCTTGCCGGCGCAGCATCCAATTCCACGTACTTAGCTTCAGGTGTATCTTCAGCCTTCGATGCCAAATTTTGTGCTTGCAAATCTAAAATAGCAACGCGTGTCTAACTTTTATGAACCAAACGATAAGAGCGGTTTAATACAACGATGATTATGCCTAAACAAATTGACTGAATAAACTCGCTTAGTTGGATTTACGGTATAATAATTAGAAAATTGACAGCATTGCACAGAAAATACGATGCGTTTGACTCAGCTGGCTTTCAGTCTGTCTGTTTCACTTTTCGAGCTGTGGCCTACCATTTTAGACTGTTATTGTTGGAACAATATGAGAAAGGTCGTCATCAATTAAATTTGTAGGTTTACTTGACACCACTTAGCAATGGCTAGTGTTTTTTTACCACTGACAAACTTATTATAGCAAAATACTGTAAAATAACTACGATGTGTCAGTTTGATATGACAAACTAACTAACTAACTAAATAAGAAGAATTTGGCCAAGTAGTAGGCCGATATAGCATATTAGCACAAAATTGCATGTTTGTCATATTTAGCTCAGCTAAGTTACAACGAAGATAGCTCCTTTCACGAATGACAGATAACGAAAGAGCTAACTTCCCATCGCAAACAATAGTGACAAAGGCTGGGTCTGCTATGGTTCAGGTTACTTCTTTCAAATGTCCTCAACTGTCAGAAGAAGAATTGAAGGCCTACTGCATAGCGAGCTAACTCAATAGTGCTTCACAATATCAGATGCCTGTGCCATTGGTCACCTGGTCGTAGTGCATAATATAGTCACATGTATAGTGTGCATTAATGATATAGCGCTACTGTTGTCTAATACGTGAGCGATTCACTTGCAATATCATGACAGGGTTAATTTGGAACACCCATTTAGCAGTTCATACTAAATAAGATAAAGTCTCATTGCTCCTCTTTGTGCAAAACTTTAACTCGACTTAAGTACGGGTACACAATGAAGTTTCATATACATTTTAATACATTTCGCCAGTTACCGACGAATAATTTAGGCATTTCCATTTTCCGAGACAAATGGATACAAGATCTGGACACGAGGACAAATGACCTCACCAAAGCAATACATGACGCGGTTGAAAAAACAGTGCCTCTCACAGAAGAGATAAAGACAAAATGGATCATAGAAGAACTCTACAGATCATACAAGAAAGTAGAGGACTCAGAGGCAATAAGGACCAATCGGAGGTAGCAAACAGAGAGTAAAAAGAGGTTAGCAAGAAAGTTACGACCGCAGTATAAATTAACCGGGCAAACTGCGAAGAACTTGACAAGAACTATGGAGAAAGCAAACTCAGAGAAGTGTATAAGATGATCAGAAATTTGAACAGGGAATGGAAGCCAAAACTATCGGCAATCAGAGATCAACAAGGGAGAATCTGCACGGATAAGAGAGAGATCAGACAAAGATAGACTGAGTACTGCAGTGAACTATACTCCGAACAAACAGATCAGGATCTAATCAAAAAAGCAATTGAAGAGCTGAGAGACACCTCGACCCCGAGCACGAGGTCAAACAACCCAGTTGAAGAGGTGGAACAAGCCATCAAAAACCGAAGAAGCAACACAAGCCCCGGACACGACAACATTACAGCCAAATAATTATAAAACAGGTGTTGAATCACTAAACAAGGAATACGCAGTCTCTGTAACCAGAGATATTTCAGCGAGTGGACAAGGCAGAAACAATCTTACAAAAAGTCATGAGGTGCAAACTAAGGTTTTTCGGCTATATCGCCAGAATGACGGACGACAGAAAACTTAAGACTCCCGTTTTCGGAATAATGGATGGAACTAATAGGAGAAGTACGCCCGCATCGGGAATGGAAGGAGGATATAGAAGAGTGGTGTGATGACTCACTACAAAAGCTGTTCCATCTGGCCCAAGACAGAGGCGGTTGAAAGAAGAGGACGAAGTTGGCATTGGATACCTACGTGCATATGGCTCATGGTGAATGATGATGATTACCTTCTCAAGCACAATATAATTGTGGGGCGCGGTGGTATAGTGGTGGCGTCGTCGCCTTGAAGCCGGAAGGTTCGAGGTTCGAATCCACCTCGCCGCGTAAGGACCTTGGGCAAGTCCTTCACTCACAATTGCTCAGCGCTTCGGCGTGAAACTTCGATGCAGTGTCCGCTCTGCATTCGGGAGCACCTCTGAGTGGAGATAGCTTGAAGGGGCGCTATAACAAGTGCACATACAAACAAATTAGTAAGAGAAAAAGTTTTATAAATCGGCGGGTTTAAATAATAGCTAAATGAGAAGAAGTGTCATAGAAAATGCTTCCTGCATTTATAGACAGCATAAAATTAATATTCCAGCTGCCAATGATGATCCAATATTAAAAAAGACTATTTAATGTATTTAATAGAGATTAGAGACGTACTGCTTTTCCTTTGTCTTTTTGTGGTGAAACAGATCAACAAGAAAGCGCCGCCAACGACAAATATTGCAACTATGATTGGGATTACAACTGCAGAAACAGATCTGGACATGGGTGAATTCAACTTAATCCATGACACGTTTGACTCAGTAACAATATACAATCTCTGTGACATCCACGTGAATGAGTATTCTGGCACGTTGCTTGCAACCGGCCAAGTTGTGAGTCTTACAGAGAGCTCAGAATAGTTAGATGATCGACTGAATTCTGTGAATCGTGTAGTGCATGTGAACATGCAGCCATTCAAACTCAATTGAGCAGTTATGTTAATAGCAGAATTTACGACGTTGTTAGTAGATGTGGTCTTAATAGAACCAACGTCGACGGTTGATTCCGTCTCTTCTGCTGTGATAATTTTCCATTCCATGACAGGAATCCAGATTCCGACAAATTGAACGATGCACCACATCTGTACACTGGAATATCGATCTCGTCCATCGTCAACTACAGCACAGCGTGGATTGGACTCTGAAAGAGGAACAAGAATTTCATTCAGCTGATCACAGTTTAATAGCAACAGTCATGTTAATTGAAGTTGACGCATTGTGACAAAAACAGATTGAATTGAGTGTTGAACTTGTTAGCACACAGATAATGCATGCCGGTTGAAAAAAATAATTGTTATCGAGTCGTTTCACGTTTAATTTCATTTTTTTATTTTAGGAACCAAACACAGAAATAATAAACAGAACCGTGTAGTTCTTCAATGACATAATCTGGCAAAATAGGGGACCCAGAAAAGCCATCGACCCCTCTCCCGGTTCACCTGTGTACATGTAGGTCTATAATTGTTGTGTAGTTATGCAATAAAATGAAGAGCAATAGATCTCGTGTAGGTAAACTATCAATAGAAATAATATTTAACCGAAGTTGCAACAAAAGTTTTTTCTTTTTTATTCTTCTCAGACAAATTCTGTTTTCCCGTGTTTTTACTTTTTGTCTTCTTATAATTATGACCATATTTATTTATTCCAAATCTGTTACTATTTTCCTTAATTATTTGTTTTCGTCTGATAATTAATTATAATTGCTGCTGCACCTCTTTGCTGAAGTTTTGTCCGGTAGCATTAATGGCGTTCCTCACTACTCAGGCATATAGTACCTGTCACTCTTGACCCGTTCCTGTTACTACCGCTTGAGACGACTTAGGGCAATTAGGAGATCGGTGCCCTCCAAGGTGTTTACGACTATGGTACATGCCTTTATATCCTCACGAATTGACTACTGTAACTCCCTAAGTACTAGTCTAATTGGGTTTCCTAAGGTTCGCTTGTCATCTGTGCAATCTGTCCTAAATACTGCTGCTAGACTTATCGCACGACTTTCTCGAAATTCGCACATCTCTACATACATGACTCATGACCTTCACTGGCTTCAGATCTTTGCCCGAATCAGATACACGGTCTTGCTCCTAGTTTCTAAGTCCCTGCAGGGCTTAGCACCTAAATACCTGTGTGACTTAATGTGTAAGCCTCTTTCTGCAAGATCTTCACGCCATCTTTGTTCTGCTGACCGCTTTGGTCTATTTGCAACTAGATCTCGAACCTCATTAACCCAATACCGGGCTTTTGCTTGTGTTGGTCCTTTAATTTGGAATCACCTTCCTTCTGGATTTCGTGGCAGGATTTTTGTAGGAAATTCACCTGCATTTTTTCGCTGCTTGAAGACATTTCTCTTTTCATGGGCCTGTCACGCTGAGAGCGCTTCTGAATAGTTAGCTTTGAGAAGCGCTTTACAAATGCTTTATTAGATTAGAATAGATATAATATGAGCGTTGGTTGCATTTAAGTGACTGTGGGTCTGATCATTCTGATGGGTTACCAACAGTACTGTACTTTGGACAAAGTGCAGCCTGGAGACAAGTCGATGATCGGGAAGACTGGCAAAGTTCCCGAATTGACCTTGCTACAGAAAGGGTCAAGCCGCTGAGGATGATAATTACTTTGCTAGCTGATGTAATCATTTTTTTAAATTACATTTATCTTTATCTCGTAGGCTAGCACTGTGAGCACCCCAGATATATATATATATATATATATATATATATATATATATATATATATATATATATATATATTGAGTGTCACAGCTCAGAAGTTTAAGGGGTAAAGCTTCTGCAAATGAACCCTTGCCACAACCACAAGGCAACGTGAATAAAATTACTAATAAATTATATGATGGTAGTGGAAATGATGATGATGAAAATGTTAATTATATTGCTGTTGATGATGATGATAATGATGATGATGATGATGATGATGATGATGATGATGATGAATATGATGATGATGATGATGAGAAGCGCTGGAACAAAGCAGACTGCGAATCGGTTTTCTAAACAAAATTTGGCCTAGAATAGCAAGCCATGTTACTTACATTCCAGTAACACTTACCTAAGACAACCAGATCAGCGCCGGCGATTTCTACTCCAGCCTCTTCGCAAACGTAATGTAACGGAATATATTTTCTTGTCTTTACTCTGAGTGTGAATTGTCCCTTTGTTGAGTTATCAATCTCACAGTAGTCTGCATAATTCTTCACAAATCTATTTCCCGTATAAATTATTCTCAATGAAGCAAGCGTTTCGTCTAATATTCTCCAAATCGGTCTGGTATCGCTATTCGTCGTACAATTGAAGATGGCGACGTCTCCTTCAACCACCGCTACGTTTTTAGGCACAACTGTCAGTTTTTCCTCACTACCTGTATATAATAGAAAAAATTAATCAATCTAAATATTGTGTAATTTTATTTGCTATAATACATGAAATTGAGCATGTAAGTACTAACTAAGTACGTTGGGACTTAAATATAATACGGCAGAAAGTAGGCCTACTCAAGTTATTTAGAAATCCACAATAATCAATCGACTTTCGCAGATTACATTATTATATTGTTATGCAATAGCACTCATTGGTCTATAATGGGCCTACTTACAATCGTGCTATGCTATATCATGTCATGTCATGTCATGAAGATTGAAAATGTGCTCAGTACAGGTAAGTGAGCTAGCATCTACATTCTACAACACCCAGATACCGCACACGTGACAAGAAAGAACACAGCGGAAATATTTAAGAGAACAGAACAAGTTAAAACTTCTGGAGTTTCTCGGAAAAACAAGTTGATGACTTTTTTTAGCCGAAAAAGTTTATAACTCTTTTTTTTGTCGTAAGGTTAAAATTTCATGAAAATTAGCCTACTATAATTATTAAACATTGATGATTTTTTAGTCATTTGTTTGAAAGTTCTTGGGAGGGGCTAAGCCCGGAAAAAGATACCATTTACACGGCTAAAGGATGAATCTTGGACTTCTTGGGGGCTTAGCCCCCTCACCTTGTCACCTTGTGCTTTCAGCTCTCTGAGCTCCAGCGACCGACACGATCCATTTTCTCCATATCCTTCTTTCTAGACCCTGTTAAACTCCGCCCATGCACCTATAGCTAAAAGCAACTGGGAAGAGGGAAACCATGGATATAATTATACATATATAATTATATACTTAGATTTTAGATAAATTGCTTGATTGCAAGTAGGCTAAACGCTTTTGATTCACATTTAGCCTACTGTGGTACCCTCGAGGTAAAATGTCCAAATTGTACAATAATGATGTAATTATAGGATCTACGTACCCCAAATTAGAAATACAGAAACGCTTATGATCCACGAAATTCTGTAATTCATCTTGAACGTCCAAAAATAGTTGAGCGTCCAAGCTGTCACCTCACCATAAAACACGTTCCAAATAGTTATTTAGTCATTTGCGTTGATCCAAATGCAATCAGCTTATGAATATCATTCTTGCGGTTAGGTCCGTAAATATGTCTTTTGCTATGTTGTAGCCTACACATATTGTGGTGCAAGACAGCATATAACGTTTGTGCAAAATGTTTCTAGAATTGGCCTACTTAAACCCGCCACTGCTTAAACCTGCGTCCTGAAACTCTTTTGGCGAAATTATTTTCTAATGTTAGCCTACTGTACAGTCTATGCAAAAAGAACAAGTTTCACAATGGCCTTCAGTTTTGACTCTGCTAATTGAAAGGCAAATAGGCATAATATAAATGTATTGCATCTGTTTCTGTGTAGTCCCAAACTATGATCAACGCCTGATATCCTGTCTGTTGCCTATCAGGAGCATTATATGGGGAGGGGTGCAAGCTCATTTGCTTCCTTACATCTGGCCGGTTCGCGGACGTTTCGTCAACGGACTGTTCGTCAAGGATTATTCGTCAATGCATTGTTCGACAAACGGACGAGCCAACGTCTGGCCTCAGTTAAATTTCTACTAATTCTCAATTTCTCAAACTGATGTGCTCATTCTACGTCACTGCATACATCTCAACCTTATTCTTCAGTTACACATTCAGCAGGATTTGTCATTAGGCTATTGCACTTAGAAAAGTAGTGATATGTTTGTCGACAAGTTGTACGAGAAATTGCCTCTGATATTCGTTCTTCGCTAATCGTTAGGTTCTTTTGTTGAACTGATATTCTGTATCAGAGCTGCATCACGTTAAGCACTTTCATTTACACAGAATGAATTATCAATGAAATCACACGTGACCTTACATGAATTTTGGCCACACTTTCACTTGAATATCGAGAAAAATATCGCTAATGGCCATAGTTTGGAAGAGACTTCACGAGATAGATAGCTCTGCAAATTATTTTACATTTAAGAGACTATATTATCAGACTTGTGCAATCCTCGATCATCCTTCATTGTCATCATTACTGTGCTTTTTGTTCAGAAGACAGATGCCGAGAAAACCGCGTGGATTGCTGTCTCTTGGCTTAGGAACGAAGAATAATGCTGCATCATCTTCAGACTTGTCGTCAAGAGCAGCAACGTTTTATTCATGCAACGTTCTAGATCAGTGTCAAGAACGGCAGCAGCGACTCGGCACGATAACGACTGAATGTAGAAGTCAACTACAAATCTACAAGACGTTGGATACCCTTTTGTTCATGGGTCGTCAACTGTATAAGTGTTTCGTCTCCATCTTAGAGCAAGCCGGTCTTCATTGTCTTCGCGCTCTGTGATGGGCGCCAGCCTTGCGAACCGCTTCTGAACTGATCAATCCAAGTATAAATACCGAGATTTCGGGACATGCTTGGTACGGTAATCATTTCCAGGATGGCCAAGTTGAAACTGTTCAGTAATAGCCAATCCGGCCATGGCCCCATTAAAAAATTTGCGTATTTCTCACCAGCTATATTCTAGCGGGGAAAATGGACATGCTCCCCCTCCCGTAATTTTCGTAGGCCTCTCCTGCATGAGGTTTGCATAGTCGGTTTTCAGCAATTCATTGTGTGGCGCTGGTATCATTGTCGAAAAAAGATCTGGGTATTCAGTTTCCTTTCTTATTCGAGAAACCAGAAACATCAATGAGACAAAATTAGCTGTCCATCACATGCTCTTTCTGCTCTTGCAAGACCATCAGGACGGCAAACAGCATTGCTTTCGCAGGACCTCTGAGCCAAACTCTAAGATTAAGCGTACAGCACATCTTCCACAGCAAATGAGAGGCATCCATCCATTGACTTTCTTTCCAGTCTCGCAACCAAAGCGCAGCTCAAATGCTTTACTGAAAGTCCAGTCATGGTGTGTCCCTGAGGCTTACTCATGTAGCATAGCCTACTCTCCACAAATGTGGCAAAACGTTGGCTACATGTATCACGTTTGATGCAACACTGGCGAGATATTTATGCTAACCGTCTTAAAATATAGGCCTGTCATAGTTTAAAGCTTATCTGAAAATAAGCTGGCTAACTTGCTATGCATCTTACATACAATGTACATGTAAATTGTAGACAAATATTTATTCAACCAATTGTAGACCTATAGGCAGGGCAGACCAGTTTATTTACATTGGGCGGTTCAAGGGATGCTCTTATTAATTAACAATAATTGTAGGTCTACTATTGAACCTCACAATTTTTCACAAGAGGTTGAGATTCTTGTCAAACCTCGTATCAGTTGTCCTTCTTTAAATATTTATCATTTGGAATTTGAGTCTGACGTCTGACTGGGTGAAGAAAGAGGAAACAACCTTAGTGGACAATGCGATGCGGCCGATGTCGACGACTCATCGTTAGCGTTTAGCGCATGTTTTGGTTTGCATGCAGCTGCAATAATTGAGCAAAGAATTGCTAGGATAATTATACCGGCCGGGTACTCAAATTCTTTTTTTGGAATTTTTGCCAAAGAATGTATCACTAGCTTTAAGTATAAGTCTTCCATTTAAAACGAGTTTTTCTGCATCTGATTCCATTTTAATCAGATCTAATTAACGCGTTAACCGTACGCGTTAAAAATTTTAATCGCAATATTTTTAACGCGTTAATCGCACGCGTTAACGCGATTAAATCAACAGCCTAGACAAAACTAAACTTTGGAAATGCAACATCAAACTACAGACACACTGATGTCAACTTCCTCGGTGAGATAAGCTTATGCATGTAGGCCTATTATACCTATGCGGAGAGGCGGCTTTAATAGTGCTTAGAACTTTTGCAGGCAGATTCTTAGACTACCCAGCATTAGGCCTAATGCATATGCAGACCCAAGTTTATTTATTATGCAAGACACACATTATTTTAGGTAAATTGTCGTAAGTGCATGCCAGGACATACCTCAGTTACACGAAGCTTATTATAGCGTTACAGATGAGAAATAATATTTTAGAAATAAGTAGAAATTGCGAAGATTTCTCAAAAACGTTAAGTGATGGGACAATTTCAAGGTGATTTTCGTGGTCAACAGCAGAAACTGCAAAATAAACACATGAAGCAAAATCACTGTTGTTATCTAATCTCACAAGCCAGATGAAAATTTAATGCGCACATTGCATTAGCGGATGATTAGCCTATTAGGCTATATATTCAGCATATTTCAACCACGAAGAAATTCCTCTGGCAGTCACGCCATCGAATGAAATCACTTTCGGTTTCACAACCAGATCATCGATCGATTCAACGTTCTAAGTTATTCACCATTGCGTGGGTTTTAGTGATGACCGCATGCAAGACTGCAGGTTGTACTGGCGAACATAATTGTAGATAAATAGAAGTCGGTTAGACAAACGTCGGATAAATTATTTAGCCTACTTATGTAGAAGTCGGATCGATGAAAAGATTCCTGCTGATATTGAAGCTGGATTGATTACTATGGTTGTTATTTCAACAGAAAGTCTGATTGATAAAAATGGTTTTTATTCAAAAAGAAGCTGGATTCATTAAACGAATTCACGCCTAAACGGAAGCTCGATTAATGAAAAGGATTCATTCTAAAGTAGAATCGTAACTGTCTAGGCTACAAGGGCAGGCTTAGATTTTGTTAACTAGAGACATGCACGTATTGATAAGAATAATCATGCTGTTGCGGTCGAGCAATTCAGAACACTAAAGCGAAAGAATTCCGGAGCAGCCTTTAGCGTGGCGGTTGTGGTTTAATTTAAATCTACGACAATGAAACGATTAACACGTAAGTAACCGATGGCTGAACAGAATTCATTTTTATATTTTGTTGATCTTAGCCTATAGCGTGAATTTGAGTTGTTTAGACTACAAGAGAGGGCCTAGATTCAGTTAGTTAGTGACATGCACGATCGAGATTAGTTAGGTGTGGTATAAGACTTATAAGTCATGTGGTGGTTATTAAATTAAAAAAATATATAAAAAGACAAAACAACTCAATGGCTAGAGCCAGGGGCGGATCCAGGGGGGCCAATTCGGCCATGCCCCCCATTTAAAAATTGCATGGGACGTGGCCCCCCCCCCCATTTGGTTTCAACAAGCCATTAAATAAATGTAGTGGGAGAGAAAAACAGGACATCAGGCCCCCATTAAAAAATTGTATGGGCGTGGCCCCCCGTCGATTTAGCGGCGGTTGAGATGGTATCCTTATTCCGGAAAATTGGTTGATGACTAAAAAAAAAGGTCATCAGTGTTTTCGGCGGATGAAATGGTATCGGAAAATTGGTCGATGACTAAAAAAAGGTCATCAGTTTTTTCGGCGGCAACAAGACCCAAAATTTTGCCCCCCTTCGAAAATTTCTGTATCCGCCCTTAATATATCGTCGCCAGAAGTGCTCTAGCCTAGAGAACTTCTGACAACGATATATTAATTACTCAAGGTTCTCGTCTGACTTTCCCGTTCTTGACCACTGCAGCTGTATCGACTTCGTTTATTGAGCGCCTGTAAATAAGCTGGTTCCCGCGACTTAGCTTTTGTGGTGCTGTAAAAATTCCGAGTTTAAGATTACGATTACGATTACGATAGACCTATGGTTTAAACATTCCTCTAGTATTCATTTATTGACGCATTTGCACAAGACTAAATCAATTAACCATTGCAAGCGATGATAACGGGACATGTGGTATAAATAATATTATGGCATTTCTAGACAAATAATTGCACTTTCCATGGCAGGCGGTAGAACTATCGCATGATGTATCGTGATAAGAGAGACTAGGGCACTCGTAATCGTAACTTCAACTTTCTAAAACGCTGATCTAAAGATAAGAACAGGGCATCAGCTTATCCGCGGATGCTGCGTCGTGTCCGATGGGGTTGTCCAGAGATTGTATATTCAGAGTAGATCCAAATCCGGTTGCCAGAGACAGGATGCATATAATACTATGCATATAATAGGATAATGCTAGGGCAGGTTTCGTTGCGCATAAGAAACATGAAAATGCAGAATTGGATGGTTCGGGTCGGATGGACTAAAATTAGGTTGTTTAGTGACCCTGTTTTGCAAAGGTTTCTGACTTTGCAGCAAAGATCAACTGATTTTAAGCGCGTAGCCTACAGTGGGTCTAGCATAAGCACAAGCACAAGATTGCCTATAAGCAACCAGCTGTATACAGCATTGTCAGTCGATGTTTTTTAGGCCATAGATACCATGTAGACAGAGCTCTGCGCCGGCCGCGCCGCCGCCGCCGACACTTTGTGGGCGCCGCCGCCGCCGAATTTTTTGAGCCGGCGCGCCGCCGCCGCCGCCGCCGAAAATTTGTCAGCGCCCCGCCGATGCCACGTGGATTCTGTTATTTCTTTTCGTTGCATTTTTCATCTCTTGCATGATTTCGCGAAAAAATTGCTGCGTCAATGGAAATAGAATCTTTCTCTTATATACTCGATTTTTCCTGGCAACACCGTTTTTGCATTAATGCTATGAAACCTATGATGCTACCTATTCGTCTGGGCTTTTCGAACAGTGCGCTTATTTACTTTTAAACTTGTGAGGATTTTGTGATTTGATTTGAATTATGGCATCAACAAAGGTAAAATGAACTCCAGGTATGCCTAAGTAAATGCTATGCCGTGTGTGCGTTCCTGCCTGATAGTTCGCTAGGATGGAACAGAACCGTCTGCCCTCTAGTATTAGGATACACGTTACTATTAGGCTACGTTGCAGAGAGGTGGCGCTCTGCAATTTTATGTAGGCGATTGGTCGTGTCTAGAGGCTTGTGATTCTTCATTGCCGGCCTGTTACTACCTAATTCCTATTTTTCTCACCAGTATTAAACTCCTACGCTCTACGTGACCTATATAAAATTGGTGATTAATTAAGCTTTCGAACATCAATAGGCTTGTCTATATGCACAGTGGAGTAATGTTAGGCAATTGGACAATAGATCCTATTTTGTCAACAATTTGAGCAACGTCTCACAAATGGGATCAAATTAGAAAGATAAAAACATTTTCCGTACAAAACAAGTGTAACTTAGGGTGACTTGGCCTGCTTAGATCGAAAGACTTGTACATAGCAATTGGATTTAAAGAAGATGCTAAGAGTTTCGCGTGGAAGTCGTTTGGATTATTGGCCGATAAATCAGGAAAGGTGGTGAATTTTGATCAAGTTTACTACTCAGTGTGCATTGACAAATGAAAATTAAAAACTGCAAGCACCCTCATGTGTTCATAAGAATGCATGAGAAGTCCCACTTTGTGGCAGAAAAATATTTCTACGCAAACACAGTATGTACGTACGTATGTGCCTACGTATGTACGTATGTATGTATGTTTGTATGTATGTATGTATGTATGTATGTATGTATGTATGTATGTATGTATGTATGTATGTATGTATGAATGTATGTATGCATGCATGCATGCATGCATTTATGCATATAATCTATGTATGTAAGTATGCATGTTTGACATTGTATGTGTGTATGTATGTATGTATGTTTGAATGCATGCAGATATACAATTTCAGCCGGTCGCGTGAAGAAAAATGGGCCTCTAGAATTTTTGACAGGTCATAAGGCAGGTCAAGAGTAAAATAGGCAGGTAGCGCCGCCACTACACAAACAGTCCTTTAAGTGTTATTAGAAGGTTACGTGAATTTGAAAACGTTGTCATGTGTTTTTCTTAATCAAGTTTTTGCAGAATTTTGTAATTGAACATTTATTCAGGGAATAATTGTTTGTAATCAATATTGACTAAAGACAAGATAATTGCCAAAAATAATGGCTGAACACGCTTATCTTGATAAAATAGGGCTCTTGTGTAACAAAATTTAAAATAAGTATGCAACGCTGAAGCAGCAATTCCACGACGCCGCGCTGGGCCGCCGCCGCCGACATTTTGAGGGCGCCGCCGCCGCCGCCGCCGATTTTTGGTTGTCGGCGCGCCGCCGCCGCCGACCAAAAATGACCGGCGCGCCGCCGCCGACACTCTCATGTCGGCGCAGGGCTCTGCATGTAGACATTGACCTGCGTAAAAGCCTTCATTGCGCAGCTCGCTAACCTGAAACAGAACCACACACACTGTGACAGTGCACAACATTGAACGCCGTAAGACTTATTGCTTTATGAGCTTGAAGTTGTTTTTGCCGCGGTTATGTTGCGTGGTTATGCAGCTGTTTGTGTGAGTGTGGGTTTTTACCAGTGTTTGACTATGTGTATGGTGGTTATATTATAATTAAAACCTCCGCTCTCGAAGCAGATTTCGAACCTGACCTCTAGACCAAAATGTCAAGCCTATTAGTAACGTTAAAGGCTCCCATCGATTTTGTTTATCTCATCAATGATTCTTGCTTAAAATGTAGTCACCATGTCAAATTGTTAATCCCTTGTTATTATGCACCTTACTGGTGAATGGTTGATTCAATTGTGTTTCGCTGTCAACCCTAAATCTAAAAATTTCACCCTGCTCCACCATTGCTGATAAGTTGATCCTAAATTGTACAAACGTGACCTGCCTATGTAAACATGTTATTTAATATGATCCGTTAGCAGAACTATGCACTTCCGTATTTGCCATTGGCATATTTCCCAATGCTTTGTTAGGCCTACTCATTATCTTGAATACAGTTGAAAGCAACTTCCATCGAAATAAAGTCTTCCCAATCGGCGTTAAATGGGCTACAGTCGCATAAAAAAAAATATTTTAACAAATGAACATGTTAAACCGTTAGTTCACGCTGTTAAATGATTTCACAAGAACACGCTTTCCCAAACTATTTTATTCTAATGCAGAGTTTCAGCCAGGCGAAAGTCTCTGCCTATAATATATAAAACTCATATCTAGCACTGTGTTTATAATATACATGTGTTTACCTTTGATTTGATCTGATTACCTTTGTTTCGATTATGCTTAGTAATATTTGACATTAGTAACCTAGATTGTGTTTTGTTTTGCTTTGTTTTGGCTTATTGCAGGATTAGCCTATACGAACTCTTGTATTTTATTCTATGCCACATTCTTTTCATTAGGCCTACCAGTATAGGCCTACTTGTATTTCCTGCTTTCTATTGTTAGAATTTAGAGTCCTGCAATCTTGACTTTCCATGATTATTCGTTTGTCGTTACCCAGAGCTAGCGTGATCTGCCTCTTTCTGGTTGAACCAATCTGAGAATCCACCAGATAGGCCTAGGCTATAGAGTAGCTTATAGGTTACTCGAGGTGTGTTATTGATAGCTAAGCTATAGGCCTAGCCTAAACTAATTGGAAAGCGCATAAAACATTTGTGTTCTGTCGGTCTTGGCTTATGGCTGCTTCTTTTTTGTCAGAATATAAAAAAATCGATTTCGATTTGATTTGATTTATCCTGTGAATAAAGACAGAAGTTAATCATTCGTACTTTCAAAGCACACGTTGGGGGCTCCTATAAGATTTTAGCGCCCAAGGCAACTATTTACTTTCTTGGCGCCTTTGACCGGCATTCACAAAAACAGGATTTATTAATAGTGTAGGCTACAGGTAACAGGAAATCTCATACAGGTAGGCCTATTAGCCTACGCGTGGAAATACCAGACAGAAATAATAATGATGACAAGGCGCAGGCTATATGAATGTTAGTTTCACACAACTTTTTGGAGTTGCAGTTAACCTACATGTAAATGTACAAGAGTTAAACATATCGTGGAATTTTAAAAACATCAAGCTGGCGATCTATGCAGGTAAATTGAAGTTCATGTAAACATAAGAAGGCTGGCAGAATGCAAATTAGCATTGGTCGATGAGGGACCAATATGATGGCTGCAGGCTGCATACTGTGCATAGTTATTTTGATTCCTACTGAGCAGCGAAAAGGAAAATAGTAGCAGTTCATATTATTTTGTGCAAAGCACGAGAGGGCCAATTGCTCACTCATAGCCTACGTGCATGCGAAATGTGTGTGTGTGTGTGTGTGTGTGTGTGTGTGTGTGTGTGTGTGTGTGACTCATTTGCCTATCTCGGTATATGAATGTGTGCAGCAAATATTACACTTAGTAGCTACCTAATCTTCCCATTAAAATTAGACAATCTGCAGTTACTGTACTCATTAGCCGTACGACTGGGAGTAGGCCTATTTATCATCACCATCATTCGTCACCTACTCCACCGATGGCTCACACAAAGACATACAATGATTTGATTAAATTTATCTAACGGATCCGATCCTCCGCCTCACGGAGGTCCAAGTTTATATCCATACACATTACACAGTCCCGCCAAGTTTTCATGCATTGTCCTGGGTCAAGTGCAGAGTGTAAGCTTATAGGCTACGCTTGAATTGCCACCCCTTTAACGACCAGCGTGCACTAAAATGTATGAGAAAACATAAGCAACTGGTCGTTAAAGGGATCTAACCGATCACTCAGCGACAGCGATAAGGAATGAAATAATAATTGCAGTGGCGTAGCTACCATGTGTGCAATGTGTGCAAAGCACACGGGCCCACGACCTCCAGGGGCCCACAAAGATTATTTAATTAATTAATTATATGTCCTAATTAGTAATTCACAATATTTTGTGACAGATGTAGTTTTTGTGAACACACTTGCATTAGGCCACTTAGTTACTTTACTAACTCCTGTCAACGGCAGTGATGTTGGCAGGCAGAACTATGCTGAGTCTGATCACCTTTTAAATTGTTTTCGTCTCGAGTCATGAATGTCAAATTGCAAGATGACATTAGTTTGTGTGAACGATGATAAAGAATAGGTCCAATACAGTTATACATGTAAGTTGAGAACATGAAAAGAATCATACCAGCATTTAGCCTACATGTATAAGATTTTTCATATCGCTCATTCGCTTATAATGTCCGTCTATCTGTCACATTCGTGTATTGTAACTATAAACGGTGCACTGCAGAAACCTATGATACGCCTCACACGTCTCACAGGCTCGAGTGATCATGTATTCCGGTCCTTTGCTGGATTTGGTAACGGCAGTGACCTGACATCTCTCTCAACCAAGATGAAAATTATTGCCGAGGAGGTTCACCCCTCGCTAGTCATTCTAAGGCTCATATAGTTAAGTCTTTTCGCCTTTTCACAACCCAACTCCACGTGGATCATAGTCTGATCCCAGTTATTTTTCTACAAATCTCACACTGCTCTCAACTCCTTTCAGCTCTCACTCAAAAATCAGAGTGACACCAAACTGAGCACGTGTGGATCAGTGTCATAGGGAATTACGTATTTGCCCCAATTTTTGCACTTGTGAGGAATATTGTTAAATTTGTTTTTAGGCAGGCCTACTAGGAAAAATTGATGATTGCATCGTTTTTGGTGTGCAAATTGAATTGATAGATGATTGACATTATTTGCTGAACAAAATGCAAGAAAGAAAACTCTATGATGCCATGACACTGTTTTAAGTAGGTCTACTAGTAGGCCTAATAATAGTAAGTGGATAAGTATGCAACGTGATAAATTTTAAATTTCGACTGAAAAATCACTCTGGCTATAACAATTTAAGTGATCTGTCTCATTCGTGCAGCATTCTGGTTTATTCTGTGAGTTGTATTGCATGTGTTAGGTCTAATTGCAAATGCCATTGATTGGTTTTGGTGATCTTAATTGCAAGAAAGCGAAGATAGCGGCCCTATATGGCCTAGATAAGGGCCCATGCGGAACCTCTGCACACGGGCCCACAAAAAGCTAGCTACGCCACTGAATAATTATCTGTCTTTTCTCTCTCTCATCCCTCTCCAGTGGTGGCGCTACGCCTGGGCACGGCCGGGCAATATAATGCCCTGGTAAAACAGCCTTTGCCCTGTTAGTTGCCCTGGTCGTTGCCCCTGCCAGAAATTTGGGGAATTGTTTGTGCTTCTCATCACATCTAAGGAAACCATAATTGTGACTGTACTTTGGTTAGAATATCATGGGGGC
Source organism: Lumbricus terrestris (assembly GCA_949752735.1). NCBI lineage: Eukaryota > Metazoa > Annelida > Clitellata > Crassiclitellata > Lumbricidae > Lumbricus > Lumbricus terrestris. The sequence continues at coordinate 23,251,868 of OX457037.1, read as the reverse complement.
GTGTGCCCCTACTGAACCCAAAGTTATTAGAAAATATTACTTTCCAGCAGACTGAGATCATCAGCAATCAAATATTCAATTTTAAAAACACAAAAACCGTTATATTTTGCAATTCATTTTGGGAGGTGACCCCGTGGTCGGATTTTGGCGGATTTTGGATATGTTATTCAGCAACAAATTCTGATCAGAAAACCGTTAAAAAGGTTTCTGATGCAATTTTGCCAAGGTTGACGGTGCTATTGATCTCGATTGCCTGGACTATATTGGGAAATGATATGGAATTAGAGTGACCTCGCTGGAATCCATTTTGACAATCATGTAGAATATTCTTTTTGGTAAAGTAATTAAATAATATTGAATATGCATTGTATGTACATATATAAATACATACATACTTACATACACATACATGCATACATACATGCATGCATACATACATACATGCATACAAAGCCATAATACAAGCATACATACATGCATACATATAATAAGCTTGCATGTACAAAATTGCACATATACATACGCATAATACATGCATACATACATAAACGTGCATATATACTTCATGGACCTATTTTGCATTTATGCATACCGGTACATAAATAAATAAATGCATACATACATAAGCACATACATACAATGTACATACTTAAATACATACATACATGCATAGACACATACATGTACAATTGTACATGCATACATACATACATACAAAGCCATACATACAAGCATACATACAAGCATACATAGTTACATACATATATTACATAATCATATAAGCTTACATACATACATACATAAACATACGTACGTACAGTCGTACATTCATACATACATACATGCAGGGCCTATTTTGATCTTGAGGCTAACTAATTTCAGACCTGCCCATATAACTTATAATTTGTTGAGTATAATAGTTGTTTTTAAGCCGTGTCGTATGTCGGCAGGTCACTAGCGGTCTGGCTGTGGCATTCTGAACGAACTGAATTATATTTTATTGTATCATAGAGAAATACGAGAGCATGCGTTCTTGATGGTTACATCCATACATATGAGTTAGGTAGGCTACTCGCAATTTTCATAGATTAATTCTAAGCCGCGTTTCTGTTTCAGTATTCTTGCTATTCTTCATCAGAAGAACAGCGGATGGTTCTCTTCTGACATATCCAACTGATCGGAATGCAACATTTGGTGAGCATGTAATCCTGCCTTGCGCAACAGACCTTCCCCTTCCTGTCTATTGGTACTTCAACGGCCATGAAATTTTCTATGGTGGAAAAGTGTCTATGTCTTTCCAAGCAATGTTTAGCGTCTCATCAAACAAGACAGGGGAATACAACCTGGTGATTGCATCAGCTGATGCCTCGTATGACGGACTATATGCGTGTGGCGATGACGAAGGCCAAGGTGACAAGAAGTCAGCGCAACTATATGTTACAGGTAAACCTATATGTTTTTTAAATAAATTATGATTTGGTGCTTTTGGACTTTCTTAGGAACGACTATAACATTAGTTTAATCTTTAAACAGTTAGTTATGGGCGTTGCCATTGACATAAAGCGCTAATAAGGTATTCTAAACTGACAGGTAGTAGGCCTAGCTATAAAAACATCGCTGTCCAATGCGTTGCAGATATATGATGGCAATAAAGGCAACTTGCATGACATGGTTAAGAGCAGGTACATGTACTTTAAAATTCCAGTTATCAGTGCAGTTTGTCAAAAATTATAATAGGCTAATAGTTTCATTGTGAAGCGTGAGCACTATAGGTCTCCTTAATTATACAGTTTGAAGAACGCAAGCGTACATATTTCGAAGCGATGCCAAGTGACTGGGTCTTTGTTTCTACTCTCGTAAGGACATGATGCTCACCAATAACGAGAGTTTTTCTGATTAGTTTGCTCTGGAAGAGCACAACGTTTATACTTTATACGAATCCCAATTACGATTGCAAATGCATTTATGGTTTTTGTTGGGTAAGCATACAAGGAATACTGGGGTGTATACATGTTGGACCATAAGATATACCCTGCGTTTTTTGCCAATATCTAGGTTAGAAGTAAGAAATTTTAAATGATATTTTACAGGCCAAATTTAATCAAAATATTTCAAACAGAACAACAGTTATATCACTTTTAGTGAGACCACCCACTGCTTTTTGACCATGCAAAAACATAACGCAGCAAAAAGTAGCAAAAAACGAATTTATCAAGTCGAGTCTCAAACAATCAAAATAGCTTTGATGTTGCCAAAGAATCATTATTATTATAATTTAGAAAAGAAACAGAGCACCAGCGTCAGTGGGCAATCCGCTACGAGTAAGAAAATCAATGCAAGACATTCCACAATGAACTTTTGGGACATGAGCAAAACACCCAAGCCAGTCAGCCGGTAGTTCATCATGGAGTTTCACACGCAACATTGGCGCAACGAACCACGGCGAAAGAGCATTCCAGATCCGTGGCGTCGCAACCGAAAGGACCCGGCGAGCACAAGTGGTGGTTCGAAAATAGGACACAATCAAGCCCTCACGTCAGACAGACCTGAGCGCCCGTGTTCATGCAGCTTGGCTATGTAGACAAGACCGGTGCCATACATAGCCTTCCAAACCAGCGTTGCGATCTGAAATTGTAGGCTACTGAATCAATAACTGGAAGTCTCATGTCTTAGCGGGTGAATATTTCGACAGTTCAGCTGGAAGTATTCCCGCTGCATGCGAAACGGGCTGACGTTGATGAAGACGGAACGCAGAATGTTCGAGGCCTGAGTATATAAGGTCTATAATTATTAGTAGGCTACTATCCGTTTCAGGGCGGACGAGAATTCCACGTCCCGCGTTGCAAGGCAAGCGACGAACCTTATCGACAACCATGTCACGAATTTCTCATACTTGTCGACCATCTTAAACTTGATCGCCTCAAAAAAGCGTGTAAAAGTTATACGATGACAATTTTATATCGAAAGTAAAGTTCAGTTTACTGAATATGGAAGGATCTAATGCTACTACAACTACCTTTATTACTAATGCGATGTTCTTATAACTTGTTGTCCATGTTTCTTTGTACGGCTTTCACTATGGAACTATGGCGCTGCAAGGTCATTGGTTTTAAACTCATATATATTTTTTGTTTGGCAACAGCTGCTACAGTCACAGTTGCTGCACCGGGAGCTGGGACGGACGGCGATGTCAACACAGGGATGATCATTGGCATAGTTGTTGCTAGCATCGTGTTCTTCGCAATTGTTATTATTGCAGTTGGAGTTTGTCTTTGCAGAAAGCGTACCAAAAGTAAGAGACACCATTGCAGATACTTTCAGAATGGGTGACAGTTTTTGGCAGTAGCGGTAAACTTCTAAACTCCAAGTCCTGAAGTTCTTCATAATAGGCTACATTTCGTTGCTGTAGCTGACATGCACAAAGAAATATCTGACCGATAGATTCGACAGTCGACACTAATAATTATTGATCTATTTTGACATTTTAAACAAATCCTTGTCATTTCGACATGCGAAGCATGATTTGTGGATGCATTTCTTTGCTACTCTACCAAACTTCTCAACTCACTATAAATATACACTCTTCAGTCAAATATTATTTATCCACGTGAGAATTGTGGCAGGGGGAAGAGTGGGGATTCAACCTCCTAGTCTTTTCTAAGACGTCACAGTAAAGTCATCATTGCACATGCGAAGTCTACTTAAATAAATCTCTCACCCTCAGATATTTTTTCACAATTTTTTCATACTGACGCCATCTAACGCACGCGTGACTCTACTCAGAAACCAATTTAGGCTTACGGCTCTACATAGGCTACGTAGTTGTATGCATAGGCTTATACAATATACATAGTGCGTACATAATATGCATTTATATTATAAATGTATATTTTTTAACCTTTGAACACTGAGGTCCTGTAACTCTATGGATAACTCCGGCCCGTCGGTTTCAAAGGGTTAAGGACATGCTTGCATACATAACGTCGTAAGAACATAAGTACCGACAGGTTGCTATGAGTGGACCAGTTGCCGCAGGCTGGTAGCAATAGGTTTTCCAGTGCTAACGGACGCAAAATTATGTAGCCCGCCAAGTTTTATAGACTAAACAGAATATTTCCAATGCCCAAGGTACTTTTAACTATTGACGTTTCGGACAGCATGAGGAATTTATTAGCGTGTTCTCGCCAGTAGCCAGTGAACCTTACTAGGCTATAGAACATAGGCTGAAGTGAAGTAGAATTTAGTCGTTTTTTTCAGAATTTTAGCCCCCACAAAACCAAGCTACAAGAAAATTAAAATTTGTTATATACCAATTGACATTATACGGGTCGATATGAAAATTAGAAGACAGGTTGAGGTATGAAGTGAAGTCGATGACACTGCACCAATGAGGCCTACAGTTTACAGTCGTGCGTTCAACGAACTGCTCTTCGACTTGCTTGTCGTTCTTATTTCTATTAGCCTACGGTATTCTTTGTCACCAGCATCCTTTGTCTTCTTCATTCATTATCATGACGCTCATCATCGCCATCACCATAATCGCCACCAACCCACAACGATCAGTATAATTGAATTCATTATCACAACTATCTTCACAGCTGTGGAAGTTGCCCTTGCCTGCGGTTAGGATACATATCATATAGCTCTTATTCAAGCCAGTAGGACTTCTTCACATGGAACTGACGTTTCGTGCGTTTGAGGTTCCAAAAAATAAACATGCCAACAGTTAACATTCACCCTCTGAAATCATTTTTTAGCTTGCAATTAAACACCACAAGTACCATCCAGGCATCCACAGATATTGATTTAATTTTTTTAGACAAACTTGCAATTATTCAGGAGTAGGCCTACCATAATCTTGTGCAACTCTAGGTAGTGGAAAAGAATAAATCGGGAATACTTTAAGCTAACAATATTGAACGCAATCGCTGATCAACGCTTTATTTCATAAATCGTAGACCTATTCATTCTGCACAGATGTCATTCAGAGGAGGTCACAATGAGATAATTTTAACGTAGGCCTATGTCTACCTTTATTGGAATGTTTTAGCATAGTCATTGATTAGACAACTGATCACTGTGAAACGTAATTATTCATGCAGATTCAGAAAAATCTGGGATAGACGCAGATCCAACAAAGATGGAGAAAGGCTCACTGCTAAAAGATGAAACAGGTAGCAATGCCTATTTATTTTTTAGGCCTTTGATGTCTTGGAAATGTCATCTATATCTATAAGAAAGGACTTGGCTATGTATGTATGTATGTATATTTGTCCAGAATGCACGCTCACAGTTTTGGAGCTTTTCACTCCAAACCTTCACTACTCTGTAAGTCTCGGCACGAGACGCAAAGTCGAGGGGTTGGCGATTCTCTACCACCATGGGGGCCAGGATGGGGAGCGAAACCCCAAATAAAAAAAACGCGGCTATTTATTTGATTTTTTTTCCTAGATAGAGGTCCATCAGAACCACCCGGATCAGTGGTTGGCAAATCTCTACCACCATGGGGGCCAGGGTGCGGGGGGTCGAAAACACCAATTTTCGCTATAAATTTTCATTCGCTTGCCACGTATAAAAGCAGTAATTTTAATCGTTTTAAAGGTGTTTAAGGTAATTTTCGCTATAAATTTTCATTCACTTGCCACGTATATAAAAGCAGTGATTTTAACCGTTTCAGAGGTGTTTATAAGGTCAGCTCTCTTGCCAGTACGGATCTCACGGGTCGCGTACCGGTGGAGGCGGGGTGGGATTGTGGGATGGGGTGGAAGAGGTGGGGTGGGGTAGGTCTGGGGTGGAGGGTTGGGATGGGGTGAGGGGTGGAGGTGGTGGGGTGGCGTAGGGAGTCGAGGGGTAGGAGTTGGGATGGGGTTGGGGTGGGGGAGTGGCGTTGGGTGGGGTGGAGGAGGATGAGTGGGAGGTGGGAGTGGAGTGGGGGTGGGAGGGGGTTGGGGGTGGAGTGGTGGGGGTGGAGGGGTGGGATGGGGGTGGACATTTTCGTCAAACCCAAATTTCTCCAGTGGCGTACTGGTAGAGGTCGGAGTGTCGTGGGGTGTTGTGTGGTGGGGTTGTGGCCGGAGCGGATCGAATCCTAAATTTCCCGGGCAACGCCGGGTACCCCAGCTAGTAGTCTATAACTGTGAAAATTAAGTTGAATAAGGTAGGCTACTTCATGCATCTATGGCATTATGACATTCAGCTATATGTGAGCATTTGTCGTAATGTACCCGGTACTGGGTTGGTCATTTATTATTGTTGTTATTATTATTATTGTTAATATTATCATTATTATTATTATTATTATTATTATTATCATTATTATTATTATTATCATCATCATCATCATTATTAATGTTATTATTATTATTATGAAAACCATTATTTATTTCCGTTTAAAAGTGTGCAACGCCAAATGGCTGTGCGTCATGAACAGTGAATGCCTAAGAAATTTTTAAATAGGCTACAAATAGGCCTATTATTATAAATATTATTATTATTATTATTATTGCCATTTTAATCTATTGTTATTTATATTATTTATATTGTTGTTATTATTAGGCCTATTATAAAATAACTTTTTAACGCGCGCAAGGTCACACCGAAATGTGAATCTGAGTCGCGGATAGTCAGCCGACAGAGGAAGATGCAGTGAGAGTTCCATGTGCTTGAAAGCCAAGGAGAAGTAGTGAGTTTTGAGCCGCTTTCTGAAAGAACGAAGTGAAATTGAGCTTCGAGGAGAGAGCGGAAGCCGATTCCATTTCCTAGGTTCAGAGACATGTTTTGCTCCGGCGTTCAGCTAAACGACTTGAACTCGATAAACGCAGGCAACGAGGAAGAATGTAAGGAGTTAGTAGTGACTAAAGGTAGGTGGCGTGTTGGGGCTCAAGACTTTGTAGGTCACATGCCAACTTGACTTTTATCCTGTACTGAACAAGTACATGTAGGCAATGCGGCTGATTGAGTAGGACTGAGGAGTTTGTTTGTAGTGCGACGAGCAGCGTGCTAAGGAGTTTTGGATGCGTTGTAGCTTGATGAGTTGAATGTCTGAGTGACCCACAAAACTGAATTGGCATAATCAAGGCGAGAGGAGACAAGAGAACAAGCAATGGTTTTAGACATTATTCATAGTCAGGACCGACCTGCCTTTATTTGATAGAAACAAGATATAGGCCTACAAATTGAGGCATAATTATAGTAAAATTATTGCTATCGTATTTCTAGTTGATGTTTTCAATGTTATGCGCAGAAAACGAAGTAATTGTAATTTTCTAGTAGTGGTGTTCGTAGTGCTACGTACTTCTACAATAAAAATAAATCACTCAGTCTTCGGCTAACTTTAAACTAACATCGTTATTTCACTGAAGTCTCAATAGTCTGCAATAATTAAACTCTCATCTGCTGACAACTGGATGTTAACTTGTGGGGCTCGATGGTGTATTGGTGGTTGTTCGGTGCCTTGGAGTCGGAAGGTTCAATGCGATGGGACCTTGATGCAGTGCCCGCGCTGTAGTCGGGAGCGCCTCTGAGTAGTTTGCTTGAAAGGGCGCTATTGAAATGGAGGAATAAATATATAAATAAATAAACCACCATTCTATGTTCTTATCACCTGTGAATGCAAAGATTGCCACGGACGTTCTTCGCTTTAATTTTGAGACTAAAAGGTCATTTGAAGGTAACTCATTTGAATTCGTGATAATTGTGACACAATTTAGTTGTCCAGTACAATAATTTGATCGAGGAGCAATGGTTTCCGCAGGAGAGTAGGCCTATCGGACGGCTGTTAAATATAAATTACCATATAAAATTATTTTTGAAAGTTTAGAGCATGACGGTGAAATAATCTGTATTGAATCCTTACCTAAGAATATAATAGAGTTCTATGAGTCATAAAAACCTAATTTAAAACAGTCGTATAGGCAAGTCCAAAAGAACACCATTGTCAGATTTATAATGTCTCTAGACCCTACTAATCCTGAACAGAAAGCGAAACGTGTCATTTCGAAAACTGTTGACACGCCTAAGTTACTGTGCAGTGTGCATTTAGAATACTTAGGGAAGCTAAAATTGGAAATTGCTTTTGTACTAATTGTGACTCTTAGAGACCGTCCAAGAATCTGTTGCAAAGGTTTCTGATCCTAAAGGTAAATATCCATGTTGCACGTTTTTTATCAACCACAAAATAGGATTGATTTTTTGTAATATTAGACTTATATAAAAAAAATGGGCAAAGTCTGTTGGTCTTCTTACATCTTATTTTCTCAGCGTGTTTTGTTTGAGTTTGTTTTGTTTCCAATGCCTTTAATGAAGTCGATATAAAGTTATTTGGAGAAATGTTATTTCTAGGGAATGGACCATTTCAAAATTGCGCACAGCGCTAGACGCTCGTGTCGGGCTGAAATTGGTACGAACAGTTTCCGCAGTCATCCTGGTAATGGCCTCTCTAGTATCCTGATTTTGTCTTTTGTCAATGGCTTGTTGAAACCAAATGGGGCGGGCCACGTCCCATGCACTTTTTAAATGGGAAGGCCTGAGCGGGGTTTGAATAATTATTTTGGTCGCTATGTCGGCCTTTATGGCGTTTCTAATATCTGGCAAAAATTTGAATAATTTAGAAAGGCTACTAACACTAGTACACAGTTTTCCAGGATCATCCAGTAGCATACTGAAAGTATAATTATTTATTAAGTGATACACACAGCTACCAGAAATAGTCCGGTAGCCGATAGAAAAATCGGCCATTCATGGCGAATTTTAAACTTGAAAGCATGCTCAATGAGCCATTGTTTCAAAGCAAATCTTGACACCACACGCATTAAAAGTCATTTTTCTCCATCTAAATGTTTGAATTAAAAAGTTCTGATTGTAGTTATTTAAAGTAGGCATATTTATGAATAAATATACACCAGAAAACAATGACCCGTCTCGCGTATTTGGGCATCCAGCGCTTTATCTAGTTATCGACAAGCGACGGGTTTCGAGCGCCAGTGTCATATTTGTTGCTTCCAAATAAATAATAATAATAAAGTTAACTTTTACTTCTTGCAATTTCTCAGAGTTGCGAGATGACGCCACTTTCTTGGTAAATCAACTTCAATTTTTGGGTTTAAGAGTGATGTCTTAAATTAAGACATCAAAACTAGACTAGCTCTACATGGTTTGTTTAATCAGTTCAATACAGATCATACAATTAAATAAATGTGTTTAGTTGAAGCAGGCTAATAAAATTGAGTCAATTTTTGCATGTACCTTTCCATGTGCGCACATAGAAAATGGGTTAATTTTAACTATGCACCTGATTATCTGCGATCTATTAGCCGCTACGAATTGTCCGCTCCGAATTTCCGTTTCTATTTGTCCGCTCCGAATTTCCTGCACCGGATTTTCCGCACCGGATTGCACTGGAACCAAAAATAGACATTTAGATCTACAATATTACACGCGTTCGTTCTGAATAGTTTTAATGAGTAAATATGCAATTAAGCAGTGTCTGTTCCAAAGTTCAGTCAAGCACAATTTGTGCAGCGAAAATTTGAAGTTAGATCTAAGTGATAAAAGGTATTTTGTGTAGTGATAATAATCGTGATAAACATTTTGTAATTCAATAAAAAAAATCTTAATGATTTATCATATTTATGATTTCGCGCTCGTAATGTGCAGTTATGTGGTCTAAGCCTATTTTCCTTAAAGCGCTGTCTGTATGTAAAATAACCTTTATTTAGATTGGATAGGCTATGCGCAATTGCGCCTTCAAAATTTCGCATAATAATATAACAAATTCTTCAGCCAAGCTGTTAACACATTATATAGGCTTCTTCCGACGTCTTTTGTTTTAGCGCCAACAGAATTAATCTTGACCTGAAAGCTAGAAGTAACGAAAGCGTCAGTTACAGCTCAGTAAGCCTAGAACTGCGAAGTGTTTAGGCCTAAACATTCAAAAGTGTCCAATCTCTAAATCTACAGTATAGCGCATTTCTTGTAATCTACTTTGGTTGCGTGAAGGGGTCAGAAGGGGTCACAAGGAGGGAAAGGATACGAAACACGGAAATACACAACAGACTAAAGATACAACGAGACATTTTGGACAGGATCCAGATCAGAAGAATGCGGTACTTCGGACATGTCGTCAGAATGCAAAGTGGAAGATATCCAAAGGTGGCATTGCAAGGATATGTGCATGGAAAGAGGAGAAGAGGCAGACCCAGGAAGCGATGGATGGATGTGGCAGAGGGGGACTGCCTGAGGATGGGACTAACCGTGGGAGAGGCGACGCGGAGAGCACAGGACAGGGATGACTGGAGGCTATCCATAAAGGAGCGGCTGATGCGGGCGAAAGCTTCGCCAGGGCCATAAGTAAGTCACTTTGGTTGCAGGTTATAGTTTGTTAAGGAAAACTGCCAATCGCCAGAGAAAACCCATTATATATAGGCTATGGTTAAACAATGAATGTATTATTATATTGTATTATTGAATGTTTAGGCTAAACACATCGCAGTTCTAGGCTTACGTTTTTCAGGAATTAATATAACGCAAAGCATTAAGCTTAGGCCTACTTCACAAAAGCGCTTCTCGCTAGTCTGATTTCTGCGCATTACGTCGAGCGTCGAAAGACAGCTGGGGCATACAGAGAAAAATAAATATTCGATGGTAGAGAAATAGGAAATCAATGTTTCTGTCGTCTTTATGTCCGTGCATAGAATGATTGAAATAATGACATTGAATTATAATCAGAATCAGTTTGATGCAACTTTTTCATAGTCCAAGAAAAAATCGCCATGTACGAGGACCTCGAGGCAAAGAAAATAACCAACGTGCCGAACCCGAGTAGTAGGCCTAGGCCTAAGCCTAACGCAAATAGGCCTATAGATGCCAGAAAACAAGGTAAGGGCTATTATCATTATCTGTTCATCTGTTCTTGGCATATAATCTTTGGATTTCTTAAATCATGAACTTCGTTATTTGATTGTGAAGTTTCATTAGCCCAATAAGAAGATGTCTACCATTTTAATCTCTTTCATAACTTTAAAAGTTGCGGCGAATAAGCAACACCTGCGAGCGTGATAAGGTGATAGCATCTTAGACATAGCCTGTACGTTGATTAAACGCCCCTTGTGTAGGTCTACATTTCAATCACAAATATAATGTTCCAAGAAAATCGTAAGAAACTTCTCATTGTTTTAAGAGAATTGATATGCAATAAAGTTTATGCCATAGAGCTGAAATAAACGTTGATTAGGCTAATCATACAATAAACGAAGCAAGGTTTTAATTTTATGAACTGATTAATTAGTGATTATAATAGGCTACTCTTTTCTTTAGCTGAATATATGGCTTTTGGTAGGGCTTAAAATAAATGAACGGATTTATAGAGCGGACATGCTCTGCTCTCCGTAAAGGCCTTTATTACAGATTACTTGAGCGATCCTAGGACATTTCCGTCCCGGACAAATACCCCGGACAATTACAATTACTCCCGGACAGTGATCCCCATTCTGAAAAATGATCGATAAACAAGAACAAGAAGGACATCAGACTGCATTGCTACTCACTGGGAGAAAAGGATTACCCACGTGCTCAGGGAAGCCTAACAGACCCGAGAAATCGACGAGAATAATAATATCTAGCCGCAGAACTCTAATCATCGCTCGCCACCAAGTACTAGAAGACTACCAAGGCAATCAACCTTTTAAATCCGGTACAATTAGGCACAAGCATAACTTGATGTACACTTTCAAACTAAATCGCAATGAAAAAGAACAAACCATTTGTGAAGTCAGGGTGAAATTGAATGTAACAGAGCATGGTGGACAACTGATTTGAGCGCTGCAATTTTGAGTCCAAGCGACGTGATATAAACGTAAATCTACATGTAGGCTATTCTCTGACTCGAGCATTAGGCACAGTATATGTGTTATGCGTTGCCCGATGTGCAGACCTGCACGGGAAGGACTATGTAGCTAAAAGTAGGCCTAAGTATGTGTGTGGGTTACTGCTCATGCTTTATTTTGCTGACTCAATGGCGGGTCGGTCGAGGCCGATACCTACATATAGGCTAGGAATTGTAATGGAATTTCAAGGCAGTTAAAGGTGCTACATTCAATGATCATTAATTTTATAAACTGCAATTTGGTTTTGAAGATGCACGAGTTGTTTATTCGTGTAATGTGTTTTCCTGCAGAGATTTATTTTCAAGGTTATTCTTTTAGACGTCAGTTATAATACACCAGGACGAACAACGGGTGACAACGTTAGGCCTACACAGCCGCAACAGAATGTATCAACATCCAAGCCAGGAAGTAAGTAGCAACTACTAATAATTGAAGCTGGTTAGGCCTTGGCGGCTTGGACTATTATAATATGCCATCGAGGCTAGGCTGTTACAATAATTTTCATAATAGCGGCAATATAGCCTACCTAAATTTCATTTTAAATAGTAGCAACAGTCAATAAAGCAAATGTCGCAATTGCGTACTGTGCCTTGGACTGAAATGTATGACAAATTCTTTTCAGAAATTTATTTTGCACCTCTTCGCTAGCATAGGCCTACTTAGGAGCTCTCTCAGTCCTATGGCGATGATGAAAATATGTTTTAAGAAGATTGTAGAAGTAGAATATTCATTCCTAGATAACTGGTTTAGGGTGCTTATCGCCAACGGGAAACTATTCCAGGCAGAAGAACCTACAACTGAAAAATTAAGACGCTGGGCGTCGCTGACGGATTGTGGTGCTAACACGAGTGACTAAAGCTACCCACCAGAAGTAGAGCGCAGAACGCTTCAGCTAGTAGCTCAGTGGGTAGAGCTCTTTCAGATAGGCCCGAGCATTGCGAACTGAGCTAAGGGTGGTGGGCCAAACTAACGCAGTGATTCTGTGCTTGATACGCTGCGAAACAGGAAGTCACTGCATGCAAGCCAAAGCAGTGGAAATCTCAGGGGTTTGGCCAATGGTTGCAGAGTGAAGAACTCGATTATGTTGGTCTGTTACTACGAGTGGTAGACCACACACTTAGCTAAGAGCAACAGTCTGTTGTCCGAGTAGACTATCTGCTCACAAAATCATGGACAATGGTAGCAACATCATCCTGGGATTTCTAGCGAGGGATGACCCGTAACTAACTAAGTTGGTAGTAACGAGTGAGCTGATAATTATATAGATATGCATTGAGAAACCGAGTGCTTCGTCCTGCGTGACTAATACTCGCACCTCGAATAGTTAGGGGTACCTGTATGTGGAGAAAAGGCACCGTACAACGACCCACGATCGCAACCCACCGAGAGTATTGGCAATATCACGTAGGAGACGGTTATAGGCTAACCAAAAAAATATCAATTTCTGCGTCTTTAGGTCTTTCTATTTTGAATGAGCAGTAGGGGCCTAAAGGATATTAGGAAAGTTCTCCTGAGATGCCACTGTTGAAGGCATTGATTTGATTAAGACCCACGTGAATTATAGAATTATTTTAAAGCCACAATAGGTTCGGTTCCAAGTAAAGCTAATAACCTAATTACATGTAGGCTATAACATAAAGAACATTTAATCACGTGAAGGTAGGCTATGTTAATACAGCAACGAAGAAAATAGTTTGACACATAGAGCACCTGTCTAGCTTATTGATAGACCTATATTTTGAAACTCATTATTGCGTTAATTGATAGCTTATATCCAGGGGCTTCTATCCCCCCTTAGCAACCGGGCGCAACCCATCTTCTTCCCCCCCTTTCTGGACCGGCCTTCCTCTATGTATGCAATATAATGTAATCTAGCCCATGCCCTCCTCTAGTGTGGAAATGAAGGTTTGTTTGGAGGGGGACAAACGAGCATTCAGCAGACGATCGCCGAAGCATGTGTAGCGCCGAGAAGAGACCTGGTATGGGGAGGGAATGTGCCCCTTCCCATAAGAAATTTTTGCTATTTCCGCATTGCAATTTCAGCATTTTAAGCTGTCCTCTTAGCAAAATTACTCTACTATTTCAGTGAAGAATTGGGCAGCCATATGTTTTGCGCCTCTGATCAGTGTGCACTCGAGAGGCGTTACATAAATGTTTAGAGCACAATGCAATACAATAAAATACAATGTAGGTCCTACGTACATTGTAAGCCCACGTAATAATTATGTCGCTTTACTATGTGTTCAAGGACCAAATTTGACTGTCTGAAATTTGAAAGATAACATTGGAGAGAAGCCATTTAGTTGTGCAAAAAAGTATTTATATTAACATTATTTTTTTCAATTATAATATGATTGCATTATTTATTAAAATGGTAAAAGCATATAATAGGAAATTTCTATTATGGTATATTATAGCTGTTATAGCAGTTCATGTAATTCAAAAATGTAGATAGTAGCCTAACTAAAAACTCAAAGTATATGAAGTGTATACATTTTGCTAAAAACTATTAGGCCTACCATTTTGTCCAAATTTATATGGAGGGAAGTATTTTCTGGGGGATCTTCCTCCTAGTGATGCCTAGATTGAACGCTGCCCTCCATGTCCGACCTTCCCCCCCAACCGACGTGAATTTTGGCTGTCTTCTGATTCCCCCCCTATTTTTCACTGGGCGCAAGCTGCGCCCGCCATGTATAGGGATAGAAGCCCCTGCTTATATCATTTGCGATGGACTTAGCCTTCATAGGCCTTATTAGTTTGAGTTAGCATCGTAACAATGTTACTAAAAAGTAATGTAAGGTAAAACTTTATCGGTCTATAAGTGGAGTGAAACCCACAATGTTAGGCTACACAATGTTATGCAAAATACTAAAAAAAAAGTGCTTTGAAATCGGCATATTTCTTTCAATTGCGACTCAAGTTAGCTCGAAAAGATTTCATCTTCTGCAAAAGTAATAACATTATGCAATCGCATAAAAATTCCAAATCTTCTTTCATTTTTCCGAAATGGCTTTTACAATGTAAATCATAAATGAGTGCATGCAGCCTAGCGCATATTACTCCAGTCGTTAAGCCCAAACCAAGTCATATATTATTGTCTTTCAGGCGATCAGAAATACCATAGCACCGAAGCTCAATCCAAGGAAGAACTTGCACCATTGAATTTACGCAAGGAAGAAGGTAGGCCTAATGCCAATAATTACTTAGACGTAATATAACGGATAAACTACTTGCATTGGTAGCTCTAAGAATGATTCGACGGCGTGGAGTCCATATAAGCGTATTTCTAATAAAGTTAGTGTGCAGACCTGAGAGTAGACTACAATTTTTTTTTAAATAAAATATTATTAATGTGTAAACTGTGAAGCTTTAAACTCAATCAACAATGTTTTGTCGGTGACCCGTCAAAAGGGCGCCCGACAAAAGTGCGCCGACATAAGGGCGGCGCTCTTAAAAGAAATATCATCGTGAAAGATATCGCGAATGAAATAAATGATTTGAAAACGACAGGTGAGTCACCACTAAATAGGCTAGGCCTACATGACTTTAAGTTTTAACGAGATTTAGAAGGCAAAAAATTATTTGAGAACTACAAACAAGCAATTTATTGAGAATTTGAAAAGTTTTAAAAACTAGGAATCTGATAAAAAGTTAAAACTACTGTAGCCTACGGCAATAATTTGTTAGCCTAATGGTTCAATGTCGTTAAAGTCGAAAAGTTCTTAACACTCGGCTATAATAATAATGTTTCAATGACGAATAGAAATGTTAACAATTATTTCCAAACGGTAGACCTGCCCTGCTTTTTTTACTTTTATATGAAGCTCATATCACGTGGTAACCAACTTTCCAACCTCTCATGTTACCGCTTTCTGCACCTGATTTGTTTATTTTAGCACCTCTTCCAGGTCCTCGGAGCATATTGGGTTTCAACAAACATCATGCGTGAAATAGTTTAGTAGCAATTGCTCTTTGTCGCGTCGTCGATGACCTGCTTATTTGCTCATAATATTATCACTTATAGGTCGACTCTTCATGATGCTATTTCTTTTAAGAGCGCCACCCTTATGTCGGGCGCCCTTATGTCGGCGCCCTTTTATCGGCGCCCTTTTGTCGGCGCCCTTTTGTCGGGCGCCCTTTTGACGGGGTGCCGTTTTGTCTCTGTCTGCCTTGTTATGATGTTTTGACGATGATGATGATGATGGTGAGGGTGGTGGTGGTGGTGGTGGTGGTGGTGGTGGTGGTGGTTGCGGTGGTGGTGATGACGATGAGTCGATGACGATGCCGATGCCGATGATGTTGATGTTGATGTTAATGTTAATGTTGATGATGTTAACGATGACAGGTCTTTCAAGCTATTTAATATGATTATACCGTTACTGCAATTCTACCAGAAAATTTTGTAGACAGTTAAAAATGCAGACTAGTCAATAGGCCTACAGCACAGCAATCATAGAAGTTTAAAACGAGTTTTTCGGGTTTTTGTCCAAAACGAGTTTTTCGTGTTTTTTTTATCGATTTATTCCGTTTTTATATTTTTATTTTCTGTTGTTATTTTCTACTATTTATATGAAATTCCTTACGTTTTCACCTTACGCTCCAGGATTCAGCTAACTGATGTTATTATTTAATATTATTGTTCAACGGGTTCCATGACGAAATGTCGCACGACAAAATGTCGCGGACAAAATGTCGCAGAGACAAACAATATGTCGCAAGACAAAATGTCGCCGACAAAATGGCTCAACCGTAAATGAGTAAAACTGATTTTTATTGCACAAATCGACCATTTAAAAATCCATCTAATGAACTTGTTAATAGTAGTGTCAACGGATACATATTCCAACTAAAAATGTCGACGAAAACAGTCCGGAAAAATCAAAAGCTAAAAAGTGTGCGAACTAACTTTCAGTCCATGAAGTTACTAATACAGCTACAGTGATGTTAATATTAAATGTGTTAATGTATACGAAAATGTACTTGATGAATGGCAAAAAATATAAATACACAGCTACAAAGTGTGCAGACAGACAATAAATACATGATGTTACTCTAAAGCTAAAATGAAAGTAATATTCAATCTGTTAATGTCTCTGTAAATAACCATGAACATTGAACAATGCTAATACAGCATTCAAACAGTTCGTAGGCCTACAACATTGATATTAAGAATTCTTGCGATGTCTCCCAAGTATTGAATAGAAGTTTCATGATTCTTAATAATGTGCTGAAACTTTGAGCTCGATTTTCTCCCTTGTTGTGATTCGACAAGTTACAGAATCGAACGAATATAATTTCAGTTATCTTCAGTTAGAAAAAAGATATTTTCATTCTGTATAAAGTATTTAGAAGCAGAATAACTGTAGAATATAACTGAATAAAAAGTCACAAACGTCAAGGTGACCGATTTTGAACCCCTGTGTCACATTTATTCTTCTCATCAGTCACTATTCTCACTATCCTCTTTTCTGCATTTCTTTTCTCTTTGATGCCCATTGATCCTTTGTACCGCTGTGTAGGCTACTATCTACAAAGTTTGTCTCAGGTCCGTCTTCTTTAGTCCTGGTCCACTACCATATACTCTACCTTCTCGTACAGGTATACTTCAAACTTCGGTTAGATCGAAGCCATTTATTCCACGCACTACGCACTTAGTGATTAGAATTATCTAGGCTACGACATATTGTCGGCGACATTTTGTCGGCGACATTTTGTCGGCGACATTTTGTCGGCGACATTTTGGCTTGCGACATTTTGTCAGGCCACCGTTCAACGTCATTATGTGAGAAATACATGTAGTATAGGTAGGATACATGAAATGAAATTTATAAGAGCTATTTTGAGATCAAATTCTTAGGTATAGGCTATATAATTATATATGCAACAATAACTTTAATTACAATGTAATTTAGTTCACATCAATAGTCTTTAGGCTACCTTTGATTAGATTTTTATTGCGTTATGTAGATCAGCATGAGCTTATGATGGCTGATGTTCATAATGTAATGCCTTTTTTCTCAATTTTTTGTTAACCCAAAATTTAAAAAATTTAGTATAGGCCTAATTGTTGGAGATTAATGTCACTTATAATTAATTTTGCCTACTAATAAAGCTGTGTTATTTGTCGATTCGGAAAAGATTGCAGAAACAAGGTTTTTAAGTGTAAAATGCAGTTTAAGATGTAGCAAAGTCAAATTATTTTCCGTTTCCGTTTTCTTGTCGTTTTTTCAATTTCTTATGTTTTCGAATAAAATGACTTTATTCCGGTTTTTTATTCCGTTTTCGTCATTTTTTACATCTAGGCCTATGCTTGAATATTGACTCCGGTTACTCTAACTTACTCATCAGCAACAGTGGCAGATAGCTGCGCAGTTGCTCATTTTGTTAGTTTAACTCTTCAGTTAATAACTGACCAATATTAGGTAATTATTTTAGTTAAACGTTGGTTTCAACTCGACTATTTTTCTACAGTTATAGCCATGGGCGGAGTTTGGTTTCCGTTCTTGGGGAGGGCTAAAAAATAACTTCGGGCTTTGTTGGGGCGGAGACTAGGGCTGCCAACCGTTCCGGATTCGCCGGGACAGTCCCGGAATCGGCCCTGTGCGTCCCGTGTCCCGGATTAATCTCAAATTGTCCCGGAATTTGTGGTAGAGAGAACTTGAAAAAATGTTGTTATTTTGCACACTAAACTCGGCAAGTTGTTTGATAATTTTACGTTCTGCGCTCTATTAAACCTAGCCTTGTTGGCTGAACAACAGTGAACATCAAAATTAATGTTGGACAGCGTTGGGTTCAAGTCTTTGAAACTTTACAAACCACTGACACTCAGTAGCATATTGTGTCTTATATGAGCTTTTAGTCCGTTCTAATGGTTTTTGAGAGACGACGTGCTGATTTCCACGACTTTTTGCGGTGACCGGACAAAATGGTAGCGGACAAAATGGTACGGACAAAATGGTATGGACAAAATGGTATTGGGACACAATGGTATTGGACAAAATGGTACGGACAAAATGGCACGGACAAAGTGGTATGGACAAAATGGTAGGGGACAAAATGGTATCAGGACAAAATGGTACGGACAAAATGGTACGGACAAAATGGTATGGACAAAATGGTAGGGGACAAAATGGTATTAGGACAAAATGGTACGGACAAAATGGCACTGACAAAATGGTATGGACAAAATGGTACGGACAAAATGGCGCGGACAAAATGGTATGGACAAAATGGTACTTGGAGAAAATAGTATCAGACACAATGTACGGATAAAGTTTGTATGTGGACTTGTTATACGCCCCTTCAAGTTATCTACTGAAAACCGGGACGTTTGGTCACCCTAGTCTAGTATGGCTAGAGCAGAACCGCCTATTGCTAGAATAATGTTCTAATGATGCACTTCATATCATTGTGAGTTTATATTCTGTATGCAGTACCATATAGTAACACGGAAAATATATTAGGCTATACGTAAATTCTACATGATACTATCATTATTATACAGTATTAGGCCCACATGCTGTGATGGTAGTTTCTCCTGCGTGATATATTTTCATGTTGCGGCCCGCGATTCTTGTAAATTGTCATGTGCAGATTTGTTTTTTCCTGTGGTAGAAATGTGTAGAATATCGGAATAATACTTCAACTTCGTTGAATAATGTAAGGTCTACTTCTGATTGACGGTCGCTAACTGCATCTCTATAGCCTAATTATCTGCCATAGCAGATTCAATGTCCACAGTAAAAGAGGTATAAAACAAATTGAATTTGAACCTTGGTTCACATCACAAAAAGAATTGCAGAGTCGGTTTTTCAGGCTTTCTTCTTTACAAAAATAAAATACCAAATGGCCGTCGTGGGCCGCATTAATCGGGTCCAAGGGCCGCATGTTTGAGACCCCTGGTCTAAATCATCATCATCAATATCATTGGGCTCAATGCCCGTAAGAGTCCGACGCCGCTCTCTGTCTGAGTCTGTCTCGCGTCATGCTGCCCAGCTTCAACAGGTCCGGTCAGCATGTCTGCTCCATACCATTAGCATCTTGGAGCAGCTAGACCACCTTGTCTTATTGAAGAGAATATTGAGAGAGAGGCATGAAGGACAACCTGGGTGAATGGGTCAATGCCCGTATGTGTCCCACGCTCTCCCCCGACTCTCTCCACCGGTCTGTCCTGACCGGCCTGTGCATGTCTGCTCCACATCATGACACCTTGAAGCATCTGGGTCACTCTGTCACCTGTGTCGTGGTTTTTGCGGATTTCAATCGTCTTGGTCTTTTACTGCCAGCGGTCAAAATGGTCTAAGTGGTGCATATAAAAGGGCATATATATAAATATAATACTTTTGAAGATGCATAGATCTTTTCCGTTCTCTTGATAGTGAAGTGTAGTCCAAACGGTCATCGACTTCAAATAACCTTAGATTATTCATTGTTCCAAACCAATTCCTGTTGAAATTTAATTACAAGCCGAAAATAAAATATAACACCTGTCAGCAAAACAAAATTAATATAGTTACAGTCGTAGTACAAATGGACCTTTTCGTGGAACTCAAATGTTTGTTTGGGCAATGTGGGCCATCTAGTCCACCTTTGAAAATGCTTGACACCCAGAGATTTAGATATCTCGTGCTAGCGCGCAGAGAGAGAGAGAGAGAGAGAGAGAGAGAGAGAGAGAGAGAGAGAGAGAGAGAGAGAGAGAGAGAGAGAGAATAGTAAATGACGTAGTCTTTATCCTCACCATTTTCTCCAAGTACCATTTTGTCCATACCATTTTGTCTGCGCCATTTTGTCCATACCATTTTGTCCATACCATTTTGTCCGCACCATTTTGTCCGTACCATTTTGTCCTAATACCATTTTGTCCGCTACCATTTTGTCCATACCATTTTGTCCGAACCATTTTGTCCGTACCATTTTGTCCTAATACCATTTTGTCCCCAACCATTTTGTCCATACCATTTTGTCCGTGCCATTTTGTCCGTACCATTTTGTCCAATACCATTTTGTCCCAATACCATTTTGTCCATACCATTTTGTCCGTACCATTTTGTCCGCTACCATTTTGTCCTAGAACCCTTTTTGCCTATGCACATAAGTGGACAGTGTAAATTGATATAAATGGCATATCTAGTGACCGCATCGTCCCGGAATGGCAAAGTCAAGAGTTGGCAGCCCTAGCGGAGACTTGGTCCAGAACGAGCGGTGTCGACAATATTTTCTCGGTCCAAAAAGTTCAAGTCTCGTGAGAAACATACAATTTTTCATACAAAGGGCCAATTCGCCCCGAAAAAATGTTTAATAAGTCTAGACTTTCTTGGGGTTGCTAAGCCCGTGAAAAGATACTATTTTCACGGTAAAAAAGCTGATTCTGGGATTCTTGAGGGTCGGCTTAGTCCCCTAGCCCCTGATAAACTCCGCCCGTGGTTATAGCCTTCTTCAACGTAAACTACCAAATCTAGGTAGGCCTATAACTAAAACATGTCAACATTATAGTTGACTTTTCCCCATCACTGGAGGATCGCGTGGTCGCATCACCCTGGCGGATATCAATATCGTCAAATCTATATAAATAAAAATGTAAAACGTTTGTTCCTAATGGGATTTCTACGAAACTTCACGACCGATTCTTTTGAAATTTTTCGCAAAACGCTCCGTTCGAATAGCATCGTGTTTGTAAAAGGATTTCCTGGAAAGAAACAAATCTTTTACACCAAAAAACACAACTTTCTCCACGAGTTGACACGTTTATACATTATAACTTGAACGCATGCTCCGCCATTTTGGCCCGTGTATTTATAACGTACAGGGATGCCACTCTGAATTTTGAATAAGGTCAGGGATGCCACTCTGAATTTTGAAAAAGGTCAGATCCGGTCGAAAAAAAGGCTAGAAAAGATTGACAATTTTCACGTTTTTATATGCTTTTCTCGAAAAAACAGAACATTGCATTCGATTTCAGCGAATTCAATTTATTTGCATTTGAATGCGGCCGTGTGGGAGGAAGGGAGCGGGAGGGAGCGGGAGGGAGCGGGAGGAAGGGGGATGGGAGGGAACGGACGGGACGGAGGGAGGAGAGAGATGGAGGGGGAGGGACGGAGGGGAGGGAGGGGAGGAAACGGGAAGGAGGGAGAGGAGTGGGGGATGGAGGAGGGAAGGGGAGAGGGAGGGGAATGGAGGGAAGGAGGGACAGAGGAACGGAGGGAGGAAGGCAGGGTAAGGGAGAGAGGGAGGCAGGGGAAGGGAAGTAGGGATGGAGGGTTGGACGGTCTTTTCAGCCACAGCAACGCGTGGCCGGGTACAGCTAGTTAACAATAAAAAGTCGTGATTATTCCAGAAACTTAGGACTAACTTTATGTTAACAATACAAGTCTATTTAACCCATATGACACATTCCTAGTAGTACTTTTGTGCATGTAAGGTAGAAAATAATATTGCTAACTCTAATATGAAATTGTGAGATTTTCGTTGCAGATCCCAACGAATCTCTCGAGCAATCGAATCTTGCAAGTGGTACAAAACAAACAGGAGCAAATATATCACTCACAGGATCTACAACTTACCCTGGGATTTATTTTGATTCCATTGCTGGTGGAGCAGAGGAAGATGCATCAAATTCAGGACTATCTCATTCTGGAGCTACAACTGATGACTCTGCGGTTGGTCATTCTATTGTCGACACGAAATGTGACGCATCAAGTGCAGCACCACGCAATGGACATAAAGACGAGGTTGATTCTTCTGTTACCGCCAAAGAGGAAAATGAACAGACTAGAACACCACTAAATGGTTCTAAACATGGAGGCGATTATCCTAGAACTGAGACGAATTCTCCTGGTGATGACTCCGAAGAAGTTGAGCCGTGTTCCACAACAGATGCAACCATAGTTACAACCCCAAAGGAACACCCTGAGGCTGTTTCTTCAGTCAAACCAGGTATTTAACCCTCAGATTACCAGAATTTTTTTGGTACACCGAGTACCAGTGGGGTCAAAAATGACCCCAACACAATTTTTTCAATAAATTCCTTCTTTTTTGCATTTTTATTAATTGCAAAAAAACATATAGTAGTAAAGCAATTGGAACATGTTTAGGTTGTTGAAATGAATTAAATTTTTCATAGTTATAGGTATGTTTTAATGTTCAAAGTGTTCGAGTGTTCAATGTCCAAAACTAACACAGAAAATATCCGGTCATTGCAGTTACAGTTTACAGTTCATGCATGTATACTGGGCATGTTCCTTGCACACCTTGCATGTACAGGTTGCACAGATTATGCTGGCCTTTTTTATCCTTTTTTTTACAAATGGAACATCGTCTTGTCTTCCTCTTCGTCGTGTACATTCTCAGCATCTGATCAGCGGTGTCTACTCCACCCTTCGATGAATTGTAGTCCATAATAATGATTGGCCTCTTTGATGGAATATTGTTGTTTATCTCTACCTGACTGTGCATGCTGCTGAGCAGGACTACAACTTTTCCTTTCTTTGGACAGTACGACACCAGTGCTGCATAGTCATGGAAGCCAAAAATGAAAGTGAGGGCTTCGCGACCTTTTGTGGTAAAAAAATGAGTCGGAAGTTCCTTTCTGTTGGGCTTCGTAATTGTGGTGATTTGTCTGGATAAATATGTATATAAATTGTTATCTAACACAGATTTTCTTCAGATAATACTATAGAAAGGATTTATAAATTATAATTATGAATTATTTCAAAGGATACCATTGAAAGTATTCAAAAAAAGCTATTGGGGTCAAAAATGACCCCACTGGTACTCAATGCTATAAAAGATTGCCAGCGTCCTCTGGTGATAAACAAGGGAAATATTAATTGATATTTCGATAGAGACTAGGTACATCCTGAAAGTCACAAATATTAAATAAATTTGCACGAACAGATTTTGCGCAGTGTACAGTCAAAGTGGGCTTGGGGTCATTTTTGACCCCACTGGTACTCGCAGGGTTAATATTATTTTTAAATCGAAAGTTTAACGACATCTGTATTTGCGACTACAATAGACCTTAGGCTTAATAATTGCATTCCAGTCTCTTACTGTACATCGATTTTCTTTATGTCTTCAATAATTCTTTCGACGATTGATTTATGTCTGACAAGTTGTTGGATGCGATGATGTCAAACGCAGCATCGCTATCTTGCTGTCTTATTTAGTATCTCGATAGATAACTTGCATATTAGACAATTCTTCATTTTCTTTTCAGACTGACATACGTAGTTTCCCTCTTCAGTAGATTTGATTTGATGCCAAGTTTTTTTACAAGTAGGCTTAATCATTAATTTTGGTACACAGTCTTTCAATAACTGTTGCTCTACAATATTACTATAATAATTGCCAAAGGCTTTTCTCATGGCTAGTAATAACTCTTTTTGTGGCCTCAAGGGCTCTTGTGTATAATTCATGTTTGCCTTTATTATTTTTCATTTCCTTTGCAAGCAGGACTGTTTAAGTACACGAGGGTATACGCGGGTATACAGCGTGTGCTCATCTCCGGGGAAAAAAGGCATCGTGTAGGCCCTACTCACCTCCCGAAAACCAGGGTTTACGCGGGTAAACAGCGTATGGGCCTACTCACCTCGCAAAAATGTGAACAAATGTGTGAGAAATGAAATTTCGACGAGAAAATAGGCGAAACTCGGAAAAGTATTGATTTTTGACTGTCGTGAACTACAACTTCTACAAGTAACGAGAAAACCCCAGTGATGACTAAAAAAAAGTCCTCAGAAAATTTCTGCCCGAAAAGTCGAATTTTTTCGACCGGCGCGTATTTACCTCTAACTTAGGCTACCAGTACAGCCCTGATTGTAAGCTCTTTTTCTGCATCATGTTTTGTGTCAAACCATGTTTAAATTCATTTGAATCAAATTAAGCTATTGTGATATCAGAAAAGAAGTAAAGTCAAATAACTACCAATGGTGGTTCCTTGTTGGCCCACGGAAAAAGATAGGAATAATCTTTAATAGGAAAGCAACATTTGGTTTTGTTCGATGAGGGTAGTCTGGTTCGCTCTTAGCATTAATTTAGAAAAACTGTCTGCTTATTTGGAGTGGCGGCACCAGACACTTTTTGTAGCCAGGACAGTATAAAAGTTACCAGGGCAGAGGGCGATTCGCGTGGTCGATAGTAGCCTAAGAGCTTGCATAGGCCTATAATTTGGCGCCACTGTGCTCGCCATAAATCAGAAATCACCCACCCTACACAGTTAGCTGGCTGCTCAGCCTCAGAGTGTCAGTTGGGCAAAGCCATAAAACCGACCACTTTTTGACATTTGGAAAGCAAATCTTGTAAATCTTATAGACTAATCTCAGTGACTTAATGAAGCATAGCAAATTCTCTTTCGAGTAGCATTTTGAAAAGCAGAAAAGTTCAGCTAATGCCCTAATTGAGTCAGGTAGGCTACAGTCGATGTCTATAATAATTTACGTAAATGCTCGCGCTTCATTTGAAAATAAAGAAGGCGACAGTTGGGCCTATGCTGTTAGTTGTATACGGCAATGTCGATAAATTTTCCTCTGCCAGAACTTTTGCCCTGTCAGAACGTTTGCCATGCCAGAATTTTTGCTATGCCAGAGAGACGTGGGCAGTAAGAGACAGTATGCCGGGACATATTCTGACAGAGCAACACTTCTGGCAGGGCAGCGATCAGGGCAAAGGCTTTTTACCGTTGCATTTGCCCTGCCGTGGCCTGTCGTAGCGCAGGCCCTTGCTTATTAACTATATCTCGCAAAATGAAATCTATCGCTGAGCAGTGTAATTGCTTATAGTACATGAGTTTCTCTGGAAGTAAAGGAAATCGCATCTCATACTGTTTTCAGTGAATGAACCTCATCCGAGAAAAAAGCCAAAGATTTTGCCGAAACCAGAAAAAAAGAATCAAGGTCATTGAAGGTAAAATACATTTGCCTCGTTCTTAAACCAGTTTGATTTTTTCCTCTGAAATCAAATTACGCTCTTATTATTTCTTTCAAAATTCTTATAAATTGCTGGTCAGTGTTTGTTCCTCCACTTGTCTGTTGACTAAGGAATTTTTTCCGAAAATGTCATGTAGTTTACAAAGTTCTATGTTTAAATTGCTAATCTTAACAGATTATTGGAAAGTGTGTCCCATGCGTGCCGCTCACCAGAACAGCATTGCGCTCCAGAGCCGTCTAAGACCATGATTTCTACTCCAATTATTATAATAATATTGCATACGGTTCTGTCTGATTACCATGGGCGGAGTTTATCAGGGGCTAGAGGTGGCTAACCCCCCAAGAAGCCCCCCATAGTCATGTTTTTTACCGTGTAAATGGTCAATTTTTTCTGGTTTAGCCCCCCAAGCACTTCCAACTAACGACTAAAAAAGGTCATCAATTTTTCCGGCCGGGAAATACATATTCCGGCGCCGCGCCTTCTGGCCCAAGTTTTTAGCCCCGCCCCCCAAAGCGGAAATCAAACTCCGCCTATGCTGGTTACATTCTCCAATGATGAACTGTTCATATGAAACTGAGGATTTGTTGTTTGGGTAAATTGTCACTAACTCCTCATGCTACATTTATTGGAATTTATTTATCAGCGATTAAACATCATTTATTGCAGAACTTGTTTTAGTTAAGAAAAGCTTAGTATTCCCGAATTTTAATGGTTGCCTTTTTAAATAGCAGCCCAGTGTCATGTAACTAAATATTGTCATCGCTTAGCCTAAAGCTTCGTGCCCCTGTGATGAAATATTTCGGATGGCCAGATAAGTGACACCAAAAATTGTCATGAAGCGTAAGCCGTTTGTGAAAATGGATATAATATACCAAGGCCGTAGCCAGGATTTGATTGGGGGGGGGGTTGTTTCTTCGGCGGAGAATTTCTGACGACTTTTTTAGTCGTCAAAATTTCTGACGACCTTTTTTAGTCATTGGAAATGGTTTTCTTACCATTTCTCGCCTAATTTTATGTTTTTCCCATTATGTGCTAGTGAATGCATTGTATTATTTTTTACATTTTTCATTTCGGGGATGTTTCCATGGTTTTATTTCATGGTTTTTGCATCATGGGCTAGCAAATGCATTATATTATTTTTTACATTTCTGGGGGTGTTCAAACACCCAAAACACCCCCTAGCTACGGCCTTGTAATATACTTAATCCTTTTTACATATATCACTTGTTTAGTCAAACTTTAGATAAGTAATGATATTTTTTAAATCTGATAATAATCTAGAATTTTAGATCATCTAAAGCGTTCTTAATGCCTCATGTATAGACCTACTTAAACTATTTTTAGAGCGCTAAATTATTAGTTCGGAGTTACCTGTTTGTGTGTTATTAATAAGTGCGCAGCACATTTTTGGCAGGATAGGGAATAAGATTTAAAGAAGAGATGTAAGCCTACTGTATAAAAGCAAATTATGGGATTCCTAAGTCGTGCAGATATGAGTGAAAGCTGTCGCCTTTGGCTTACAGCATGCCTACTTCGCTCACATACAACATGTAGGGCATTGTAGGCCCTAAGCTACGTCATTTTAATTTAACTCTTTTTACATATTTTTCAGGCGACTGAATCTTCCGGGAAAATATTTCAAGCGGCACCTAGGAAAGGCAGTCTTCAACTAGACCTAAGCATCGCCATCAGGCTCATCATACGTAGGTCTATCAACGCTAAAAGGAGAACCATGATGTCTGAGTTAATTACTGGTGAATTTTGTGCTGGTTTATTGCGTATGAAAATCGAATTTAGTCTGAAGTGCATATTATCGCTTTCGATCAACAGTTTTATTGCGACTCTAGTTCTTAATCTGATCCTTTTCACATTAGAATGATCGTATTTTTCTTTAGTTTGGTTTGCAACGCTGCTGTCTTCTGTAGCGTTTGCCAGTGTTTTGAAATCTGCCTGTAGTCTACCTAATTGGACAATTAGTTTTGTGTTCACATTGTCAGTGTCTATTCATTTACTGGGCAGCATTGAATTCTTTCCACTTAGCTGTCGTGCTTGTGGACACGAATTTAACGCGAATTTCTAAATGAGAAGCGCCTGAGCAGTTAAACGATGGCTGAATAAACAGATGGAACGGAAGCACCAGACACGGTGAAGGTGAACATGTCTCTAAGCCTCACCTATTATATATTATATAGTCCGATACTGCTATCAGATACTGAACCAGAATAACTGAGTTTCTTAACATGTCAGCATTCGCTTCGATGCATAGTCTCTCTTACGACAATGGAATGTCATAAGCATTAAATTCATAATTGTAGCCTACCACTAGTAGCTACATTCTTCAAAAGCTGTAAAAGTTTTATGAAGCTTTATGTCTTTTTAAAAATGTATCCTTGCATATAAATACGTAGACCCTAAGTATTTTTCATAGATATCATTGTACAGGCTATTGCCTGCCATTCATTGAATAACAACTCTCTTTGCTGAGTTATTAGATTGCTGCTTTTTGCATTACACTGCACAACAGTGATTTGGTTTCCTGAACACTTTCAGGTGTTTCTTATGCAGTTTTTGCTGCTGATCACGAAAATCACCTTGAAATTGTCCCATCACGTAACGTTTTTGAGAAATCTTAAAATTTTATATTTATTTTCATGTTTTTAAGATATAACGTTTTAAATAAGCATCGTGTAACTGAGGTATGTCCAGGTATGCACTTGGGATAGTTTACATAATGTTTGTCGTGTATAATAAATAAACTTGGACCTGCATATTCATTAATGCTGGTTGGAATCTGCCTGCAAAAGTTCTAAACCCTATTAAAGTCGCTTCCTAGCATACATAGCATACATGTATAGTTGTATATCCCTCTGAGGAAGTTGACATCAGTTTGTTTGCATTTTGATGTATATTTCCAAAGTTTAGTTTTGTCTTCATGTATGTAAGATGCATAACAAGTTAGCCAGCTTATTTTTTTAGACAAGCTTTAAACTATAATAATATTTTAAAACGGTTGTTGGCATCAGAAATATCTCGCCAGTGTTGCAACAAGCGTGATACATGTACGTTGTTTGCCGCATTTGTGGAGTATAGGCTATGCTATGAGTCAGGCTCAGAGACACACACCATGACTGTACTTGTCAATAGAGCATATGAGATGTACACTTTGGTTGCAAGGCTGGAGAGAAAGCCAAAGAATGGAATTTGATGTGGAAGATGTGGTGTAGATCTTATAGTTTGGCTCCGTGGTCCTGCGAAAGCAATGCTGTTTGCCATCCCGATGGTCTTGCGAGAACAGAAAGATGATGTGACGGACTGCTAATTTTGTCTCACTAATGTTTCTGGTTTCTTGGGCAAGAATAAGAAAGGAACTGAATACCCAGACCGTCATTCGACAATGATGCCAGCGCCACACAATGAAAGTTTTCATATACCGAAGCCACCAGAGAAATGGAGCTTAGACGAAGGAGATGAAGATGCTGCATTGATCCAGCCAGGAACGAATAGGCCTATGCAGCTGCTGACGGTGATACGGATTTTCAGGTAGGTAGGTCTATGTCTGGTGAGCCTCATCTCATCACACAGTTAGACTTAGGTTTGTCGAAAGCAAAAGCTGAACATCTGTATTCAAGACTCTAGTTTGCTGTCACAAAGTACTGGACAGAAATCGATCCGACAAAGATATATCTGCCTTCTCTTCACTTAAAGCTGGAACTGATGAAAAGTTTTGGTAAAGCCATGCACAAGGATGGTGAAGGTTTTCTTTATCTGCAGCAGAAGTTCCCAAGAATAAGTGATGCCAAGATCAAGGAAGGCATTTTTCTGCACGGATCTACAGATCAGACACATCATCAATGACAAGCAGTTTGAACATCTGTTGGAGAGACCAGAGGCAATCGCCTGGAAAGCATTCAAGGATGTTGTGGAGAATGTTCTTGGTAATTGTAGAGCACCAAATTGCAATCAACTGGTTAACAGACTTTTACAGCATGCAAAGACATGAAACGCAACATGTCACCTAAGATTCACTTCCTGCATTCTCACTTGGACTTCTTCCCTGCAAATCTAGGTGCAGTCAGTGATGAACATGGAGAAAGGTTTCACCAGGACATTGCGACAATGGAAAAACCTTACCAGGGCAACTGGAATCCGTCAACCTTGGCTGACTATTGCTGGACACTCAAACGAGATGCACCAGACACTGAATACAAACGAAAATCAACATCAAAACATTTTAGGCCCATTATAAAACTTTAACTGAATCTCAGATACTGTGTAAACTTACACATGCAACCGAGCGTTCGGGGTATAATTATGATAATACTTTAATTTTGTTATTTTTCAAAATGTTTGTGATGCAATCATTCTGAAATGACATTTTCCTTGGATTTGAATTGCTCTGTCATCAGCACCCACAAGTTTGGGACGAATTTTTTTACATTTGCTGTCGAGTGACAATTATATTACATGTATAGGCCTGTTGCAAATGTATGCAACTATGGACAACTTGCATGTCATTTTTCTCAAAAACCTTACGTGATAGAAAAATTCTGA
Source organism: Lumbricus terrestris (assembly GCA_949752735.1). NCBI lineage: Eukaryota > Metazoa > Annelida > Clitellata > Crassiclitellata > Lumbricidae > Lumbricus > Lumbricus terrestris. The sequence continues at coordinate 23,221,512 of OX457037.1, read as the reverse complement.
GAACACCATTGTTTTCAGCATGCCAAATTCTATATAAAACAGTTGAAGTTTTCTAGGAAATCAAAAAAAAGTTAAAATTTGTTGTGCAGTGTTATTACAGTGATAAATATTTATGTTTATTCAGCCTTACCGACTTTGGAGATAACATAATGAGTTGGCTTGTAAATTATATCAGTTTTAGATGCATCTATGACTTGTCAGCTGCTTTTTGTTTTGGTTTATCCAAAACATTGTTAAAAACCAGGATAGTCAAAAGTTTCAGCTTCCGATGGATTCTGCTAACTAGGTCTATGTAGGGTATTAAACAAGCATTGCGCATCCTAAAAAGTATTTAGGCCACTATGGTGTTTTATCTAGATGACGCAATTCCCCAATTACATTCTTTAAGCAGTTTCGTCTTTAAGCAGATAGCACTCCATTGGGCTAACTTAAATAGTCACCTTTTTCTCTCAATCTCATGCACGCACGTGAAACCTAAGCAATGTAGTCTTATTGAGGAAAGACTGCCCGCCATGTTCACAGTGACATTCCAAAGGGCACAGAAGCCGCTCGCTAAGGGAGCACTTGTCCAGGAACGGAAAAAAGGTTGAAGACAAATAGAAAGAGTGATTTATCTATAAAGTTAAAAGCAAGAGAGTAAGAAAGAACGACCGAAAAAGAGCAAAAGAATCATAAAGTATAAACCGACCATTTGACTTTCTGCTACCATAATGTAGGCCTACTAATACAAGTTTTGCCTAAAAAGCAGGCAACCTCCATTTCCATTTATCTCGCCTCTAGACATTCCCTGCCTGATGATCTTACAGAAGATAACTTTCTTTAAACGTTGTAAGAGAAGCGAAGTTTTTAAAGCTGAAGTAGGCCTTTGAAGACATAAGAAGTCTTTTCGTGAGCCTTGAAGGCTATTTATTGTTTTACTTGTACACACACCTCGGTATCAATAATTATTATTTAGTTTTGCTTGGTTCCGTTTTCGTATTTCCTTTTCTGCTATACTATATCTAGCTTGTAAGTGATTCAGTTTAATCTAATTTAAATAGTTTTTGTTTTGTTCTGATTATTGTGCATTATAAACTATTAATTACGCCTATTTGTCAGTTCTCATTTGGGGGTTTGAGCAGGTGCATATAAATTTGTGACATTGGAACGTCGACTGAATAGTTAATTGTGTGCTTGTGGCCAGGTTGATATACTATCTAATCATTGAGTTGTAGTAGAGTTGAGTTTCTGTTATCGTCATTGTATATTGCAAGCGTTCATTCAGCTGTCTAGGTTTTTCTGGCTTCCTGTTGCGCAGGGATTGCTATGTATCGCTATAATATGTACGTATGTTCTCTGGTGCAACGAAATAATAAGTAAATAAGTAAACAGAATTACAGAAAATGTAGCAGTGTTTACCAGGTATAAGCTTAGGTTTAGTTATCTACCAAATATGTGCGATTGTGCGTGTTATACTTTTATCATGTAGCTAAATAATGTTTAATTTCATTGTTATTTAAATTTGAACTTCTACAGTAACTGCTCTCAAAATGTGACTGATTAAAATTTACTTATTGTGCACTGTGAGCGAGACGTAGTATTTAGGCCTATAGGCCTAATAGTTATCATAAATACATATGACATGGTGTTACTGAGCTTTTGCCAGCTATTGAGCATTGGTACATTGAATTTTATTTGTTCTTTTATTATATGAATTCTTGACAATGAATATTTCTCGTGTCATTTACCGATACGTTTCCTTCTTTTAATGGTTGTTTATACAACTTTTGTAGGCGTTCGCATTCTGAGAGTCTGTTCTGGTCCGTCTTGCGTTAGGAATAAAAGATTATGCTAAATTTCTCGTAAGAACAACATGCCTGTTAGTATCGTTGTTCAAGACAAAACAAATGGAAGTTGATTTGCAAAAATAAACACACGCGGAAGTGGTTTTCAACTTCCCTTCTTCTGGTGGGTTACGATTATTACCGTGGAGTAGGCTACTCTATTTCGTGACGCCAGCTGCAATGATGCGATCATCGTTATTTTCCAAGTATTTAGGCTGCAGAACACTAAAATCTCCCTGATTGACTGTCGGGGCTATACTCTAAAATTCGGCGAGGCAAGACGTTTTAAGAACACACTATATTAATAGGCCTATGCAGGGTTCAACATATAAAAGTTTCCCTAAGAGTTAAAATCGAGGATGTGAAATCGACGAATGCGAAACATGCGAAATGCTGAAACTTTGCCTAACGCCTACAAAGTGTCTAAGTGAGTAGGCTATAGGCTAATTGTGAGGCAGTCTTGCTGATTGTCGTGTTTGTGTAAAGTCAATTTAGGGCTGAGAAGGAATTTTTCAAATTGGATTAAAGCTGTTAACTCCAAATCTTTATCGTAGAAACGATGCTTTTATTTTGATCTGGTGATACGATCCACAGTAACTGTTAAGTTAATGTCAATCCGCTAATTCCGCTGTTCTGGATACCGAAAAGAGCAGTGAAAAGTTTTACCACCAACCACCAAACAGCAAAGTAGGCATACAGGCTACCTGGAAAAATGTATTTCGCTCCAGCTAGTTGACTATCTTGAAACCAACTCACTAATGCCCCTCTTCAATCTGGCTTTAGGAAATATCATTCTACTGAATCTCTTATTACTCGCTTACTTACTGACATCTTTGCCGCTGTTGATCAATCCCACATTACCTTACTTGCCCTGTTTGACGTCAGTGCGGCGTTCGACACTGTTGACCATTCTATTCTACTCGAGCGTCTGTCCAAATCTTTTGGCATTGGCGACTCTGCCCTCCTCTGGCTTAGGCTAGTTCTTTCCTCTCTGATCGCTCTGTATCTGTGATCTTTGGATCCACACGCTCCTCCTGGACCTTTGTTCCCTACGGCCTGCCTCAAGGCTCTGTCCTGGCGCCGCTTCTATACATCCTATATACTGCTGATCTATTGAACCTATTATCCCGCAAGGGTGCCTCTGCTCATCAATACGCTGATGATACACAAGCATTTGTCCACGGTTCTCCCAGTGCTGCCTCTTCACTGGTTGCAACTATCCTTGACGCCACTATGGAACTGAACCAATGGATGTCTTCTAACCGTCTTCACCTTAACTCTGATAAAACCCAATTCATCTGGCTTGGTGGTAGAGTCCAGCTCGCCGAGATTGATATGGAGCTCCTCAGCACGTTGTACCCAGATATCCAATTTTCTCCTGTTCATGATCTGGGTTTTACTCTGGATCCAATTCTTTCTCTTACTGATCATGTTAACCGAATCTCTCGAACATGTTTCTATCACTTGCGACAATTGCGTACTATCCGCCACTCACTCTCCCTTCAAGCGGTCAAGGCGCTTGTCCATGCTTTGATTTGCTCTAGAGTCGACTTTGGAAACTCTGCCTATGCTGGTCTCTCCTCTCTTAACCTCTCTAAGCTTCAGTCTATTCTTAATGCTGCTGCCCGCTTAATTGCTGGTCTTCCCAAATTCTCTCACATATCTGATTTTATTCGGGACACTCTTCATTGGCTTCCTGTACCTCAGCGCATTGAGTTCAAGATCCTGACTCTTATGCGCAACTCTCTTCTCGGGGTAGCCCCCTCTTATCTTCGGGCACTGTGTAACTTGGTCTCCACTCTTCCTGGCCGCTCTGCCCTTCGATCTGCTGCCAATGGCCTTCTAGTTGTCCCGCGCATGCGTGGAGCTACGGCCCAGTCCAGAAGCTTCGCATATCTTGGTCCTACTTGTTGGAACCGCCTTCCTCACAAGCTCCGTTCTGAGCTTCTTGGCCTTTCTCTTCCCCTGTTCCGTAAACGTCTGAAAACTATACTATTTGTTAGCGGTGAGCACTAGCTTGGGTCGGGAGCGCCACTGAATCTGTGAGCGGCGCTATATAAATGTTCAATTACTATTACTATTACTATCATTATTGTATACAGCGATAGTAGGCCTACCGAGACCGAGAATTCGCATAGATGCAGGCCTATAACGCAGCAACGGTGCAAACGATTTTCATAGATCAACATCACAATTCGTATGCAGAAACAAAAAGTAGGCCTAGTCTAGGTTTGCAGCTTTAATTGAGGAAATTAGAAGCCTACAAAACATGCTAATCAGATGATGAATGCAGTCAGGGCATCACGTCTAATAAATTATTTTTTATGAAAGCAAGGTTTTTAAACGAAAAAATGCCAAATACATTTATATCAACTTCAAAATTGAATAGCGGTAAACATCATTGGATAGCTCACGGTGATAATTATAGGATACGCGTACGGAAAACGCCTAAAGCATAGCAGAATAATTATTGCACTAGGCATACATAGATCTAAGTTATTTAGAAGTGACATTACAGGCCAAAACTTACGCGACAATACTACTGAGCACGCTACACGTTATTAGCATGCTTTAAACTTTAAAGGCTAGTTAGACTAAGTATGGGATACAGTGGTGAAAATGAAACGATAATTATGGTCAGCTTGATTACAATTTGCACAGCTGTTTTGTGAAAGCACATTGCCTGAGCAATAACAACGTAATTACACAACCAACTAAACCGTTCCCTGTAGCCTACAGGGCAATTAAATGAATTATCAGTTTGTCATGGCTCTGTGCGCGATTAGAGACCTGGCTGAAAAGAAATTTGAAGCCAAATTATTGTTAGCCTAATAGTAGCCTACTGTTTACGATGGGACATAATTTCCAATTTTTCAAATCAGTTAGTCTTACTTTATTAAGGCCTTATCTATTTACGCTGCTGTCACTGTAAGCTTATTATTCATAATGAAATACTAACAGATGTGTAGGCCTACAGATTTTAGTTATAATATATACGGTACATGCAGGATAAAAGCAGTCATTTGAGCTTGCGTTAGCCTGTCTAATGTATACAGAGAAACATTTAAAGATGAGAGCTAAAATCGCGTTCCTGTTGGCGACATTCGCGACGATATTAGCAGGTAAAGCACATCTCTTCATCTGCAGTCATACAATATTATCAAAAGACCAGCTATTAACTTGGGCCTAGTAGGTAAAATAACTGAACTAATTTGATATTTTGTGTTGTTTTAGGAAAGCTAAGGTAATGCACAGGAGCAACAGATTTGGCCAGACAAATCTCATTAACGTTGCGTGCGTTCTTTGTGAATGCACCAAGCAGTGGGAGGGATTTGAGGAGGGATGTGCCCCATTGACAAGGATTAACACTTCAATAAAGTAATGTCACCTCCCCATTGCTTAATATTTTTATTTGCACGCTAATGGTAGCACATTAATATTTTGTGTGAAGATTTTTGGTGGTCATTAATAATAAGCGTCTGTTTCACAACATTTGCGATTGTAGTCTCTGTATTCTTCTATTTGCAACTTTCTGGATCTCAGCAGTTGGATTCATCTAAGTTGTTTGACTCACCGACTGATCAATATTCTGTGTCTCGGTCTTACTTTACAGTCACCGATAGGTGCTATGGATATGACCAACAAGAGGTGTTCAAATATTTAATGTTCTTTTAGGCCTATATAATTTTAATTTCTGTTTATGTTGATATTACCAAAAACATACAAACATTAATACTATAATATTACAGGGCTGTTTTTAAGGAATTTTTAGAACTACGCAACTCCTTCTTTCCTTTCCCATTTTCCATGGTAAATTACTTCCAGTCGGATCTTTTTGTTAGTTTTAACTGTACGGAAGTGCTTATGTAACAGCACAAATCCATTTAGAACTGCACATTTTTTGTACAACTGCACGTAAAAAAGCCCTGTAATATTATGTCTTTCTCCAGAATATTATGTGGGTTGAGCAATAAGCACTGATTTTTTGGTAATCAAATTAATCGGTTTTGAGGATGCACTCAACAGCGGAAATCACCTGGTAGGATACTCAAATGGGGAATTCCAGTTGTTCGGTTTGTCTCAATATCTGAAGTTGGCGAGCGATTTTGTGGTTCTTCCGATTCAGAAACCAAGTTTAAGATCAATGCGAATGGCACATATTTCTTCTGCAAAATATCATGGATGTCTAAGGACAGTAATTGCAGCTCCTACGACATCTAAATCAGTCGTGTTGAGATCAGTCCAAAATTGCAGACCATTTAAGGGTGCATGTACGGCAAACACTGCTAAGAACCAAGGCTTGACATAAAACCAATAGTTGAGGGTGCAATCACAGCTCTATGATTATCATAGAGATCCAGAATCTTGACCTTGACGTTCTTCTTTCTTGTTCGACAACCCCAAACTTGTTTCAAACCTTTTCATTGCTTTTCACTGCTTCTAACATCGTTCCAGTATCACAAATATTTGAATCGCTTTCAGATAAACGAACAAATGCAGAACATCTCCATTTCTAAAAATTCCGTCGTCTGGCAATTAGATAATTGGCCCCACAAACCATATAGCTTTGTAATCCCTTCCTTAAAATAGTTTAGGCCTATCTATGTTCAATAAACAATCTAAGACACACCCAGTCAGTGCGAGAATTTCATGGTAGGGTTTTTTATAAGAAATTTTTAGAACTGCACAGCCAAGAAGTTTTTCTAATGCGGCTTTGTTTGGCGAAAATTAATTTCGCGTCGTTTCTAAAATTTTTTCCAGAAATGTCGCAAGTCGGCAAAAAAATAATGATGACTTTTCGAAGTCGTACACTTGAAAAAATGTTCCTTTCGCCTTCCTGCTTATTTTTTCAGTGTGCAGGTACTTCATTCTTCCGTGGTGAACCGGGTGCAGTTACCTTTTTCTAATGATCATCACTGCACATAGTGCTTTTACAACGGCACAAATTCTTTTACAGCTGCACATTTTGTGTAGAACTGCACGTTAAAAAATCCCTGTTTACTGGGTTGGGATTCAACCCCAAAGTCTTTCTTAAGATTTCACAGTAGGCCTAAAGCAGGGGTGTCAAAGAGCTGGCCCGCGGGCCATTTCTGGCCCGCCGACGAATTTTTTCTGGCCCGCGGAGCCTTCCCTAAAGATTCCAAAATTAGAGTATAAAAGTTCAAATTTTTATTTTACAGTCAGCGCCGAATACATGGAGGTTTTTTCTTACTGACGTCACTTTTGCGTCTGACTGTGTATCAACGACCTAATATGCTGTCATTGCTGTGTATCTATGGTTTCCGTTTGGTTGTCTCTCAAGGATTCTGTCTTAGATGATAGGTTACTTGTGAACATTTTGTGATCATGATTTCACTCTCAACGATAGATGGCGCCCCACCTAAAATTCTGTTTCTAACGCTAAGAACCATGCTTTGAATTTCCAAAGACATTATTTTATTTTGCAAACAATCATTCGTCATTCTGCTTTCATAGATGTAATCAATTGAATGCTTTTGTTGTGTAAACAAGATGTGAAATTTTCCGGAACTTCGATTATCGCCCGAAAACTTGCACAAAGTGGTTAAAGAAGAAGAAACCAGTCCTATGTATAGAAAGTCCTTGATTGTCTGTTGACAAGATTATGAAAGTTTCGAAACACTTATATAAGCCTTATACTATTTAAAATGTTGTCAAAATTTAATAAGGAGCGAAAAGTGGACATTGAATCAAGATCTTTTCGCGATATTTGGATCAGATCACTACCCAATTTTTGCTCATTTGTTGGAAGATGTTCACACGTTAGTTACATCGGTAAGAGAGCTGGCGGCCGCGCGTCTGTGGAAGAGAGCGTGCGGGCCGCGGTTCGATTCCCGAGGATTAAAATCTCGGGCTAGCACGGTCCGTCCACGGGGACCTAAATGGCGTGACGTCCATTCAAACGGGCGAGCGGTGGCGAAGGATCTCACCCTCAGGGTCGAGGCCATAGGCCTAAGACAGCCGCTACATAAAAATCCGATTACGTTTACACTGGCCCGCCACTTGATGAAAGATGTTCACACTGGCCCGCCACTAAAAAAGGTTTGACACCCCTGGCCTAAAGTCTTCATTGCACACCGCAACTCACTCCACACGTCCACATAAATCAACGTCTGACTCAAATGCAGTTATTTTCCACAATTCTCATAGCCTACTGCACCTAGTGCATATAAAATTCCACAAAACAAAAATAATATCGTCAGGTACATACAGAAGGAACTTTTTTAAATACATTGTAAAAGAAGTTAAACATCATGACATAATTAAATTTTCCCATAAATTCCCACCATGGTTTCCAAATTGCCGATTATGAAGAAAATTCTTATGTCTTTTCATAATGTAAAGTTTTTATGCCGCTGGCAAGGCTTAGCCTGTTTCAATTGGTCTGAAAATTCGTAGACTTACAGTCGAACAAAACGAAAAATGGAATGGAAAAATTGCCACGGAGCAGTATTTTGAGGAACTTTTTGAAAATACATTAGTCTACAATCTGGAGCAACATAATCTTCATCCCATTAGGCTATGCCCCAATTGGCCACAACTTAACGCATCTTAGTCACTCCAGTTTTACAGTAAAATTGTGGGAAAATTTCTTGGCTCTGTAGTCAATAACCCCCACAGTTCGATTAATACGAAAGCGTCAGCGGCCAAGAGGTTCATTGGGCCTACTTGCAGTTTTGTGTGCCAACACGGAATCACCTCGTTATAATTGCCCATGTAGGCCTAGGTCATTTGTGAGTTGTGACGTAGGCTACAGTAGAAAAGTAGGCTAAGTAAAATACTTCTAAGTCGAGTCGACGAAACAACGATCGATCGACTCGACTTGCAAGTCGATCGAGTCGACGATTTTTCGATCGACTCGACTTGGCCGAGTTACGATCGACTCGAACGATCTACTCGATCGACTGCGGGGCGCGGTGGTGTAGTGGTGGCGTCGTTGCCTTGAAGCCGGAAGGTTCGAGGTTCGAATCCACCTCAAGTCGCCGCGTAGGGACCATGGGCAAGTCCTTCACTCGAAATTGCTCAGCGCTTCGGCGTGAAACTCCGATGCAGTGTGCGCTCTGCAGTCGGGAGCGCCTCTGAGTAGAGTGCTTGAGGGGTGCTATAACAAGTGCACATACAAACAAATAATGACGCAAGGACGCAGAATCGGTATGAATACGTACATGCGTACACTGATTATATTGGTGAATATACGAACAATAGGATGTGATGGTCGGATTACGGTTCGCCCTGAGAACATAGCCGTTCTATATGGGACGGAGGTTACTATGAAATGCAGCACAAATTCTGCGCAAAAATTGATGTGGAGGATGCAGCGCAGCTTTGAAGTAGCGAAAACCATCTACACTGGATCAAAACCAGCTACAGATTTGCCTTCGTACTACCGTATTCCTTCCAATATGACAGAAGATGTCCATATATCAATCATAGCAAACGAATTTACCGCCGCAACATATATCTGCGAAGAACTCGGAACTCAATCCCAAGAAAGTGCAAGCGCTGAATTGATTGCTTTAGGTAAGTCATTGTTTTCATAAGGTTGATACTGAACTTCCCTTTTGCGTTGTTCATCTCAGGTAATAGGGTAAGTGGGGGCAAGTTGACAGGGTTTAGAGTTTTTTGGCCCCTGATCATCTTCGATGATGCCAACAAAGTTGGGTTTTTTCCACAACGTATTGATTGGTAATGCCGACATTCTAGCACAAAATCAGTCATAACAACATATTCTAAGTTTGTCAAAAATGAGCTTAAAAATTTTCTGAAAGTCAACCAACTTGCCCCTCCGCTGGGACAAGTTGGTTGACAATCTAAACATACATTTTTTTCAATAGTAGAGAGTTGTTGGTCCAGGCTGGGAACTGTGGTTATTTCAGTTTTAAAACCTTCAGCATTAATTAAGATGTAAGAAAAAATTATAGCCTATCAGTAAATTAGCAAGGTAAACGCCATTGCAGTGTCCTTGGTTCTTCCAAGCCTCAACAAACGTCTCAAACTTTATAAATTTGTGGTAGTTAAGAAATTTGGTCTTCATAAAGATGATACAAACTTTTTTGAATAAAATGTCAATGTCCAAAATATTGCAGTGTCCTTGCTACTAAAAGTCTCAACAGAAGTCGCAAATAAAGCTTCCACGTCCTTCGTAAGCTGAACACGCTTCATACCACCAAGTTTGGCATTGGTCGCGTTCCGTCAACTTGCCCCGCCATCTTGTCCTTCACAGGGCACTCAACAAAACTTGGAAGCTATGATTTGGAAACACAAAATGCATCAGTAACAACTTGAATTAAATGCTTAGCAAAACAACCTATTTCTTAGTTTTCATTCATGGGGATTAAGATAAACGCTATTTTATAACAGCGAAATATGTTAATAAGTAGATAGGAAAACTTTATTTCAAGAAAAAACCGGCGATCGAAGCACCTTAGCACGTTGTCGCAATTCCTCAAAGGACGAGCTTGTTTTCTTCTTTACTACATATTCTGTTATAATGTTTTCCTGCCACGCATTATAATTTTACAGCCCAACAATCATCTTGCCCCCGCCGTCAACTTGCCCCCACTTACCCCATCAGAACAAGGTATAAATTTTAAATACTGCTTTAAAGCAGTATTTTATTTAAAATAAATACTTCGGGATTATAAATATTAGATTAATTTTTCTCAAAGCGGACAGTGCAGTTCTTGATGCATGGACCTCAGAAACGTTCGGGAATTAAACTATTATATTTAAATAATGGATAACTATAGCGTCAACCTTAATTCAGTTATCTTTTTAGGAAGATGGACAGTACACTCCAAACCATGGTTAATGGTTATTCACTGATGAGAGGATCAGTAAATGTCGTTCTGGTAAATAGGCCTAGAGACAATTTACGGTTTCGCATAGGCCCTGAGCGCATTTTGATAAAAATACAACTTTTTTAGTCGAATTTCATTCCGTTTCCTCTTTCACAAACTGTAGGTCTAATTGTTATAAAAAAAATTCGTGTATCGCCTCTAAGCAGAAACTGGCCAAACGGAAAGTTGACGTGCCCCCCCCCCCCCGCATGAGTAGTTACGTAGGCCCCTCGAGTTCCGTGCATCGGCTTAAGAACAATGTGCAACAAATGACTAAAAAAGGTCATCAACTATTTTTGGCGAATAAAATGGATTTTTTCTTGAGAATTCGACAAGTGACTAAAAAAAGGTCATCAGACTTTTCGGTGATTAAGACGAAATTTTTCTCCTGCCCAAGACCGAAAATTTTTACACTACTTCGAAAAAAGGTCATCAGATGTTTTGGTGACCAAGATGAAATTCCCCCCCCCCTCGAAATTTGTGTATCCACCCTTGGCGGGGGTTGACACACTGATGCGTGAAACTCAGTTTCAGATCCGGTTTGCATTGAACGGAACGAAAAATACAGAGTCGAAGCAACAAAGAATCTGCCTCTTCAGTTGTTTTGCCACATTCCATACTGGGGACACTGGGCTCCTGTCATGGAGTGGAAACAGATCACCGTCAATGATAACAACACTGAAACCTCGACATCGGTAACCAAAGGTGTATCACCCAAATCAGATAATGACTCTGTTGAGTCAACATTGATGGTCACTGGAGGACAGCGTCTGAATGGTATGCGATACACCTGCACTACAAGATTCACAGAATCAAACAGACCAAAGTCTGTCACAGCGAAGAATACTCCGGAATATTCTTACACCTGGAAACACCCTCCTGAAAGTAAGAAGCTATACGGTAAGGCCTAAACTTAACATATAATTTTAAATAAAGTTCTAGTGTTCATGTCCTGTCTATTGGAAGCATTGAAATTTAACAGGTTACAATCTGCTTGGCATATACATGTACTGTAGCCTTCGTCAGTATGCTTGGCATACTGTAACCTTCGTCAGTATGCTTGGCATACTGTAACCTGCTGTTAGTTTTCGTCATTCGACGATTAAGATTAAATTGAAACTATCTTTTATATTTATGCAAAACCTATTATTTTTATGTTCCATGTAAATACTTTTGTTCAGTTGTTTATTCAGTATCAATGTGTAAGAGTAACAAGAAAATATTACTTTGAACTCAATTAGGCTATTATTTGCTCTGATATTATCGGTAGTGTGTAGATAAACATTTGTGAAATTGAACAGAAGAAAATTTATTTGCGATAAAAAATAATGTATGATTGGTGTAGGAAACAAGGACGAAAAGATCGAACAGGTTGACAATATTCCTGTAAACCTGGTCGTCATCATCGTCGTTGTTTTCGTCGCTGTTCTCGTCGTAATTGTCTCCGGATTGATCGGTTACATTGTATCCATGAAAAGAAAGAAGATGAAAACAAAAGGTAAACGATGATCAGTCGCATGTGCCTGTAGGCGTATGTCTATGTAGGTAGACCTATGTATGCAAGTATCTTCGACCAATAGTGGCTAAATGCGCATGTAATAATAATTATTATAAAGCATTCAATCGATCAGAATTTATATTGCGCCCATTCGGAAGGTCGGAGGCGATCCCGGTCCAGGTAAAGCGAAAAAGAACAGTCAAGGAAATAATGGCGATTAGGCCTACTTAGGCCTACTGCAACAGCACACCTATAAATCTATAATTGCGAAATGATTACTTTAGCTATAGCCTAATAATATAATTATATTTTTAAAAGATCTCTGTTTGACTCATCCCACCATATTTTTAAATTATCTGGCATAACATTACCCAACATGATTTCAAAGTATGTATGTATGTATGAATGAATGTATGAATGTATGCATGTATGTATGTATGTATGTATGTATGTATGTATGTATGTATGTATGTATGTATGTATGAATGTATGTATGTATGTATGTATGTATGTATGTATGTATGTATGTATGTATGTATGTATGTATGTATGTATGTATGTATGTATGTATGTATGTATGTATGTATGTATGTATGTATGTATGTATAATTATGTATGTATGTATGTATGTATGTATGTATGTATGTATGTATGTATGTATGTATGTATGTATGTATGTATGTATGCATGTATGTATGTGTGCACCTGGATAATTATGCCTACAATGAAGCTTTCTAAATATCTTTCAAAGGCATTGCATTCGCGGCTACTTAGCCAGCGCATACAACAGTAGATCTACAGCGCATGTAATAAAAACAGCTGGCGAAAATATCGTAATAAATTATCACCATTTATCCTGTGACTTAATTTTTATACTATTGTGATAAACTTTTACAGTAGGCCTACAGCGCATGAAATAAAAACAGCTGTCGATTATATCGTAATAAATTATCACCATTTATCCTGTGACTTAATTATTATACTATTGTGATAAACTTTTACAGTAGGCCTACACTACAGCGTATGAAATAAAAACAGCTGTCGATTATAATTATCGTCATAAATTATCACCATTTATCCTATGACTTTATTATTATATTATTGTGATAAACGGTGACATACCGTATGTTTATAATACAGCGGAACACTACATTTACATTAAATTAGCCTGCGTTTCTTCATTGTACAACAGCTGAACGCAATATCCTGGCGATGGATGTAATTTCATCAACACCTCGAAGAACATTCTTGGAGGAGTCTGATTATGTGGAAATAGGAAGAGCATCAGCGGTCGTTGACGGCAGTCGTTGTAGCGGAGGGTTGTACGTCGGACTTAATGCCCAGGAAATGGCGAGAGAAAATTTCTACGCAGTGCTAGAAGACAAGCAGGGATGCGCCAACGGCAATAAGTTGATGACTGACTGCCAACCAGATAAGAAAAGCATGCGCGAAAAGGCGAAGAAGATTTAAAATGAGGAAGCGATACAGTAAAGATGCAGAACTTTTAAAATTGATAATTTCAAAAGAGAAGAATAGGCTTACATTTGAATTAATATTTTTAGTATAATGACTCTCATTTCTTAAAAGTATTATGCAGAAAACACATGTAGGCCTATACGTCGTCCTTTACTATGCAGAAGACCTTTAATCATTCATTTACTCAAGTATCTATATTCTATAGTCATTAGAATTTACCAAATGCTCAGGTGCATGAGCGGAGTTTGTTTCCGTTCTTGGAGGGGCTAAAAAAGGAACTTGGGTAGAACTTGAGCTTTGTTGAGACTCGGTCCAGAACGAGCGGCGCCGACAAATATTTTCTCGACCCCAAAAAGTTGATGAGCTTTTTACCTTTTTTCAGTCCTCGGGCTAAAATCGCGCCGAAAATTAAAAATATTTGTGGACAAAAGGAAAGTTTATGACCTTTTTTAGTCATTGGAAAGTTTCGCGTTCGTGAACAGAACCATTTTCCCCAAACAAATTTATAAGTCTGCGCCTTTGGTGGGGTCTAAGCCTGGTAAAGGATACCATTTACACGGTAAAAATGAATCTGGGTCTTCTTGGGGGGGAGCTAAGCCCCCTAAATCCTGATTAACTCCGCCAATGCTCAGGCGATCATTTTGCAAGCATCAAAGTAGTTTTAAAACAGATCTGTAATCCGGTTGTGTGACAAAGAATAATTTTAATTTATTGTTCTTCACTTCAGATACGGGTGTAATTTTGTGGCATTCTATACGTCAGATACATCGCGGCTTTCTCTAGGTGTTGGTTTGGAAAATCTAGCATCCTGGTTCAGTCTCCCCTTAGTAAATGGGCAGGATGAATCGGGTCTTCTCTCGGTCTCTAGCTATATATTGAAGACGTCATTTCAACCTTTTTGTTATTAAAATAGTGCAATATAAGTTACAGGATTAATTGAATCATGTTTGAAAGAACGAAGCATGTAAATCACTTTTGACAGTCCGTGTAACTCAGATAGCAGAATACATGAATCTTAACTACTAATAGAACAGACAGCCTGCGATGCACTCTACGACTTAAATAATGCTAACGTTATTTTGAACAAAGCTCAAGCCGCATTATGGAACTGTGCTTGCCATTGAAAGACGTCATCTTAGCTGTGTCTCATTAAATTCTTTGACAAACGAAGTCTGATCGACTTACATCATTCTGACGCTGAAGGTTGTCTTCTGTCGCAAGAAAGGTTCTCAGTTTTGTGATTCGCGAAGTTTGTTAAGGCACTCTTTCAAATTCAAATTTATCGATCCATGTTGGGAGCAGTTCAAAAGAGCGACTTATAAGGAATGCGCAGAGTTAAATAAATTCAGCATAGAAGCAACGGCGACACAAGTTGCGACATTAATAGAAATACAGCAGGCCTAGAGCAAAAGAGCGACAAAGTGTATCATTATGCTATGTTGGCCTATTATTATTTAAAATGGAATCAAATTATAGCCTACATGTAAGTCACAGAATTAGCCTAATAATACTGTCGCGTCGTTGCATCTATCGAAAAAACACACGGCTGTTGGTAAACGATTCAGCACTTAATTCTCAGCTATTTCAAGTTCAAAGTTCTACTGCTGTGGTTAAGAAAACCGATCGTGCAAAATCCCCCGAACGTAGGCAATATTAAAAAGGTTGGACACAGTTTTATACGACTCGATAATGACTATGAGACAGACGTTGGCTATTCAAGGATTAAAATTTTTACAACTCTATATTTCTGTAGCCTACTGTGACGCGCGGGGGCGCCGCCTGTCCTACCGTTTCCGCCCCCAAATTAATGGGCTCTACTGTTGCGCGCCCCCTTAAGCGCGGTTGAGGAAAGCTGGGTCCTAGGTCAAGGGTTTTGGTGTCAATGGTAGCGGGTTCGAATCCTAACCTAGGGTGTGAGCTTCTCTGGTTACCAAATTCCTCAGGATGGGCCGATATTGGACATATGTCAGCGGTGGCTGTTAAGCTCACAACAGCCCCACTAAATGGGTGCTTATCTGGGTTCGATTCCTCAACTTTTCCCCAAGCTCCATCACCCACTTTACCTTCAGCTACCGACTTCACCATTGTTTCACATTCTTTCTGGCGGGAACTTAATTGGGCTTGCTGCATGGAAACTAGATTCAGCTCTTCGGCTAGACCGATTAAAATGCTACTCTGGCGCTCCATAAACTGTTCTATTGTAGTCATTTGCTTCTGTAATACAGCAGGGTCTAAGTCATCAGTATTGTCTGTAGTCCCCAACTCAAGGGTTTCTCTCGGACATAACTCATCTTCCTCTTGTCCTGTCCCTAAGACACTGTCCGTTTCCCTGTCGGAGTCCATTATAATTCGATAGCAGAAATCACTTCACAGTTCTCTATTTAAGTTTCATTTATTGTAGAATTAATCAAGCGACTGTCTGTCGTTCATTAGCAATTATTTACACAGCCGATAAAATAGAATCAATATTAAAGATTCACTAATAAGGCCTTCCTAAAACGCCTATGTCCCTTGACTAGCTTAAGTTTTATCAGATCAGTTCACAGACTGACTATTTCACACCTATCCGATCAGTTCACAGACTGAATACACCACAACTAATGTTTACACCAAAATAGCGATACAAGTTTTATCTAATTACACTTAGTTCAGGTTCGAGCTCTATAGATTAGGTTGCCTATACTTCCCTGTTCCCATTGATATTTTAGGACAGCCGATCCACCGTTTTCCGTCCTGTAGAAAGTTATTGAGTCGTCGGCCGATGCCAGAATTTCTCCGTAGGAAGCGTATTATTAATTTAATCGTTGCCGGAAATCTTCGTAATTACACATCGATTCACAAGACATCGGAAGAACCTCGTCTTCTACCTGAGAAAACTTGCCAGAATCGAAAATATCATCAATTTCACCACGATTCACGATTTCCACCAGCATAGGTCTTACTCGTTTCAACTCTGCGGCCCGACTGAAGGTTTGCGCGTTAATTTGCCGCAAGAGAGCGCTTTTTGCCGCTAAAAACATCGCGTGATGTCCAACCAATCAAAAATCGCACGTGGCGGAAAGTTCCATTGAAAAATGCATGGGAAGCCAAATATAGCGATGACCGCATCGATCAGTGCTAAGCATAGCACCCATGAATTCGTAATAGAAATAGCGGCCTTACTTAAGTAAATAAGTAAGGTAGCTTGTAGCAACCTGGTTCGCTACACCCCCCACAACTTACTCTTAAATTTACCAGTACCCTGGTAAATTTATTAATACTTCGGAGCTCGAACCGGATACATAGTACTTGTATATCATCTAGCATGCTACAGCTTACAATGTCTCAGAAGTTGCATCAATTGGCATAGAAATTTGTACAATGGCTGATTATTAGTCAGTCATAAGGGTTCACATATGCCCAACAACAGCTCTTAACTAAACGAGGTCTTCACACTGACCAACAAAGTCTTACTAATCTCCTCATTCACATAAACTGTCACAGTTTTTATCATTAATACCTGCCATCAGATTACATACATCATATAGCAATAATATCTCGGAAAGGTAAAACATAGCAATGCAGGAGATAGCATTTCCAAGACAACTCAGTAACACAATTGTATAGTCCACATAAAATAACCAATTGAAATCGTATCTTCATTTCACGACTAGTGTTATATGCTAGATCCCTCGATACTAAATTATAGGAGCCTGGTACATCTAAGCGGTAACATTACTGCTTACATCCAACTCAGTAGCGTTAAACGAGGAATGGCCAGAACCATGCGGCCTTCTTAATAGTAAAGAGTGTTATAACTATCGTTTCTACCTTCCACCACTCCTGACCAACAGGGTCCAGCAGGTCAGTTAGTGACGCGAGGAACACTTCCTCATGACTTCCTACCCAGGGGGATATCAAATCCAAGATGTCAATCTTATCTTCCATGCCAACTGGCTGTTTCGGTCTGTAAGAGGAAGAGTAATCGTTTAACGTAACCCCATTAACTACACATAATTACAAGCACTTAGCTTAACTACTTTTAGCAATTATCCACAATGAAACTTAACTACACACTACTTCCAGCAATTGCACGGAACCCTAGCGAGAGAAAGTCCTCTTAACACATGTAGTCATGTTCCGGCGCCAAATCTTATATTAATCCGTTATTACATTTTTATACAGCAGTGGCGCTATACAAAATTTCGCATAAATTATAATAATCACAATCAACAAGAATCGCTACAGAAGATTCCACACCTTATACAATTTTATGATTATGATACTATACTAAATCTCAGGTACACAAGAGTCTGAGGCCATAATCCATTTAAACTTGTCATCAAAAGCCACAACATGGGAAATGCATCTTCAAGCACACTCAGTCACTTTCATTCATACTACCTTACTCTATCTCTTAGACAATGTTTGATATCCACAAACCATCTTTTCTACTGCAATCCGAAACCAAGGTTCACCCATTCCCCCAAGCCAAACATATACAGCAACTTAAAACTTAAGCTGTGTTTTACAGGCACGCATTCCTTTTACAACAAGCCACTGTTACAGAGATGAAGCAACGTCAGATCCTAAACATAGGCTACTAATAATGCATACCAACATGCACACGTTTCAACATTACATCAAGGCTTAGCTACCTGGATCGAAGAAGGAATTACTGCTCAGCTAAGCATACCCAAGGCATAAAGGATTTATTCCCATATCCTATAATAGTCTATTACATTACCCTCTACAGGAAGTAGTCTAAGACTGGACGAATTCATCTCGTCACTAATCCACAGGCACAGCTTCACCATTGTATGCAATCTCCACTGCCTGCTACAGTGATTCTGCCTCTAAGTCTATAATCCAACTTACTCACTAACTCTCAGGGCGATGCTTACAATTGGGTGCTCTACTCAACCTTACTACACAATCTAGCACCACATCATCACCAAGTTACTCATTCATCCAATCACACAAGGTTATCCTTCAATCACCAAGCAGAATGCTAATTATTTCTACCATAGCATATTATAATCATAATCTTTTAACTTGCAATCATTATTATGCACATAGCATACAAGCACAAAATTTGCCCTTCTTCGTGGCAACAAGAAGCAATTCAAACATTTAAACTGAGTTTAAAACTACGCTTTTTATTTCAAACTAAAGGACTACTCTTTAAGCATTGGCATCACCTCACTCTATATTACTTTCTTGTAACTGCTACTAAACACTTACTGTAAACATTTCCACATAGTTATAGTCAACTAGCTTACATCAGAAAGCACAGCATTTATGCACAAGAAAATAAAACAATGTATTCCCACATCACATAGTTACATATCATCAAAAAGCAAATAAAACAGAGAAGATTCTATTCTCCCATCGCTTACTCTCGTCGCCATTACACGACCTGGAGGGATTCTACACGAAACAAGTACAACTATCTTTACCTGGTTATCTCTTATTTATCCCATTTCTTTATTATTTATCTCATCTACATAGTTATTTTTTATCATCAGAGGATACACATATAATCTGAAATACTTAAGCTACACTTCACACTAATAAAACTATGCATTCTCACATAACCTATATCATCATATTACACTTCATTACTGTAATCAACTTTCACATTTTTACCAGTAAGAAAGCACAATATATCAACGCACATTAAAATAAAAATGTAAACCTACATCTCAAGGTCACATATAATATCATCAAAACACAACTAAAGCAGAGAAGACTCTATTCTCTATTCACCTACTTGTCGCCATTACGCGACAGGACTACCCTATCATATCACATTACATCACATTACGCCCCTAATTTGCCACAGCCTCGCCAGCATTGCGAGTCTGTTCCTCCGGTGAGTTTGGTCATCTGGTCGACATCAGACTTCTGAGAGCGAGCAACATTTCGGAGTGACACCGACTCTTTCACTCGCACTGATTCGACAGATGGCGTCACTGGAGGAAGGCAAGTTCCACCCCGGAAGGAACTACTGGAATCGACCCGAGGATGCACATCCGGTTGGCGTAGGATTCGGGCTGCCACCTCAGCAGGGCAGAGATTTTCGAAGCGACTGGACTCGGCAGAATTCTTTTCTGGAACCACAGTTTCTGAGTCGACGGTTTCTATCTGCACGGCACCGATTTCTTGTACGATTTCCATCTCTGGTAGCACTGTTCGAATTTCGACATTCGATTTACTGTTCGTTTCAATGTTCAGAGAATTTTGCAGGTCACAGACAGTTTGTTTTGCTCGCTGACTCTGCTTCAGACTGTTTCTGCAAAACACGTTCAGCTGAAGATTTCGCACAAGGATCCATCCTTTCCCTACATGCCACAGGACAGCTTCCTTCACCATCCAGGAGAGACCGAGAATGAGCTCAGTGACCTGTTTGGTCACTAGGCAAGGAATTCCGACATTCGTTTCACTGTTCGGTTCAACGCTCAGAGAGTTCTGCATGTTTCGAAAAGTTCGTTTTGCTCGGTGACACTGTTTCGCACTTCTTCTGCAAAGATCGTTCGGCCGACAGTTCAAACGAGATTTTACTTTCTCGCTCGATGGATCAGCAGCTGAGTTCTGAACTTTCTCAGCGGCTTCTTTCTTTTCCGTGTTGGTTGATGGAGTTGCAGTACCACCAGTTGACGCTCGATTTTTAGCTGCAACTTCTTCTGCTGGGAAAGAAAGACTGACTGTCTTCCCTTCAGTTGTTTGCAGACAGTGACCTTGACCGTTCTCTTGACAGTTCAGTCTGGCTAAGCTGAATATTTCTGACGATGAATTCAGCTTCATGACGTTGACAGAATTTTCCATGACTGTGCACGTCATGGGCCACGGTTGCATCTGGATCGGAAGAGAAACTGCTTCCGCGTAGACAAGGAAGACTGGAGCAGGTTGAACCATCTTCTGACTGCAGTGCGCATACATGGGCTGACTGTTAGCCCCATGTACGTATTCGTAGCTGTGCGTGACTCGAGTTTCCGACGACAGAGACACCGTAGACATGATCGGTCGACTCAGAGCAGATGTGTACGCGAACATCTGAGGAGCAGACGCGAAGCTTGTGAGGTTTCTTCCCAGTTCTGCTTTCGACTCGCAGAACATGACATCAGAAGCAGCCGAGGTGACTGAAGCGGTCACTTGTGACAGCATGTTGCTCGGTGACCGGAATTTTTCTGTTTCAGGAACCGACGAGGGGGGGAAGGTGGCAGCCCGAGGAATGACAGTCGCTGAATGGCGAGGATGTGCATCCCATGTTCCCACGTGGTCGTCGCTCAGCAACGAAGAATCCCCCATTTTTCCATCTGAAACTAAAAATCTGTGATTAGTACAAGTTTTACCCTCATTTTGCTCTACACCTAACGCTTTTGTTTCCAGTTCGAATTTATGTAGCGCTCGCAAGTCGGTAACTTCTGAATCATCGTCTTCAGATTTATTTTCGATTCCAATTCTAACTAATTTATCTTGTTTTCGACGCATGTAATTTTCAAAGTCAAAATCTCTATACAGAACATTTGTATCATAATAATACATTGCTTGACCATGCAACATGTCAGTTGTATTTACTCTTTGACCTTGACCTTGACCTTGTAAATCATTTACCTTTTGACCTTGACCTTGTAAATCCTTTGGTCTAGCACCAAAGTATTTCATCTGTGCCTCCTTTCCTCTTGGATCATCTTGTGAAAAATTTTCTTTTCCATTTTCCACTTCTTCCCATAAATCTTCTGCTCTACTAAATCTGGGATCCATTATTATTTTACCCTCTGACCCATGACCTTTTGTAGCTTCACCCCACTTCTGGTACCAATTGTGACGCGCGGGGGCGCCGCCTGTCCTACCGTTTCCGCCCCCAAATTAATGGGCTCTACTGTTGCGCGCCCCCTTAAGCGCGGTTGAGGAAAGCTGGGTCCTAGGTCAAGGGTTTTGGTGTCAATGGTAGCGGGTTCGAATCCTAACCTAGGGTGTGAGCTTCTCTGGTTACCAAATTCCTCAGGATGGGCCGATATTGGACATATGTCAGCGGTGGCTGTTAAGCTCACAACAGCCCCACTAAATGGGTGCTTATCTGGGTTCGATTCCTCAACTTTTCCCCAAGCTCCATCACCCACTTTACCTTCAGCTACCGACTTCACCATTGTTTCACATTCTTTCTGGCGGGAACTTAATTGGGCTTGCTGCATGGAAACTAGATTCAGCTCTTCGGCTAGACCGATTAAAATGCTACTCTGGCGCTCCATAAACTGTTCTATTGTAGTCATTTGCTTCTGTAATACAGCAGGGTCTAAGTCATCAGTATTGTCTGTAGTCCCCAACTCAAGGGTTTCTCTCGGACATAACTCATCTTCCTCTTGTCCTGTCCCTAAGACACTGTCCGTTTCCCTGTCGGAGTCCATTATAATTCGATAGCAGAAATCACTTCACAGTTCTCTATTTAAGTTTCATTTATTGTAGAATTAATCAAGCGACTGTCTGTCGTTCATTAGCAATTATTTACACAGCCGATAAAATAGAATCAATATTAAAGATTCACTAATAAGGCCTTCCTAAAACGCCTATGTCCCTTGACTAGCTTAAGTTTTATCAGATCAGTTCACAGACTGACTATTTCACACCTATCCGATCAGTTCACAGACTGAATACACCACAACTAATGTTTACACCAAAATAGCGATACAAGTTTTATCTAATTACACTTAGTTCAGGTTCGAGCTCTATAGATTAGGTTGCCTATACTTCCCTGTTCCCATTGATATTTTAGGACAGCCGATCCACCGTTTTCCGTCCTGTAGAAAGTTATTGAGTCGTCGGCCGATGCCAGAATTTCTCCGTAGGAAGCGTATTATTAATTTAATCGTTGCCGGAAATCTTCGTAATTACACATCGATTCACAAGACATCGGAAGAACCTCGTCTTCTACCTGAGAAAACTTGCCAGAATCGAAAATATCATCAATTTCACCACGATTCACGATTTCCACCAGCATAGGTCTTACTCGTTTCAACTCTGCGGCCCGACTGAAGGTTTGCGCGTTAATTTGCCGCAAGAGAGCGCTTTTTGCCGCTAAAAACATCGCGTGATGTCCAACCAATCAAAAATCGCACGTGGCGGAAAGTTCCATTGAAAAATGCATGGGAAGCCAAATATAGCGATGACCGCATCGATCAGTGCTAAGCATAGCACCCATGAATTCGTAATAGAAATAGCGGCCTTACTTAAGTAAATAAGTAAGGTAGCTTGTAGCAACCTGGTTCGCTACACTACTCTCGAGCACATTGTTTTTATTTTTATTTCTCGTTCTGGATCTTGGTAGGCTATGCCCCAGAGCCGTTTTAAGGCCTAGGCACGCGAGGCACATGCCTAGGGCCCCGCGCAACAGAGGGGCCCCCGCGGCGACCCGAAAAGACTAGGCCCTACATCGAATAGCAAAAAATAATTAATTAGCAACATTTTCTATAGGTATACGAACTTTAACGTATACATATTAAACAAATTTATTTTACACTTGTAGCACAAAGATGGCTGTGCTTACTGTGTCAGCAGTATACTACTATAATTAATAAATGTAGCAATTTTAAAAAGTTGAGGAATTTTGTTAAAATTGCAGCTCACAATGTTGCAATTGCAATGAGGAAATTCAATTAAATTAAAATTCGTGATGAGAGGTGCACATTCTCCCATGCCCCTCCATTTCGGTGCTACGCGGCTTAGCCCAGAAACAATAATCCCTTATGGCCTTTTGCCAATAGGGCCTATCTTGGCCTAACCAATTTCGAATCAAGTCCTACAGGCTTTAATATAATTGATATCTACGTACAATAGCCAAATATAATCGGAATATTTTTAAATCGTTAATTGTTTTTTGCGCTACTTTTTTTGATTGTCAAAAACAGTGAGTGGGCTCACTAAATGTGGTGTAACTGTTGGTCTGCATTAAATACTTCGATGAAATTTGACTACTGTACGTAGATATGAATTACCTAATACCTATACACTCGTAAAACTTGATTTGAATGATTATTTTTCGGCAAGATATTTCCCAAAAACCGTAGGGTTATTTTTTGGCCACCCTGTAGATTAGACCCATGGCTACTTTCAAAGGCGTACAAGGCGGGGTCCAGGGGGCAAATGCCACCCCACAATTTCGGGCAAAACTGTTTTTCGGGCAAGCAGACCCGGAAAATGACTTTAAAAAGGCCAACTTTTCCTGGGGAAAAGTAGTATTTTCCACGAGATTTCAGGATTTATTTTTGGGAGCAGAAGTTAAATCTTTGCCCCCACCCCACTGCTGAAATCTCCCGTACGCCTATGGTTACGTTTAAGATAAGGGTTTTGCCTAGGGCCACAAAACTCCTTAAAACGGCCCTGCTATGCCCAACAATAAAGAAGATACTGTTACGCCCGCCCTTTCGACTAGATGTCCAGCCTTTACTTCTTTCCTCTCACTAGGACCTATGGCCGATAGTCCTTTATTCGCTAGGTGGCCGACTATCGCCACTCTCTGGTTCTCTGCTCTTTCGTCCGCTTCTAATACCGCTCCAGGATCACTGCTGGCATCTAGCGAATCGAGGCGCTGTTGAGGAAACTCGGGTCCAAATCCAGGGTAGCTCTTTGAGGCAGGGGCCACCAGGGGCCTCACCTTACTCCACAGGGTTTCTCCAATATCAGTGGTAGCAGGTTCTTGTCTTAACCTGTAGTGCGAGCCTTTCTGGTAACCTTATTCCTCAGGATGGGCCGAATCTGGACATATATACCCGGCGTCCGTTAGGAGCGCGACAGCCCCACTAAATGGGTACTCATCTGGGTTCAAATCCTCAACAGATTGCATGGCTCCACTACTTTTGAAATTGAATCAAGAACACTGAACATGGTATAGCCTAAGCTTAAACTGAACTGTTTAGGCCTACTAACATCGACAATTATTTGCTTTAATTTATACTGCATGACGTAGGCCTAGAGTAGATTTGTGGTAGCCTATGTCGGCAAAATTATTTTGTCAATGTCAACATTGTCAAACAATTTTTTTATTAATTAACTTCTGCTAATTACACAAAATGCACTTGTACTAGCCTACGCCTACATCACTAAATTTACTGCTTTAGCTCTGCATTCGGTTAGGCCTACAGCCTGAAAATCGCAACCAAATAGTAACTAGAGATAAAATTGGCATTTATACGGGAGTCAGTGTTAGATAAGCCTGAAAGTCACGACCAACAGATAATGTGTAGGGCGTACGTTATGGCTTCGCAGTTGGCGCTAAATAACTCGAAATATAGAATCGTATTGCTCGTCGCGACCTTTTTGACCCATGATATAGGTAAGTTAAAATATGAAGAAAATGGTGTAGGCCTGTAGGGTCTACTGAAGATTAAACTACTGCAGAATCACAGTAAAATTAGCATAGAATTCTAAGATCATTCGTGGGAAAAAAAGTCAGCACAATTTAGATATTCATCACAATTTCGAGCCAGTTCCTCGATGTTTAGTTTGTATAGTTTGTCTATTTTGCACATGTAGGGCTTGTAGGCCTATTCATTTTCGGTAACTTACACTCATTGCGATATAGAAAATTAGAATCGCCTAAACCATTTCGATGCATAAATTATAGGCCAATCAACATAGCTTACATGTAAGAATGATAGTGTCAGCAGGCTACAATCCAAAAGAATGCACGCTACCCATATCAATTAAAACATTTCAAAAATTGACTTTAAAGGTACCATGGTAAATGGTAACTCAAGTTCCATTTCTAAGATAGGCTACTATCGATGCCATAAATTTACTGGTATTATACACGGAGAAATATTTTGAAAGAATTTATAATAAATTTAAATACTAGGTTACATCAAAATATTATGGACACGGTGTGAGATAAGAATGATTAAAATCAGCTGGTTACAAACAGCCCCTTGAAGCCGTGAAATTGATTTACAAACCACACTTTTAATTCATTTTGGAGTTACTGTATTAGTCATGACATACATATTGTATAAGGTCAATTATTTATGTTTGTGAAAGTGTTGAATTGTTGCAAAGGTCTTGGAACGATAGACATCTCAGAAATTAATTTAATTGTCTTTAAGCTAAGCTTTGGAATCGTTTGATCAAATTAGCAGAAATGTGCAAGACCTCATCAATAATTTTTATGCTAATTTGCACATTTTTAATCTAATACTATAAATTAACACAAAACCAATTCGCCGAACTTAACGAAGATTGAGTAGACTAACTAAAAGTGAGATAATTTCAAAAACTACCGCTATGGAATTATAGTTGACCGAAAGAAAAAAATGCCTTAAATATGGGCCTAACTGTTAGCTGCGTGATTGGTGGATAATGGACTCGAGTAGGATTCATTTTGTTAATCATCTAGGATGCAACGCCGATCTGATAGTTAAACCGAGCAATGTGGCAGTCATCAAGGGAAGAACCGCGATTCTGAAATGCGCAACAGATAACGCCTCCGTCAGACTAATGTGGAGAATATCTTTTAATAATTCTACTCATGGAACGATCATCTATACTGGAAATAAACTGACGACACCGTTAGCAGAATTCTTCACAATTGAATCCAGTGTCAAAGGAAGCTTTGATCTTTTAATTAAATAAAATGAATTTACAGCCAACAGATACATTTGCGACGAACCTGGAGGAACGAAAGCCAGTGCCGAACTGACCGTCTTAGGTAAACGAATCAAAAATTGTTTCTAATGCTCATGTCCTGGTTATTAAAATTTCTCTTATCTTAATAACAGCACTAGCAGTTGGTGGAAGATTTTGGATGAATGCAGTTTTACGTGAAATAATGGTAAATCTGACTTTTATGCACGGAAATCTTGAAGCTATGGTTTCTAGTTGGAAGAATTGACAAAACTCAGGATTCCATGAACACTGTGTTATTTGTTTTTAAAACTAATTTTAGCGTCTAAACCACAGTGCGCCTACCTTGACCACCGCAATTCAAATCTGGAAGCAGCAGCATCAGACGAAGACCAACAAATACAGATGCACTGTTTTCTCATCTATTGGGGAAACTGGGCGCCAGAGATGGAGTGGAGACAAGTCTTGGAAGGTGGAGAAAGTTCAGTAACTGTGAAAGAAGGCGTTTATCATTCTAGCAGTGAAAGTCTTCTCTCGACCACAATAATTGTTGCTGAGAATAATTCTTGTCGGCTTGTCACCAGTTACAAACTTGTAATTGGGTTCACCGCAACCAGAAAACCTCTACACACGACAGCCACTAACATTCCTGGTTATTCGTTTAGCAGGAGCACTTCCAGCTGCTCCAATCACAGTAAGAGCCAAACTTGTATAACCTGAAGACAAAAGACTTTAGACAGTTGCAGACAATGGCGCTTAAATGTAGGCCTATAATATGTTGCTCAGTCGCAATATGCCATAATTCAAAGTACTGTTACGCATACCTGGTTGTCCCTATGGCTCGATCTTCCACAGTGCTGCATAGAAGTTTTGCTATGGTCTGGAATAAGTTACCTATTAGTCTCCGTAATGAACTTCCTTGTTTTTTCTTTGCCACTTTTCCGCAAGCGTTTGAAGGCCATTCTCTTTTATTGTGGTTTGGTATCAGGTCAGGAGCGACTCTGAGGAGTTCTCTTGAAGTGGCGCTATATAAGTGTACAATAACAATTACATAGCAGCATATGACCTATACATATTTAGGATATGGAGTTTTGAAAGAATTTTATAAAGAGAAGCACAGTAAAGAAGAAGGGGCGCTGAGTCTAAAGAACCGGTCTGGTAATTTCTAAAATCCTATGCAATTGGTCGAGTAGATAGAGGAGCATTATTCAATGAAACGGTGGCTAGGGGCTGCGGAATAATTTTGGTGGATGGACAATTGGGAGTTTAGGTCAGTGGCTGAAATGTATACAGAGCAATAATTTTGCTTTCAGGGTTTATCCTGGCAAAGAATGTAACTTTATCTTGGAGAAATTTAAAACCTTTGCGATACCTTGGAGTGAAGAAATTTCTTTAGAGATAATAGGCCTACACGAGTAGGTCTAACAATTTATTATGAATGTAGACGGTAGACCTATGTTGTCTCATTATCGTTTGATTAATTATTTTAATTCGTTGCGTACTAATCATATAGGCCTAGCCTACGTCAAAAACGATAGAAACGAAATCAAAATCGGAATAAAACTTTTTTAACAGAAATAGATAACGGAAAAAACGACAAAGAGTGTAAAACGAAAATAATTTTACTTAGGCTATTGCATCTTGTAATGCATTTTAAAAATAAAAACCTTGTTTGCGTAATTTAGGCCTAATTTAATTCAGAAAATAACACAACTTCGCTAGTAAACACTAACATTAAGTAGGTTAACCCATGACAATTATTTTATTTCTTATAACTTTCTTTTAATGAGAAATCGAGATATCTAAATCATTGACATTATTTTGAGATTTAAATTGTAGGCTAAGCGTAGGCCTATGCCCTAAGTCCTCATAATTATTCTATGCTGACATAAACATTGACAATAAACTTTATAGGTAAAGTCTGCAAAGTGTTTAATTAAAACAGTACTTACATTTGTCGCATATACAGGAACTTGGCATCAAATAATTTTTACAAATTTTATTTCTTGTCATGTGCTACAAAGGATGACGTTTAAACGAGTAAATAACTTAAGCTGAATCATTGAAAGTACGGAGACAATGTAGACAATGTAGGCCAATGGAATTTCAGATGATAATAAATGAAAGAAAATGATCATGGATAGTAAATAGGCTAAATAGGGTTATGCATAAAAAAATGAACGGGAAAATCGATAAGTAAAAAAACAAACAAAGGCATTATTTTTCATACAGGAATAAAACAAACGAAAACGTTTTATACACTTATGGTTCTAATAGTAGGTTGTGATATTTTGTAGACATTTCAGCTGACAAATCCGATAGACCAACTGAAACTTTGACAAAGAGTAAGTCTATCAAAATTTTATTGTATCCGTATAGTAGGCTAATAATACTTTAATCTTAAATTATCTTCGCTTGCTTTCAAGCTGACACAACGCAGAATGATTACAATTCATACTAGCTTGACGATGATTACAGTCATTACAGATACTGTAGTCGAATTTAGCTTTCAGCAGCCAACATAGAACCCATTAGGACTATATTATGTCTTACTACTCATTTTACCACATACAAACAATAAGTCGAATATTTTCAAATATCTGGGATAACTGATAACCTCATTAATATCGAGCTGCAAGATGCTACTGCTCATTTTTGTAACTGACTTTTTCAGAACTTAACCTTGAAATTGTTTGCAAAGATCACCTTATGCATAGGCCTACACGCTTGCGTAGATACATACCGTAGCCTACATAGATTCATACCTAAAGTAATCCATTATAAGCTTATATTATCTTCATACACTACATAGGCCTACATGCACACGTACCTGCATAAAAACTTAGGCTAGCTATGCATACCAGCTTGCATGCATACATTTGCAATACATACATATAGGCCTATGCATACACGAATACATGCATAAAGCTATGGATAGATGCATAGTTGTAAAAAAAGTTTTTCCGTTTTTTATTCTCTCCCAAAAAACGTCGTTTTTTATTTTTCCCATCGTTTTTTTATCGTTTTTTTTCGATTTTTATGTAACTTTGTTTAATTATTGTCTGTCTAATATTATTTTCCTTAATTTAATTTTTGTCTGATATTCCATACGTTTTCACCGCACTCTCAAGGATGCAGCTAACTATAGGGTCTTTATGTAAGCTTAATTGTTTAAGTCATAATTTTGAGAAATAGGCCTACATGTAGTAGATCCCTACAAGAAATTAAATTTGTAAGAGTTATTTTGATATAAAATTCTTGGGCCTATAATTAATATTTATAAGTAACAATTGTAAGCACAAATATACAATATATAATTTAGTAAACATCTGTGGTTTTTGCTTCTGGTTAGATTTTAATTTGGTGTGTCGATCAGCATGAACTTGTAGTGTGGACTTTTGTCTACAATTTAAATTTGAACAGATTTCAATACCTTTAATTTATCCGAATTTCTTATTAAACCAAAGTTATAAGAAGAAATAACTGTGGTAGGTTGATGTTAGCCTACTTATACCAATTATTTTGGTCTAATAGCCTAACAAAGTTGTGTTATTCGCAGTTTCTTGATAAAATTGCATAGGTAAGGTTTGTAAGCTGAAAATGAAATTTTAGATGTAACAAAGGCAAATTATTTTCCGTTTCCTTTTTTATCGTTTTTTTGCCGTTTTTTATTATTTCGAAAAAAACGACGTTTTTTCCGTTTTTATTTTATTTTCATCGTTGTTAACATCTATGGATAGATGCATGCATGCATGCTATGCATACATAAACCTTAGGCTACATGTTCAATTGTTCATGGTTGTAGATGTAGACTGTGTGGAGTTAACTATATCGGTTATAGTTGTTGCTACAATTCTGGCGATTACTGGGTTCTTAGTCATTTATCTTGCGATGATGCAAAGGAAGAAGGGTAAGCTGCAATAACATTATGTCTCGAAATCACTTTTCCTTTCTGCTGTATGAGAAACAAAGCGCCGTCAACGGATGTGGTTTCTTTTTCAACATTTTACAATCCCTAATAGTGACAACTATTTATTGATAGGCCTACAGAGAGCTGTATTATGCCAAACAAAATTTTTCGATGGCTCTGCCGTCAAGTCTGGATACATCCATCCACCACAATCATGTGACTTTCCTAATTCACGTGAAAATGTGTCTGCACTTCGCATATAATTATTTCAATTAAGAAAGTAGATTTTTCATTCGGACGGTTAATCGGTTATATAGCTTCGCAACTGTCTACATTGCGTAGGCTTGTCTATAATTTTGCTAGGCTACTAGTTAATTACTCATTTCACAGATTGATATAGCGCCCTGTCACCTACAGACTGTTATTCCTACGCAGAAGTTCTCCCAATCCCCAGCACTGCTAAAAGGACAGTGAATATACGAAGTAACCAAAGCAATGACATTTTTAACATAGCAATGATCTGCCAGAAATGCATAGTTTGCATTTCTTCTTGTTTTCACTATAATTGGTTTCTGTTGTTGCCCGCTAGCCCAATGCAAAGCAACTATAGTAACTGAAGATCGAAATATAACGACACAAGCTAGAGTAGAACGAAACGAATACAAGGACGTGGCAACAATTATAGCAGTTGGTTGTCCGATGAAAGGCAACTACTCTCCTGCTGCAGCTGCACAGCGAGAAAGCTACACCTGCCTGAATGGAGGGGAACGAATCACCCCGGCCACTTATACTGAATTTCACTTTCCTGCACTAGATCCATCAATGGAGGAAAACAACGTGTATTCCAATGTTAATCAGTTCTGCTTAAAGAATTGACGGCTATATTGAAAGTAAGGTGTCAGTCAGTATCAGTTTATACAGAGTTCGCTGCCATGCATGTAGATTGTAGGCGTATGTTGAATAAGATACCTTTATTTAGATTAAGTAAATTTATGTAGATTCTAATAATTTGTAAACTCGCAATTGAGGAATTAGTCAGAAGTCGATGATGTTGACTTTTTTATTCATGTCTACACGCACACCAACTTGCGTTATTGGCATGTCAATGCTATATTCAAGCTGAGCAGGCACTTTGACAGTTTGTGTTAAATTTAGAGCCTAAACCTTCTGGTAGACCCATTAACAATTTATGAGTTTGTGCGGGATGTATGACAGTCCCGTGCGGAAATGAAAGTGTGGCTGCCAGCTGGGGTAGGCCTACATGGGACATAGGCCTACTGATTTGCTGATAAGGGACATTATCTTTTAATGATCTTCGAATGATTAAAGTCAGATTTTTCAGTGTATAACTGTATATTCAGTATGGCTAATTCTATTCATTATTTTTTTACAATCAATTGATGATGACTCTTCTTTGCTGGCTGTTAGGCCTAATATTCAATTAAGTCATGTCTGGAAAAGTATCAAGCACATTTCTCTTGGCTTGCATAGTTAGGCCTATAGTGGCGGCGCCAGCCATACAATTTCAGATAGTCGTACCAGCGTCGTAGGAGTCATTCAGCTGGTCGAAAAATTTCAAAGTAAAGAAGATATTATTAAAAATACAAAAGACTTTTTGGTTGATCATAAGCCCGGTCGAGAGTATGTCAAATGACCTGGCGTGACCTATGGTTGTGTCGCCACTGTTTAGTTCCGATCATAAGGTAGGCTAGTTGGGCGCGGTGGTGATGTTGTGAAGTAGGCCTACGGTGCTATGGAAACGGAAGGTTGCGGGTTCGAATCTACCTCAAGCCGTCGCGTCGGAAGTTTGAGCAAGTCCTTCATCGCAATTGCTCGGCGCGAAACTCCGATGCAGTGTCCGCGCTGTAGTCGAGAGCGCCTCTGAGCAGCGAGATTGAAGGAGCGCCATAGCAAATGCGAGAAATAAATAAGATGATGTCGGGTTTCTGTTTGTGTTCACATTGTGAAAATAGAATTTGTAACGTAATAGTCAGGTTTCGTCTTCCTGTGTTTTACCGATTAATAACAAGCTTAAATATCAACAGTATGTAGGCCTACATTCTAGTTTCCATTCATAATTATATTTACCATTATAATTCGATTTACTTGAACTTTCGTTTTCCATAAGTTTGCATTTCGCCTATGTTTTACACTTTAATCCAATTATGGCGGAGTGATTGATTGATTGATTGTTAAAATTGTAAACATTTTACGCCTAAACATTTGCATAAATTTTATCAACTGTCTCGTAGGCGTCAAGTTAAATTCGTACAATTTGTTTGCACTTCCTGAAACCTTAAACAATGGTTGTTGGTCATGTGCTGTTGTATTTGTTGGAGCATTTGTGACGGTAAATTTTGTTCAGTCAATCTTCCCATCAAAGACGCACGACCCTTATAGCTAGTTGAAATTGTAGTCATATCTCTACTTTGGAAGGAATTTTAACACTAGACTTCTGTCTTATATAGCCTACGGTAATGTAAATTATAATATATGTTTCGGCGATCATTAAGCCTACTCAATTCTATCGTCCGGGAATCAATTAACGAGAGATCACATTAGTAAATGTCAATAGGCCTAACGATAATGTCGATGTTGACAATTCTGTTAAAACTAAATAGTACCGGTGGAAATCCAACTGTAGTATTGGTTTCATCTGTCTCGTAATTCTAATGATTATCGCATCCTCAATGCAAACCTACATAATTTTCATAAAAATGAAGCATCCTACTGAGCGTGATCAATAGAAAGTTTTCAGACGAAACATTTTAAAATTTCCCTGGCAATGCCGGTAGACCCAATGAAAATTAGCAGAAAACTACATAGAAAGGAGGCGCAGCTCATGAGGGAGGCCATACCACACCACCGGACCGCATTTACCCAATGTTCAATGCATGCAGTGCTTAGATGGCTTCATAGGCCTAAATCAGCGGCGCCCGCAGGCGTACGCACATACGCAAGTGCGTACAGCGCGGAAAGGCTAAAAAACCGGGTGAT
Source organism: Lumbricus terrestris (assembly GCA_949752735.1). Lineage (NCBI taxonomy): Eukaryota > Metazoa > Annelida > Clitellata > Crassiclitellata > Lumbricidae > Lumbricus > Lumbricus terrestris. Next base: position 23,188,356 of record OX457037.1, on the reverse strand, counting down.
GACTAAAAAAAAGGTTATAAGTTTTTTCGGCGGATGGAAAAGGTATTTTTTTGGGAAATTCATGGCTGATGACTAAAAAAGGGTCATCAGTTTTTTTGGCGACCCTGACGAAAATTTTCCCTTGTTGTGCGTACAAGAAAAAAATTCTGGGGGCGCCGCTGACTTAAATAAAATGCTACAGTAAAACTAGAAGCTGGTTGAACTTTAGATAACGTCAACACTCAACACCTTGTTATAGTTCTGACCAAGACAAGAAAAACCTTCACATGCTTTACGGAATAACATTTACTTCAGTCTGACAACCTAGACTACAGCGTTAGACTTAAATATACAAAACAAACAGGCATTCAGAGGTGTAGCGACCGCCCTCCGTACCCTCCGACCGAAGGGCCCCCGCAAGGAAGGGGGCCCCTAAATGTGTAAAATATGTAAGGTATAACTAAGTAAGTGACATTTATTGATGCTAGTGCACGATTCATATTGGTTTTACTGACAATGCCGTGAAGTAAATACGCAGTACACGCATGATACTGCAGCCTATGTTTGCATAATATTACATGAGCCCTGCATATCATAGAAAGTAAATACTGTTTCCAGTTTCTTCATTGTAAGGGGCCCCGCCGTCCCGGACATAATAATCATGTTCGGAGGGGCCACGTTCTTTGTTGCTACGGCCCTGCAGGCATTAGGCCTACTCTCCACACGACCAAGAACAATGTTAAAGATGTTCTTTTCATCGGGGGTTGGGTGAAGAGGCGCTATATAAATTGGTTGTCTCAAAATGGAAATACCAAAGTCTCAACTGCGGTTCTGCAAAAATCAATAATAGGTTTAAGGATAACATGGTAGTATTGGTGCTGAGCTTTTGCTGTCTTAAAGAAATTTTCTGCTGTGCTTAGTTAGCATCCAAGACAATTATTAACTTTTAAGTTTTTAAACATCAATTATATAAAACATGCATAACCTATTAAGTATTTTTAGAAATCTGTCATAATTTTTTGTAATGTCTTATTATTATGCTGCAACTAACCGCATCATGGATTCATCCCAACAATCCTTCAAAAGACGTACTGTACATTGTACATGCAGCCTAAGTTCTAGACCATGTTATTATCAATTAGCGCACTTTTAAATTGAACATCGCCATTTTATAAAGTTTCATTAAAAATTAATACATGCTGTTGAGTATTTACTGCAATGCAGCCTCTACATACTTTATGAAAAGACATAGGCTACTGAATATACACAGCTCATGTTTATACATACATGTCATACACAAATTACTATTATTGTTTATACCAATTATTATTACTATTATTTATTTATATTATTATTATTGTTATTATTATTATCATATAAATTAGCAATGTGTCAAGGATGCACTGCAATATGAATCTGAGGCATATTCAAATAGACGAAGTTTCTAGCCAATGTATTGATTTTAAAATGGAACATTTACAATGTAATTCAGCTTTTATGTCCAGCATTTATGAGACTCAGACACGTTAAACTTGTTCAGCTTATGCAGCCACATGAACGGCTAGTAAAGTACAACAATAGAATTGTAAACAATGTAGTATAAATAACCCAGAATTTCGATAGTTGCAGCTATCTTATATCATACAGTCCACCACACTGCTTAAAGCCCAGGACGCGAAATTCGTCCGTGTCATTGACAATGCACAGATGAGCAGGAACAACTCCAGAAAAATGGATTTTACATGGCGGACAGCAGCGTTTTCAGATGTAACTCCTTCGTCTGTGCACAAGAAACATATCAATTCACTTTTAAAAAGATTCATCGTCTGGAATGCTTTTATCAGTTAGTCCCATGTAATTTATCTTCAAAAAAGAAATCTAAAGTATATGGAGTGAAAGAACAATGATTACTACTGCATGGGGCAAGACTGGCTCCCAAGACTCAGCTATTATTAAGCCACTTGAACTCAATTTATAATATTTATATCATCAGTTTCACTCGTGCTTTATGATGCTAATCGTCATTCAGTCTTGATAAATTTCACAGTGTGTTCATTTTCAAATGACATGAACCTTTTAACTAAATTGTCAGTGTCTTATCACAATGCAACTATACAGATTTTAATGTAAGATAAGTAAAAGGCAGATATGGATGGCATGACGTTTTGTCTGCAATTTCTTAGCAACCAGAGCATGCCACTTAAGCGAAACAGCTTATTCACGAGTGAACCGTTAATATATAATTATAATAATTATATACATTTATGTATATAATACACATTAACATAAAGAGAGAGAGAGACACACACACAGAGACAGAGATAGAGGCGGAGAGATGCAGATTAGCCTGAGGAAGGTACATACTTAGGATAATAAGGCCATATCGTGGGATGATATTGCCGATCGGTTAGACCGCCAACCTTGACTTGTGAAATGTACGAATTCGATATTCTTTCCAGATGATTAGGCGATCTGTGTAAAGACCTTGTGCAAGTGCTTTAGTCCTATGGTACCAATTGGTGCTAAGTCATAAGTTAGCTGAGCATAGTAAATGTGCACTATTCTGTGTTCTCTCAACAATTTCTGAAATCCCGAGGCATTCAGGTATCTCGGTATAAGATAATAATAAAAATAATGATAAAAATAACGATATTTTTATTGGACAGAAGAGTCCTTAAACGAAATGCAGTTTCTTAGAGCCTGAAGAATTCTTATAATTTCGGTCGTTAGAAAAAGTAATAATCAAAATAATACAATATAGACAAGTAGATAAATAGGATCATTATATAAATAGTTTATAATTATAATAAAAACTTCATATTTATTTTATGTGTATCTGGTATCCATCTATTGCTTTACTACGTACGTGATGCGTCGATAGTATCTGCAAAATTAAAAAGACATCCAAATAATCAAACAACTTCAATGTTACTTTATATTCAACAAACATTTATAACAGAACTCCAACTCGATTTCTGCTGCATCGGGCTGAGTGACGAAGACTAAATAAAAACAAGCAGGTAGTTAATTCAAGCAACATAAATGTAATAAGGGTCTCACTGGTCTATCGAGGGTGGGCTGAGGGTATCACTCATAATCACTGTATTATATATTTCATCGAATGCAATTGGTCTATAGTCGACGAATAACTTTATGATAAAATCTGATTTTTAAACAGTGTAGCTTACCATTCCTTTAGTCATTTTTGGCGGATATGCAATGCCAGGCAGGTAAAGTAAATTTTTCAAAATAATGTCTTTAAATATTAGTGCCGATATTTGAGGCCTATGACCATTTTGCTTGATATGTAATCACAGCAGAGCAATCCAACAAGTTAGACTTTAGATCTCCCACTGGATGCAACCAATCGTATACAACACTTTAAAAATCATTGAAAGAGATGCAGCACAATAATATTGCATCAGCAATTTGTCAGCAGTTTGCATACCTGCGGAATCGCGAAGTTACTTTTAAAAGGAATTGATTGTTAGAACGGACCTTTGCAGCCAGAAGTAAAATAAGATGATAATAGATCAATGACATATTTCTCGCCATTAGTGTATTCTGGTTCATGTATGGCTTCAGTAGCTTCAGCTGCACCAAAAAGAAAACAACAATAGTGTTACAAAGTTAAGATCAATACCGTAAATCTCGTAATCACTTGAAACTTAAAACATACTCACTGAGATAAAATAATAGCTCTCTAGTACATCATTCATAAATTGAATAGGAAAAACGTAAGGTGCAAACGGGCTTACAGGCATCATCAAACAAAACGGACACTTGCTGGACTTCAGAATAAGCTTTTTGAAATATGGTCAGGATTTAAAGTGGGTGGGAACGCAGAGGAACGGCGTCCCCCACTGCTCTCGAAATTCTTTCCTATCGTTCCCTGTGCTCACCGTGCATGGAACTCTGGAACACATGCGTTCCAATACAGCTCTTCTTCAGAGTTCCCACTGCTCACCTATTCGGCGTTCCCACTGCTCACGCAAACCATTTTAACACCTGAATAAGGTGCTAATTGATTGATGAGAATGAAATACATTAGTCATCAGAGAATAGCATCGAATGTATAGATGTGGATGCATTAGGTAGATCATTAATAAGGATTCAAAATAAGAACGGGTCAATGCAAGAACCTTGAGGTGTCATAATTATAGTAGATTGGTCGCAAGTCTGAGTACCAATCATTAACCGAGACTATTTGGGAACAATTTCTTAAATAGATTGTCGACCAATGTAACAGTTTATCTCTAATTTCACCAGATCTAGTAGGTTCATGCACACGAATAAGAGTTCTTAATGGCTAAAACTTCTTTTAACTTGTCTGGCCATAATTTATGACAGGAATCTTCCTTTAAACTAGAAGAGGCTTTCCTAAATCTTGAAGGAGTGTATTCTAGTAACCCAATTTGCCTTAAAATACATTGCACTAGTGTACTCATTGTGAATTTGTATGATACGCTAGTGTAAGAGTCATTGGATAGACCTTTCGCTACCCACAACTTATGTTATAAATAATAGGGTGAGTGGGGGCAAGTTGACGGCCGGGGCAAGATGATTGTTGCGCTATAAAATTATAGTGCGTGGCAGGAAACCAGTCTAACAGGATATGTAGTAAAGAAGAAAACAAGCTCGTCCTTTTGGGGAATTGCGACAACGTGCTAAGGTGCTTCGATTGGTGTTTTGGTGTTTTTTTCTTGAAATTAGCGTTTCCTATCTACCTCTTAACACAATTCGTGGTTATAAAATAGCGTTTATCTTATTCCCCATGAATGCCAAAAAATTGAGAAATAGGTCGTTTTGTTAAGCATTTATTTTGAGTCGTTACTGATGTATCTTGTGTTTCCAAATCACTAATATACAAATCATAGCTCCCTGGTTTTGTCTAGTGCCCCTGTGGGGGCAAGATGGCGGGGGCAAGTTGGCGGAACGCGACCAGCGCCAAACCTGGTGACATGAGGCGTGTTTAGCCTATGAAGGACGTGGAAGTTTTAATTGCGACTTTTGTTGAGACTTCTAATAACAAAATACATTGCAATTTTTAGATATTGCCATTTTATTCAAGAAATTTATCTATCGTCTTCATCAAGACCGAATTTCTTAACTAATACAAATTTATATAGTTTGAGACTTTTGTTGATAACCAAGGACACTACAGTGTTGTATACCTTGCTAATATACTGGTATAAATTTTTTTCTTACATCTTTATTAATGCTGAAAGTTTTAAAACTGAAACAACCACGGTCCCAAGCTTGGGACCACCAACTTTCCATCATTGAAAATAGAAAAATTGTATGTCCTGATTGTCAACCAACTTGCCCCAAGCAGGCAACCAACTTGCCCCAGCTTAGGGGCAAGTTGGCTGACTTTTATAAAATTTTAAAGTTCATTTTTAACAAACTTAGAATATTTTGTTATGCCTGATTTTGTGCTATAATGTAGGTGTTATCAATCAACACGTTGTGGAAAAAAACCAACTTTGTTGGCATCAAAGAAGATGATCAGGAGCCAAAAAACTCTTAGCCCTGTCAACTTGCCCCCACTTACCCTACCCATGCTATTGTACACTCTTTAACAACATTCATCCATTTCGAAATCTATAATCATTTACTACAATTCCATTTGAGCAAAGTTAAGTCTACTGCGTAATTTACTCCATTGCGTTATTGGGAATCAAAATCTCTGCTCAAATGGTTCCTTTGAATACAGAAAAACGCAAGCCTGGTGTGTACGCATTTACCAGAGGAGTGATTGTAAGAATTCACAACCCGACGCATTTGAGCCCTCATCTTCCAACTGAAAAAGCTGGTCTTCCTGACGTGGCTTTTGTGGGCGCTGAGAAATTCTCGAAGATTTACATTACATTAACACATACAACTCTCGATATAAAAGACGACACCCTCTTAGCAACCCAACTCTGTCCTCTGCGAACCTTTATCCACCCGTTCACCATCTGACCGCCGTTTAACCTGCCCGCCGATTTGACACAGCGTTCTTGAATGCCTTTGCTCATTCGACTGCCGCATTAAAAGTTTGGAGACTACGATTACAATTAATACATACCAATAAGCATCATCTCAGGCTATGCAAGATCTCAGAGTTTGTTTGTGTGTATGTGCACTTGTTATAGCGCCCCTTCAAGCTCTCTCTACTCAGAGGCGCTCCCGAATGCAGAGCGGACACTGCATCGGAGTTTCACGCCGAAGCGCTGAGCAATTATTGTGAGTGAAGGACTTGTCCTTACGCGGCGAGGTGGATTCGAACCTCGAACCTTCCGGCTTCAAGGCAACGACGCCACCACTACACCACCGCACCCCACAGAGTGGGTATACATTAGGGTGCCAATGAAAAACAAAGTTTGAGTTTTTTTAGGTCTCACCCCTTAGTTTTGTTCATTTAGCCATAAAACTGAAACATATCAAGTTTTGTACCAATCAGATAACATTTACTGGTTGCACCGTCCTGTGAAGTTTTGAAAATCTGCAATATGGAATCTCGTAAGCCGCTATGTATAGCAGAATGCTCTGCATTGTGCAGAATACAAATGCAGTGTTCCACATTGGTTCAGTGTTTAAAAAATGTTATTGGTTGTCCAGTCTTTGACTGAGCAAACGTTTTTGGGTGCTTGAAAGTGCTGGTGATGGCTTTCAACCACCTAAAGCAGATATTGCTTTTGCTCCTCCTGGTTTGTGATGGCAGACTTGAACATCTGTTTCAATGCGAGTTATGCGACGCCCCATTCAGTTGTGTCGTTTTGTACCACCTTCAGCACTTATGCCCTGCACTCTGCTGTGATTATATGCTTTAATTGGGTTCCAAAAGCTTGGATCTTGCAAAAGGAAATCTTGTGGGATACCCATGGAAGTAAAAAATTTCTTTGTGTTTCGTGACACAAAACAAGACAGCTGTTTTTCATAGATGTTGTCACTCGAACTGGAGAATCTTCTTCACCAAACTTACTCATGGCTGCAACCATGCATGTCAACTTTTTCCATAACAGTAAGTTCAGAATAAAAAAAGGCAAGACCGAGAAGTGACCTACTCAAGTGCCGCACATGTCACATGAAAGTTTTTATGGATACACCTGCAACGGGTTTGCTTGCACTGCGGTAGATATAAGATCTTACAATATGTGTAAGACGTATCGTGGAACAGAAGTTGCTGCTGTGCGTGTGTGCCATTCTTTGAGATAATTGTAGTCTAACCACAAATATGTAAAACTGTTAAGCCCCGGCAGTTCAGAAGCTGGCAAACGAAACTGTGGGTGAAACAAGTAAATTTTTATACTGCTTAAAAAATTTCCCGTCCATTATGCCCTGTGGCAGGCTCAAGGTGTGATGATAAGGATTGCTGGCAAAAGGTTCATTTCCTACAAACAACAGCGACAACCGCATCAACTCCTTGTACCGTAGTCATCTCTTGGATGATACTGTTGCAGCTACTCACGAAGAAATCACCTGAAGTTGTCTTTCAGCGGTTTAAGTTCATAGGATGAAAGTAATGTCAATGTGAATCCATGCAGTAGAAAACATTACAAAGAGACTGTCATGTGGGCCACTAGAACATCCCATAAGCGTATCAAATACTTTTTCGACATTTGGCTCGTGTAAATGATGCCTGCCTGCATGCCACGTTAATGAGCTGCTTGTGAAGTTTTTGCTACAGTATGTGATACAAGCTCCCGCTTTGTTGTCTGGGATACTAGTACTTGTGTCAAAACACATCAGCTGGGCACATTCGCTGAGTTTCCATTAATTTTGTCAACCATTTAAAATACTGCTGCAGCCTGTGCCTCACCAGAACCATGCACTGCATAACTTTGGGACCCGAGAATCTTCAACTCACTATTTCCAGATACTATGACTGCCAGACGATCAACGGTGTCTTTACCTGTGAGAGCAGGCAATATCTTACCATCCCAATGTATCGTCAGAGGACCAGGAATACTGTTGAAGGAAAATGCTTGCTTTTTTTAAAGCAGTAGATGCGCGATGCTACATTTGTGCCAATCGTACGGATTTCTTTTAAGAATTAATTCCGATGGACTGTGACCTAGAGATGAGGCTGCAGTTGCCAGGAAAATATATGTTGCATTAAATTTTCTGTCCAATACCTACGTTCTATCCTGCAGTGCTGATACTGCATCATGATTAATTATGTGCTTTTGGCTTTGCTGTCTTCCTTTCCTTTACCGCAGGAATTTTCACATCACTGCCTTCATCTTCAGCTGTATTGCTTCCATCACAATCTGTATTGCTATCTGGATTTTCAATAAAACTGTCATCTAGTTATAGGCCTACCTTACTCCCTTGTTATCGTTTCCTTCTGTTTATTGTAACCTGTTTTTTTCGTACAATGACGGTCTTCAACCCGCGCAAGTTTCAAGTCAATGCATGGGTTCCGGATTTTAACCTTTTCTTTCCCCCTCTGTGCTAGTGATGCTATAGAATAGAGATTTAATATAAAACAGATAATATGTAGATATGATAGAGAACTGATATAAAGCACTGCAGATATAACCAGAACTGTTAGTAATCCACAGAGTTAACTTCTCAATACTGAGACAGACCATTATGTCAGGAATTAACTAGCATCACGGCACATACATGTATTACTATATACAACTTCAGGAACACGGTGCATCCTCTAAATGTTCATATATTTTATTCATTTTTTCTCTGAGTAACTTCCATATATAAAGGAACATTTTCAGAGGATGAGACCTAAGAAATTCAAAACTTTATTTTTTCCTGTATATTTCATTGGCACCCTAGTATACATCAAACTTCCACGTGCAAATTATGAGGAAAAAGTGCAATGCAGCTGTATTATAAAAATTGTCATTCATTTCTATTCTTGTAAATCTTTAAGTTTTTTCCTTCTAAGATTTAACTTCAAAACCGACCGTCGCAGCCAGAAGAGAAATGCAACGATAGTATTTTGATGATGCGTTTCTCGCCCGCAGAGAAAGCTTTATTCTCCATGGCTTCAGTAGTGTTAGGTGGACCTGCACCAATGTAAAAAGAAAGTATAATATAAAAAAAAGCATAACACCAATGCCCGATATCTCATGACTATTTCAGAACTGAAATATTCGCCATCTGACCTAAATAAAAGCCCACAATAACATCCTCAAAGTCAGCTAGAAATTTTTTAAGTCCACTCGTAAAGCACGCGGTCATACAATCACAATGAATAATCATTGTAAGTCGAATATGAAAATTTGTCCAAATTATCAGCAGTGATCTTTTCAGCCAGCAGTAAACAATAATTAATAGATATTTGCATCAACATAAATATACATTAGACTGGTCCAAAATGGCATGTAAAAATTTTTTTCTTTGGGATTTTTGAGGCATGTTAATACATTTGTTCATTTTGATCTAAAAAGTACCTGTGTGAAATTTTATGCCAAAAATGTAATATTTAGGGGTCACTCACGAGCATCAAAGTTGGGGTTTTGGGGCTATATATTAATAGTGCAGGCAATTTGCAGATTGACTTGTGAAAAATTGTAACACAAGCTTTCTAAACGGTTTCTTCCTCAGAATTTGCTGCTGAATAAAATATCCAAAATCCAAAAAATCTGACCATGGGGTCTCCCCCAAAATGGGGTTCAAAATATAATGGTTTTTCGTGCATTTTTACATTGAATATCGGGCTGCTGACAACCTTAATGTGGCTGGAAAGTGATGTTTTCAAGAACAATTTTCATAAATTTGTTGATTGTCCCTCTCAGAACATTGATAAGTAGGCCTACACTTAAATAGGCCTACCCTTAGGAAACTCGAAGGGAGCATTAGGGCACATGCCCCCATGATGTTCTATAAATTGAGCTGGTTTCAACGCTGGACCGCAGCATTATTTTTTACAGACTTTCTAGTCACATCCTATTTGCAGTCCAATACTGTATGGATAAAAGTCTATTTCTTAAAGCTCCCTTTGGCATGCCAAGGTTGACAGGCGAACCAATAATATTGGTTCGCCTGTCAACCTTGGCATGCCAAAGTGAGCTTTAAGAAATGACGCATTTCAGATAGCGTCAATCTGAGAGATTCCTTCATCCACGAAGTCAAGAAGGAAGATGTTCTCTTATATGTTGTTCCACTCTGGAATAAGTAGCAGACCTTACAGGAGAGAGAAGAGGGCGCATAGGTTGACCCAGGGTGAGAATTACTGGGCGTTTCAGCCCCCAGTCTTACTTAGAGCCCCATAGTAAAGTATGTTTTTCACACCCCAATTAAAAGTGGATCATGGTTCAACCCCCAGTTATTTTTCCACAATTCTCACACTGGGTTGACCTTTGTCAATAATTGTTGGTTTCAAGTCCAAATATCAAATTCGATGAGCTCATTGCTGTGGCAAAGCTTCCATTGGGTACTGGAGCTGCCATGATCAACGTCGCTGTCAAGATCATTAAAGAATGGACATGGGAAAACCTATTGAAGCTCTGTTATTTGACTCTACTGCTTCCAACACGCCATGGGATCCATTACGGAATTTGCTAACTGTTCGGTGTTGTATTTTGTTGGCTTCTGTCGCATTTAACTTGTACAGACATCTCGCAACAGAGTCTATATTGGATACAGTCTTCACAGTTGTGATGGCTGCATCATCTGGACCCGATATCCAGCTATTCAAACGTTTATCACCCACAGTGGTCTTTCATCATAACAGTCCGCTAGTCCGTGCATTTCAGGCTCTAAAACAACTGACTGCAGAAAGTGCCAAGATGCAGCCATCGTGGTCATGAAGACTTGCAGAACTGTGCCTCTGTAAGCCTATTTGCTAACAGAGGATCTGGGCTCTCCTGGATGACCAACACAACGCTGCAAATGAGAAGATCACTAAGGCGGCATTTACTACTTTCATACGTCATTTCTGGTATTTAGGAATTGACCTTGCTGGGTTCTTATTTTTCTCCAAGAAGCAGTTAATGAATGAGAAAAGAAATGATCAAGACACAAGCAAAGAAGAAGAACCTAGAATGCAAGAGGTAGGTTCCTAAGGGAAAAAAGAAGCGGAAATAACATAGAGCCGGAGGTTTATGAAATCTCTTTGTATCAAGGAGACGTTGTTGGATCTTCCTCCTAAATAGGCCTACAAACCAAGTCGTGAATGGTGTGGCAGAGAGATTTCTGAGATTAGCTGCAACAATCAGTACCTTCAATGACTCGCTGACGAAGAGCGAAGACACTAAGCATTACTCTAGGTGGCGAAGCTTCATCGTAATCTTCGTGGTCAAATTCGACTTTCTGAACCGACATTGTGACATGCTGACAGCATTCTTAGATAGTTTTTATTAGACACTGGAAGTCAATTAAACACTAATTGCAGCTGCTTTTCATGCTGGTAATTAAATAATGTTGCTAACAGCTAAAATGGAAGGCTCAGTGCTCGTTGACTGGAGGCCTGCCAGTTACATTGTATATTGCAGTGTTTACAATGTAGTTAGTATGTTAGAACTTTGACAGCAGTGAGTGACCTGAAGATAGAGTCACTGTGCTTTAATATTTTGCACTGTGGGTTTTTTGTACCAGATGTACAGAAAAAACAACATGCCTTTCACATATTTCAATGTTCATTTTTTTGGACCACTCTAATATACATAGTTGCATATATAGCAGCAACGTTTCTTCTGTGTAGGTTACTGCTTATCTATACATGTCAGATCCAGTTAATTCACTTGAAACAAGGTTCTTAGTAGCAGAAACTTGTTTCGAGTCACCTGAACTTTTCATGGAATCTTCTTTTAATTTAGAAGAATCTGTTCTAAGTATTGAACATCCTTGTGGCAACAAAAGATGTCTAGGCAGATGTTGTTCCGGTTTAGGCCTACCTATTATGAGCTTGCTTGATGTACCCTAATCGTTTGATAAAATATATCTGAACAGTTGCTTTTGAATACTCATAAGAACATGTATATTGTATAAGTAACATTTACATTGTAAAGTATACCCTTTTACATGTGCAGTTTGTTACAAATTTATCGATTCCAAAGCTTATGATATTATTTGCCAAAACTCCCATCTGAAGCCAATTGCCCCATAATTTACTTCGTAGCTATATTTTGTACTAGCAATTCGATTTAAATGTATCTAGCATTCTACCCTATAGAAAAAAAACTAGTCTGCCAGAAGACATGACTGCAAATAAGATTAGGCTAAGTATAAATACTAAAATAGAGAATCGTTTTAATCTTCTAGATCTTTTAGTAAAGAATCGAATTACAATCAATCGCATTAAGCTCTGATTTGTTACACAAGTGAAGAACTTCCTAATATATACAGAATCATACTTACCTACGTTTGTATGTGTATGTGTGCGTACATACATAACACATTATATGTGCTTACATAAACAGTTATTCTGACGCCTGTTGTGTTTTCAAATTACTAGCTAAAACTCAACTTCAGCAGGCTGAGCGACGAAGAGTAAAACTTAGTGAGTGTCGAGAGCAAAAATGATCATGATGAGAAGGTAAATTCAAATAAAATATTGAAAGCTCAATGGTTTGTCATGACTGGGCTGAGAGCATCACCAGTAGTGAAGGAGTACGGCTGACAGGACTGATTGCTTTTTAATTGCTTTTTAATTGTTTTATGACTACCACTGACGGGACTAATTGCTTTTTAATTACCCCGCTGACGGGACTAATTGCTTTTTAATTGCTTTTACGACTACCACTGACGGGACTAATTGCTTTTTATTACCCCACTGACGGGACTAATTGCTTTACGACTACCACTGACGGGACTAATTGCTTTTTATTACCCCACTGACGGGACTAATTGCTTTACGACTACCACTGACGGGACTAATTGCTTTTTATTACCCCACTGACGGGACTAATTGCTTTTTATTGCTGACTAATGACTTCTTTGATGTGCCGACTAATGACTTCTTTGATGTGCTTACTAATGACTTTTTATGATCGGCTGTCCCAGGAACGGAGTCCTTTGATGTGCTGACTAATGACTTCTTTGATGTGCTTACTAATGACTTTTTATTACCCTGTTGTTCCAGAAACGGCGGCACACAACTACTGGCGGACTTTGATGATTTGACTAATGAATTATTGTAATGACCTGCAGCCGCGTCCAATGACTTCCTTTAATGTGCAGACTATTGATTTTTAATTACAAGATTTTTCAGAAATGCCATCCTTTGATCCAAGGAATTTGACGTTTAATGCACATTGTTTATGTCCTTGGCAATTTCATGCACAGATATTTCTGTCATCCTTTGTAAATGAAATTTATGATATTGTTTAAAATATAGGAGACATAGTGAACTATAATATTATAACATTTATACACGCAAAAAATCTGTATACTGTCCCTCTTTTATTGTAAGCGATTCTTTTCACTTCAATTGTAGGAAGCATTCCAGTAGAGCTCAAATTTTATACAAGCATGCTTATGCGAATTAAACAGATTTGCAGAGTGGCCGAAAGATTCTTACAGCAGACAATCACCTTTTAATTTCTGTTGCACGACACACCAAAATTTTTTTATATCAGATTCTTACTGTTGTAAACTTTATGATTATTTTGCAGAGTATGTGCGAAGAATTATTCTGAGAGCTATAGGCCCTTCCTTTTTTTTCAATGTAGTTTCACAATTAAACTGTGACGGCCTGACACTTCGCTTAAAGAATTTGCAAATATCCTACGATTTGCATGGCACGATATTTGCCGCATGCGAGAAGCAACACACACACAGCCTCTGCTATGTTCAGATCTTTATCTAAAATGTTTTACTTTTAATGTTTACTTCTAATCAGAACTCTATAGTGCGATTCAACAGACGAGCAAACACGGGCAGATGTTGAAGAAGATGCGCTTGTTCACAAAGAGATATCTCGCCAGCGCATCGCACAGCAGAACGCAGATTTTTGCAAAATACAATATTTGATCCATAATTATGTTCGTATCTGCCGCTTACCGGCCGGCCCCAGGCACTGTTTATGAGCAAATCTGCACACTTTATGCTACATAGGACTTTGAGTGGTAGGACGAATCCTAAACTGCTTAATTCATAGGCAATTGATTCTATTCGACAGAAGTTATTGAGGCTCTTTCGGCACATAAGGACACGCACCAACCACTATTCTTTGCATGCGAATAAAGATTTTTGAAAGGGATAGTTTGTCACATATTCCAAATACAGCGATTTGAAGAGATTATACAGGCCTATGTGTGCTGCAGCAGCACAACCTCTCTTTATCGCTGCTATTACTTAGAGAATCAATTGTTGTTACCCTCACCAGATATGTACATTCTTTAGATTTGTTTATGCATGTACTAATGGTATGCAGAGTCTGTAGTTTTGTACTTAGAGAACCAAACGCTCCATCGTCAAGCGATAGAGACATAGACATACAATTTCTGAAGAAGATACGTGCACATGCAAAAGAGAGATAGAGCTGCATCAGAGAATGCACCCACAGGGTTCTGCAAAATCGATATCTTCGCAACTTAGCTTGTCGAGTGTCACTAAATGATATTTGCGGCCACTACTACTACACATTGTGAGCTGTAAAGATCTTTTGTATGTGTTTGAAACTTATTCATTTCATTGTAAGTGAAATGTACCCTGTGTGCAAGCGAATCTCTGGCGCAGGACATATTTTTCCTATAGTGATACAAATGACAGAGGTTATCGCACAATTGCTGAGCGCTTCGGCGTGAAACTCCTATGCAGTGTTCGCTCTGCATTCGGGAGCGCCTCTGAGTAGAGAGCTTGAAGGGGCGCTATAACAAGGGCGCATACAAACAAAAAGTTGAAAGAATCGTTTTGCATCATTCACAGATTGCACTTAGACTTACATGTCATTCAGTCAATAGATAGGCCTATTAGATTTTAAGCAGCTTTGCAACACTTAGAGAGATTTAGATTTGCTCATCCGATCTTCACTAGCTAGTAAGGAGCTAACATATTTTATATGCTAGTCGCACATTTTTTAAAAGCGTACTCTGCAACACACGAGTGTAAGGATTTGGAGTTCGTGGGATTGTAGCGTCCATGACAAAGAAATTCACAGCATCCTTTATGAAGGCGCTATAACTTATAGGCTAAGCGAGCAGTACGGATGAAACCTACAAACACCAGCCCCTCTCACACCATCTTCTTCAAACTCTCAGCAATAGGTTTACTTAGCTTTGCACAGACCTATAGATTGTAGCGCAAATTAAATTTTTGAGGATTGTAGACCTATACGAAAGGCCTTTGCTTGTGATTTTATGTTATTGGAAATTTGCTGTAGAGTGCATTCTTAGATTAATCAAAGATATCGTTATAAGGTCTTTGCTTTAATGTCGTATGACGCTTAAGGCGTAAATGTATGGTAATATGAGATTTAGCGCTTTCCAAAGGTAATAAGATTCATACAATTGTACATGTTCGGTGCAAATCTGATCGTCCATCATTTTATCCCTAACGAATAGAAGAGAATCTATTCAGATCTTCTTGAAACTACATATTTATTCGCCAGAGTGTGCACATATGGTTCAATCTCGCACCTTTAAATTGTTTGTTGTTAGGGTCTATATAAATTCTAGCAACACATCTTATTGTACTCTCGAATATTGTGTCATATCCCTTTTCGAAACTTACATAATGCTTCAACTTCTTGTATGAATTTAAAATAAAGTAAACAAAGTACACTTAAAATTTTAATATCATAGGAGCAACATGAATAAGCTCAGAGGCTTTTGTTACAGCAGTTAACACTTAAAGACTTTGAACTCTGCAAGATACACTGTAATGAGTTATTTTGATCGCTTGCAGACTTTAATTTCTCACCAATGTTATTCTCTTCACAACACACAAGACCTGCACAGAAGCTTAACACCATATTTGCACGGCATCAATTTCTACGATACCGTATCAATTAATTGACTTTGTGGTGTCTATGCACCGTTTGAAGATAGTCATAAATAAACACGTCCAACCATCCGTAGGGCAAACACGCAAAGCGGACGTTAGTACAATCTTTAACACGATCTATTGTAATAGATCGATAGCGCCACAGAGACGACAGCTTATGCCCAAGCACAATTTGAAGCGTGGCCTTGCACAAACATCAAAGCCGTCATTTTATTCTGCACAACATCGATATGACCGCATCGATGTGGAGGTAGAAGATAATGCTTTGAACTTAGATCAAACACCCAAAAGTTAATAAATCGCTTAGCCTACTGTTGGTAGTGTTATGGCGATTCCACGTCGTCACGCGCAAGACTCACCAACGTGTAGTACATTTCAATCGATTTAAAGCCAATGATGGGAATATAATTATTGGTTGTAAAATAGCGGTAGTTGGTCTACATTGAACAAATTAAGCCATGGGATTGATCCACCTCCCTCACAATTCTTGTATATAATCCTGACATGCGAAAATCAGAAGAATCGTCGGAAATGAATTCGCTACAGAACGTATGTATTGCCTGTGGTGAAAATGTCAGCGAGGGAGCGGCCGGCTGTATGTCAGTTGTCTTTGCTGATGGGTTCATCGCCGGGTATTCCGCGGGTGTCAGAGAACAAGAAGAACGCAACTTTGACGCTTGGTTGAGAGAAGGGGAACCTGAAGGAGAGCCAGAAGAATTACCGGACGACTTCTATTGTAAGTTGTAATATATTAGTCCATAATTCTTAGCATGCATTTGCGGCTATAACATCATATCATTTCAGCATTTATTCTTTGCACGTAATATTCATAAAGCGACTCTACTCCTTCCGTTGCATTCGCCAGGGTGCAAGTCGCAATCAGAATAAAGAGATTTTTGTGAAGAGCTAGATAGATAGATGCATAAGATATTCCAAAGAGAGGAGCCAATGAGAGAAAGGCTGTAAATGTTTGGTGCTGAGCTAATTATATAATGCGTCTGTTGCGTGCACCATGTGATAAATATGTACGAGATCTCTGTAAGACCTTAGACATATGCATGCATGCAACCTCATTCCAAAAAATTAGTCTCTACTGATTCAGATTCAGCAAATTTTTTATAGAGTCTCTCTCTCTCTTCTTTGTTAAAAATTGTGCAAACGACGTGCTGGCCACTTGTGCCAAGAGCTTGCATTTCACATATAACAGATCTTTTAACTTTATTTTGCATCAAATGCGCGATTATTTAAAATTTTCCTTCACTTATTGTGCAGATTCCTTGTTTTTCCCAATGTGCATGAGCGAATAGAGATTATAGACTTGTCGTGCATTGTACATTTACTTTGCAGTATAAATTTGTGAATTTCATTTGTGCGGTTGGCTCTATCCTCAGCCTCGTACACCTGCATAAGTTATGCTGCACTATATTATAATATTTGCCGGCACACACTCGAAAAATAGTGCAAACAGATGATGTTGTTTTAGAGCAAAATGCGGCAGCTTCGCCTTCATGCTGGAATAGTGCATTATTTACATTTCGCAAAAGTTATTCTTGTCTGTTTTCTCTCTTATAGACGGAAGGACCTATTTGGAAGGTGTCGTGGATTGGGAGTCACAAACACCAGACATATTGGCTTCGGCGTGGCAGGCGGCCAATGTGTTGGAAGATGGTGAGAACAGCATGGAGAATTTCTACTACCTTCCAGCCATAAGTGAGGCCGACGTTGCAGCAGGTTTTGCTGACGACGAGAACAGCTTTTCGTCACAAACCGTTGAAGTTGGATCAGACGAAAGCGAGGAAGATGAAGATGACATTATTATGTTGACCTAGTGTCGAAATTTTTATATGAAGAAATTTTATACTATTAAAATTTTAAGTGTACTTTGTTTACTTTATTTTAAATTCATACAAGAAGTTGAAGCATTATGTAAGTTTCGAAAAGGGATATGACACAATATTCGAGAGTACAATAAGATGTGTTGCTAGAATTTATATAGACCCTAACAACAAACAATTTAAAGGTGCGAGATTGAACCATATGTGCACACTCTGGCGAATAAATATGTAGTTTCAAGAAGATCTGAATAGATTCTCTTCTATTCGTTAGGGATAAAATGATGGACGATCAGATTTGCACCGAACATGTACAATTGTATGAATCTTATTACCTTTGGAAAGCGCTAAGTCTCATATTACCATACATTTACGCCTTAAGCGTCATACGACATTAAAGCAAAGACCTTATAACGATATCTTTGATTAATCTAAGAATGCACTCTACAGCAAATTTCCAATAACATAAAATCACAAGCAAAGGCCTTTCGTATAGGTCTACAATCCTCAAAAATTTAATTTGCGCTACAATCTATAGGTCTGTGCAAAGCTAAGTAAACCTATTGCTGAGAGTTTGAAGAAGATGGTGTGAGAGGGGCTGGTGTTTGTAGGTTTCATCCGTACTGCTCGCTTAGCCTATAAGTTATAGCGCCTTCATAAAGGATGCTGTGAATTTCTTTGTCATGGACGCTACAATCCCACGAACTCCAAATCCTTACACTCGTGTGTTGCAGAGTACGCTTTTAAAAAATGTGCGACTAGCATATAAAATATGTTAGCTCCTTACTAGCTAGTGAAGATCGGATGAGCAAATCTAAATCTCTCTAAGTGTTGCAAAGCTGCTTAAAATCTAATAGGCCTATCTATTGACTGAATGACATGTAAGTCTAAGTGCAATCTGTGAATGATGCAAAACGATTCTTTCAACTTTTTGTTTGTATGCGCCCTTGTTATAGCGCCCCTTCAAGCTCTCTACTCAGAGGCGCTCCCGAATGCAGAGCGAACACTGCATAGGAGTTTCACGCCGAAGCGCTCAGCAATTGTGCGATAACCTCTGTCATTTGTATCACTATAGGAAAAATATGTCCTGCGCCAGAGATTCGCTTGCACACAGGGTACATTTCACTTACAATGAAATGAATAAGTTTCAAACACATACAAAAGATCTTTACAGCTCACAATGTGTAGTAGTAGTGGCCGCAAATATCATTTAGTGACACTCGACAAGCTAAGTTGCGAAGATATCGATTTTGCAGAACCCTGTGGGTGCATTCTCTGATGCAGCTCTATCTCTCTTTTGCATGTGCACGTATCTTCTTCAGAAATTGTATGTCTATGTCTCTATCGCTTGACGATGGAGCGTTTGGTTCTCTAAGTACAAAACTACAGACTCTGCATACCATTAGTACATGCATAAACAAATCTAAAGAATGTACATATCTGGTGAGGGTAACAACAATTGATTCTCTAAGTAATAGCAGCGATAAAGAGAGGTTGTGCTGCTGCAGCACACATAGGCCTGTATAATCTCTTCAAATCGCTGTATTTGGAATATGTGACAAACTATCCCTTTCAAAAATCTTTATTCGCATGCAAAGAATAGTGGTTGGTGCGTGTCCTTATGTGCCGAAAGAGCCTCAATAACTTCTGTCGAATAGAATCAATTGCCTATGAATTAAGCAGTTTAGGATTCGTCCTACCACTCAAAGTCCTATGTAGCATAAAGTGTGCAGATTTGCTCATAAACAGTGCCTGGGGCCGGCCGGTAAGCGGCAGATACGAACATAATTATGGATCAAATATTGTATTTTGCAAAAATCTGCGTTCTGCTGTGCGATGCGCTGGCGAGATATCTCTTTGTGAACAAGCGCATCTTCTTCAACATCTGCCCGTGTTTGCTCGTCTGTTGAATCGCACTATAGAGTTCTGATTAGAAGTAAACATTAAAAGTAAAACATTTTAGATAAAGATCTGAACATAGCAGAGGCTGTGTGTGTGTTGCTTCTCGCATGCGGCAAATATCGTGCCATGCAAATCGTAGGATATTTGCAAATTCTTTAAGCGAAGTGTCAGGCCGTCACAGTTTAATTGTGAAACTACATTGAAAAAAAAGGAAGGGCCTATAGCTCTCAGAATAATTCTTCGCACATACTCTGCAAAATAATCATAAAGTTTACAACAGTAAGAATCTGATATAAAAAAATTTTGGTGTGTCGTGCAACAGAAATTAAAAGGTGATTGTCTGCTGTAAGAATCTTTCGGCCACTCTGCAAATCTGTTTAATTCGCATAAGCATGCTTGTATAAAATTTGAGCTCTACTGGAATGCTTCCTACAATTGAAGTGAAAAGAATCGCTTACAATAAAAGAGGGACAGTATACAGATTTTTTGCGTGTATAAATGTTATAATATTATAGTTCACTATGTCTCCTATATTTTAAACAATATCATAAATTTCATTTACAAAGGATGACAGAAATATCTGTGCATGAAATTGCCAAGGACATAAACAATGTGCATTAAACGTCAAATTCCTTGGATCAAAGGATGGCATTTCTGAAAAATCTTGTAATTAAAAATCAATAGTCTGCACATTAAAGGAAGTCATTGGACGCGGCTGCAGGTCATTACAATAATTCATTAGTCAAATCATCAAAGTCCGCCAGTAGTTGTGTGCCGCCGTTTCTGGAACAACAGGGTAATAAAAAGTCATTAGTAAGCACATCAAAGAAGTCATTAGTCAGCACATCAAAGGACTCCGTTCCTGGGACAGCCGATCATAAAAAGTCATTAGTAAGCACATCAAAGAAGTCATTAGTCGGCACATCAAAGAAGTCATTAGTCAGCAATAAAAAGCAATTAGTCCCGTCAGTGGGGTAATAAAAAGCAATTAGTCCCGTCAGTGGTAGTCGTAAAGCAATTAGTCCCGTCAGTGGGGTAATAAAAAGCAATTAGTCCCGTCAGTGGTAGTCGTAAAGCAATTAGTCCCGTCAGTGGGGTAATAAAAAGCAATTAGTCCCGTCAGTGGTAGTCGTAAAAGCAATTAAAAAGCAATTAGTCCCGTCAGCGGGGTAATTAAAAAGCAATTAGTCCCGTCAGTGGTAGTCATAAAACAATTAAAAAGCAATTAAAAAGCAATCAGTCCTGTCAGCCGTACTCCTTCACTACTATCACCTGTATTAAATATTTTACAAAATGCCACATAAGCCATGAATAGGCCTAACTTTATGCTACAGTATAATTTGCCTGGTGTAAGCAGTGCAGCCTATTCTACGCCATTTTTGCATCTGCAGTGTAAAATTACATTAGATTACAATAATTATTATAAGTCTGTAAACATTTGTTTCATTGCTGGAAGGCTAAATACATTTGATCTAATTTGCAAGTATATAAACAAACCAACAAGTGAGCAAGATCTCATAGTGAATTTCTAACTACCAATTTCATGCAACAAACTGTGAAAGGTGACTAGAGAAGCCAGGCATTTCTTTTAATAACTATTTGCCACTCATTTTCCTTAGCTGTAAATGCTCTGAATGCTCTTTTGTTAAAACTCGAAGTAAGGATTGATTCTGGGAACTGACTTGTGCAGCCGGAAGCAAGATAATCGAACAATAGTTGAGTTATATATTGCTCGCCAGCAGATACTCCATGATGACCGAAGTTTGAAACAACGTTGGCTACAACTGCACCAAAAGAAAGCAATACCAGTGTAACAAAAGTTTGGATCAATACCTTGAATCTGAAAAAATATTTAAAATATGCATGAAATATTCAAACCATGCTAAAACATTACATTTATATGCTTTGTAAGTCCATATAATGGGAATATAGATATAAAACAATTGTAATTACTATAATAATATTTGTGAAAATCGCTAACGATTTCTGCAGCCAGTATTGAAAATAGTCATAAATGTAGCAGTTACATATAACCTGCAAAAATGGGTGTGTGTGTGTAAAAGTTACATGTGAAGTGCAAAATAATCCTTCTACTAAAGACTAAAATAACTGTGATTAAGATTTATATGTGCTAAATAAGCATCTTCTAAACTATAACATCTTTCCGTAACGAATTGAATTGTGAGTTATCGCAATATTTAACAACCTTTGATCAACCTTTGATCGTTGAGTCAAGAACTTCATCGCAAGTACCGGTAAATAATCATTATGTGTGTTAGGGAAACAAGCTGCATCTGAAAACCCCCAACATTACTGATATTCAAAACTAAGTTGAATACTTGCTTCTTTAAGACTTGCCATAAACAATTTGTCTGTTACCCATTTCTGCGAACGATTTCTGATTTTGCTTAGGCTGGCTATAAATTACTGATTTTAATAATAATGACATTATTATCATATTTAATAATAATAATAATAATAATAATGATAATAATAACAATAAGAATGATGATAATAATGGGTCCTATTGTGTTTATGATCTATGTCTAATAAAAATAATAGTAATGAAATAAAATCACTGTGAAGACAAATCAATCCAGAAGCAGTATGGCCAATGACCCTTTAACCTTCCGAATCCCTAAGGATCATAAATTACGTACTTGGGTGAAAAATAATGTGGAACTACTAAATATTTTTCTAATCAAATGCTTCATAATTCTTGTATAAGCACCGGGTTTCAGGTGTCTTATAGAAACATCTGGCTATTATTTATTGCTTTAGGGGTTTTAAAGTGCAAAGCAACTATTTCAATATTTAATTTAATTTATTTTTTAATTTTTTTTAAATTTTTTCTCAACCAAAACAACAAACAAACATGATACAATTATGGCATTGAATAATACATTAACATAATTTGGTGAAGAAGGGGAGACCCAGAAGGGATGGAAAATTCCGCTAATAGGGCCAGCCATAATTCATGTTAAATATAAAATAAAAACATGACAGAACATTCAATTGTAGGAATATAAAGATTCAATTGTAGGAATATAAAGATTAAGAGCTAGAGAGAAAAAAATTAAGCAATCGTCATTCTACAATTTTTTTATACAACGAGAAAAAAAACGACAAATATAAAATATATGTATAATATATCTATAAATGGATACATACTTGCGTCAATAGGAGCTGCAAAGTAAAAAATTCAAGTAAGTAAACAGCTTCAAAGTCAGCACACATAACATAACTCGAACTTAACTTCAACAGAGTAGAGACCGAGCGATGAAGAGTGAAAATTAAAAACGATGAGAGAATATAGTGAAGGTTTCAGTGGCTTGTCATGGTTGGGCTGAAAGTATCACCTGCATGAGATATTTTAAAGCATTCCAAAGAAGTTATGAATAATTTATGACATTATGCGAGTGCTATAAAAAAAATTGCAGCCAACTCCGTGTTTATGCATTATTTGTATGTGCAATACAAAATGAATAATAAGGTCATTAGTATAATATCTCTGCATATATGAGTTTCAATACGCTTTTTCACCTGCTGCGGAATCACAGCACATAAAACAAACAAGTGCACAAGATCAGGCTGTAGCTACATCAACTGACAATGTCATACAGCATGTGAGAAATATGGAGAGATATGTAAGGTGATTGCATTGACAATTTACTGCAATTTTCTCACTTATTAAGGCTTAAGATTTCTATTAAATTTAAAACTCAGAATTGATTGCTAGAATTGACCTTTGCAGCCGGGAAAAAAATAGTTCTTTAGTAGATCGCCGATAAATGTCTCGCCCTTGGAGTAATCTTTATCCGGCACCTTAGGTTTTCCATCAACGTTACCTTCAATTGCACCAAAAGAAAATAGAAAAGTGTAATGGAAGCTAGAGAAGTAAAACAAGAAAGTATCATTGAAGCTTAGGATCAATACACGTAATCGCAAAATTATTCAAAACATGAAATATTCATATTACGCTAAAACAAAAGTGCAGTTATAATCTAATCTAATGTATTATTATGAAAATTTGTAAAGCGCTTCTCACAGCAGAACCATCAAGTAACGAAGAGGTACAGGTGAATTCCCCACCAGAATCCTGCTACGAATATTGCAGAGAAAGTCATTCCACATTGAGGAATCCATCATAGCGAAGCCCGATGTTGAGTTAATGAGGCTCGTGACCAAGGTACAGATATCAGGGCATTGTAAGTTAACTAGAATTTTTTAAAGTGCAGTGTGACTAACTACCTGCATTATTATTAATGCTTTACTAATTTTATTCGAATCAATGCATGACAAAACTCAGTCGATGTAGCGTAACATATCGGCAGAAAAATGCCCCAAACTAATCCGCACACATGTAAAAGTAGAAAAATAGTTACACGGTTTCTAAGTGACAGCATAAGTTCACGAGATATACAACATCAATTCGTGACCACAGGCAGCATTGACAGCTAGCTGTCATTTGAAATCTTCTCACTGATCATATAAAAATTAAATTCTCTTAAAACGAGTGGAACTTGTAGTTCTTGCCTAGTTTTGATATTTAAATCAGCACAACCAGAATCCGTTACAACAATTCAAAAGACAGCAGACTGGTGTTATTTATTTCTAGTAAAGTATACACTGGCTTTACTGGATGCAGATGATTGTATAGAGAATAATTAATCTGCTGAATTGACCTAATTTAGTTTAGGATCAATTAATTCCAAGGGTATAGAAGATAACTTGAAATGACAAACGGACTTGTTAATCTATAAAAAAAACTACGGCACAAAACATACCAAATGACATTTACGAAGTTGAACTGGGAGAACCTGGCGAACCTGAATTGCTCCTGTATGGTCAAAAACTATTTTGACTGAGCATCTGCGAATAAGGCGGATCTCGCGTCTTCTAATTCTTTGGGCAATGTGCAATGTGCATAACTTCATGAACCTTCCCAGAAAAAGGTTCCAGACAATACCATTTAAAATTTAAAATTAGCACAGTTTGCCAAGACAGTAAAAGAAAAAGAGAAGAGCAGTTTCTAAAAGAAAGCCCTATGAGGCAGCCATTGGCATGAAGTGCTAGCAACTTCAATGTTCCAGCCTCAGCGTATGAGGGAGGATAGTTAAGTACCGGGTACTCTCCTTCACTGACTAATCTTCCCATTACCAGTGTGTTATCTGGTACTCACAAAACATTGCTTTGGCTGAGATATTGTGCCTTTCACTCTGACAATCCAGCATGTAACCACTAAACCAGCATGAAAAATTCGCACTAAGACTTTAATATGCGTAGCGCTAACTAATATACTGCAAAAGAATCTATTGCCATTCATTCTACATTGAAAGTCTTCAACATTGACAACAACATACGAGTGACAATAGTACACAGCATAATTTTTTCTCTAAGCGATGTTTCTAACCTGATGGCAGCCAGAAGATGTACAACAGCAGAGTAACATGCAGTACTCGGCAGAGCTCTGCCATCCGGATCTTTGTTGCAAGGATCTCGAATTTCAGGTATATGTCTAGTTATTTATCAGTGTGCTCCACTTTCAGAATCTGCAATATTGTATTCGATTATATTTTTAACGCCGGTCACGTACAGCTTTAGGAGAGTCGGAAAATTAATATAGGGCTGCGGACATGGCATGGGAGTAAACGATAAAAGATTATATTGAGTAAAGAGCTGGTAATTAGGAGAGATATGGAATTCTATTATTGTTATTATTTTTTTATATTATTATTATTATTATTGCGTTTATTATTGGATGATTACTCTTTTTTTGAGACACAGATAATTATGGAGTGTAGCGCTGTACGGATCAGAGATTCGGAACACGAGAATAGAAGACATAAGAAGACTTGAAACTTTTGCAATGAAGACCTTGTGAAGAATTAAGAAAATCAGCTGGGGGAACATTGAACAAATTAATAATTCTAGAGAAAGAGCTCTGCCTCAAATAATAAGAAAGAGGCAAAGGAAATGGATGGGACTCTCGCTGAGAGGAGACTCACTAAAAAGAACAGTCATCGAACGATAATAGAAAGGAGGTGAACCATAGAATGACCAGGGCAGATGAAGCTGGATTGGATGACGATACACGAATACGGTAAGCTAAAAGAGGAGGTTCAGCAGCGTGAGGTTCCCAGTAGTCAGTTGGGTAAACCTGTAGCTTAGCGTCCTAAACTACTCAAAGGCAAATAAATTATTGCAGTGGAACTCGACGTTGGTTGAGCAATGAAAACATGTCGTAACAAAAGCAGAGGCTGGATGAGCGATTAAAAAATAGCAAATTGTTGCGGTGGCATTAGAAGGCAGATGACAAAGAAGACATGGTAAAACTTTCAAATTGCTTTAGACAAAATTGAAGTTGGAAAAGTGTTAGAAATATTAAAAGTAGAAGTGGAAGTTGGAAGGACTATCATCTGGTCACCTGGTACCGTCAGCTCTTGGAACTCTGGCGACAGTCGTGATGTATCCTCTCCAGTGTCTCCTCTCTCTTGTCGCCTCTCTTAGCTCCTCCAGGCTCATGCCAGACTTTTCCTGTACCTCATCCAACCATCTCTTCCTTGGTCTTCCGCGTCTCTTCCTTCCCTCACCGCATGCAGTCATCAGCTCCTTTTCCAAACCGTTAGATCTCATCACATGGCCGAAGTAGCTCAATTTCCTCCAAGTTGCTGTTTGCTGCAATGTCTCCTCCCTCTCTATTCCGAGCTCCCCGCGCACCGATTCGTTAGTTCTCTTCTCCGTCCATGAAATCATTAGCATCTTTCTCCAAATCCACATGGAAGGACTATAGAACTTTTAAAGCAAAAGTAGAAATTGGATACGCGATGTTACAGTAGGCTTAGACGTAGAAATTGACTGATGGATGAAAAATTGGATATAGGTTACAGTAAGAGAAAAAGAAGTAGAAGCTGGATTAAAATGTGTCTTAAATAATTTACGGCGTTAACCTAGCCTACACATTGACAGCGAGTAGTAGGCTATACAGTCGGGTTTGACTTGGCGCAAGTGTTTACCTCGATTCGTGTCTAATCAAGAGCGAGATTTGTACGAAAGTTACGCGAACACTTTGAAAAATCCGCTATCAACTTCGGAACTAATAAGGAAAATGGCAGCCAATGGATTACAGTTCGCTACGATTACACGTTTCCGCTACGATGACGTCAAAAAGGGATCATTCATTGATTGCGAAACATCGCGACAATAAAAAAGTAAGTATGCATTTATTGAACCGCCTGCAAACGCATTTTTCATTTATTCAACAATCCGATTGGCAGACCACTATAGGTTACAGTATGCTGTTATGCAGTTATCTTAATTAATATAACTCTTAACCACCAACAGAACTTACAGCCTGCAATACAACTGCGCCAATAGCGCCCTACAAAGCACGTCTATGAGGGCTTCGGTTATCAAACTCAACTCCGCTTATCTACATGCCGGTGTTTTATCCAATGCGCCTTTATTTTCATAAGTGCAACAGTTATTTACTCAAAGTGGCCTATTATTTCGTCAAACCAAGTTCCATTTGCGATAACATTATTAATTAAATTGGCATCGCCAATTTGAAACAAGCCTCCAACCTCAAAATCACCGATAGGACTCTTGACAACCAAAACCATGGTCTTTATTGCTTAGGTAGCACTGTGTTAAAATGTAACAGTCTGATCATTGCTAAAATAGTTGATTCGGCCTAGGTCATTGCCAATTGCATACATTTGATTTTTAGCCTATGCGATGATGTGCGCAGGCTCCCTCGTTTTAAACCCATCCGTTTCAGTCCTTCGCAAAAATGACCTATAGGCTGTAGTCTTAGGCAAACAGTAGCCTACTGCAGCGTGTAAGCTTACTCACCCCTGATTTTGCTAGTAGGCGTCACCCCTGCTCTCATCTCATCAATCCGAAGAATCTGTAGTCGACATGTTCTCATCTCCCTCAGCACATGCGCAAGCCTTCCGGTGATATAGAAAGGTCGAACATTCCAGATACCGACCCCAGAGAAAAACTTAGCTAAGAGAATCTGGAGTTGTCATGTAACTTCCGGAGGGAGATCGGTTTTCATTTAGACCATTCATGTAGGAGTTGAGTGAATTAGTAGCGATGTTTCTGCTGCGTGTTTTTCACCCAGGTGGTTTGCAAGTCCACCGCGGAGCCCTTCTCCTTTATCCTGGCTTGTGACAGGCTCAGGTTATCTTGGGATATCCTGAGGCGCAGTTATTCGCTACGGAGTCTTAGTCAGTTATATCGAAGCAACTAATTTAATCCGGATATGCACAGAACTCAATGGGTTCCAGTATCTTCGTTTGACAAGACTTTAACGAGGGGAAGTGGATGGAGGAGTTTGCTAGAACGTCCAAATCCACTTGCCATTGATGAAAATCTCTGGTCGTCGGATTACATTATTAGTACTGTATGAGGTCATAGCTTATGTTTCTTGGGTATGGTAGCAAAGTGTCTGATTATTGTCGCACGAAAGTACGAATTCCATTTTGCAGGCCCGGCCTTAGGCATAGGCAAAGTAGGCAGTTGCCTAGGGCGCCGCAGTCTTTGGGGGGGGGGGCGCCGCGGCATCGGCTTTTTTTTACACTACATTCTTTTAAACTGAAGACTTTGGAAAGAATTTAAGATAATTTTTTATTTCACTGCACCAATTCATGCAGGCCTATTTCAATTTGAAGGGCTGCATAAATTTTATACCGACTAACAAAATTCTATTTAACGGCATTCTTTACTCTGTGCTTTGTAGTCTATGTCTATAGGCCTAATAGACCCGATGTCTGTGGGCCAATACTGACATAGTGACATCTTTCGACTGAATACGCCAACAATAGTTACTGAAAAATTGTTGTGTTATTTATAGTCGTTGTGTCTGTTGTGAATCTTTTCATCTTAAAATTTAAATGATAGGGCCTATCAAACAATATGATTCCATGAAGCGTCAGAAGTTATCGTGTGGCCAAAATCGTAAGAAAAGACAGAAGACATAAGTTAGGCTAGAATAAAAAAATACAATACGTGTCGGTTTCCAATTATTTAAACAAAACTGAGACAACTTTAGGCCTATCTGTCAATGTTAGCCCCCAGTCGTCAGTTATAGTAATTCAGACTACGCGACGCTCAATTTCGATTGTGAGGATCAGGGCTGACCTCAGGCAGGCGCAAAGTAGGCAGTTGCCTGGGGCGCCAAATTCTAATGGGGAGTCATTTGCACAAAATGTATGCTAATAGCCTTTTCACTTTTAGCCATTGTACACGAAATTGAATTTTATCCCGCCTTCAGTGTACAGTACTAATAACAAACAAATATAAATTACTCAGCTGAGTGTAAAGGCTCTGGCTGGTTCATCTTTGGATTCTGACGTGGGCTGAACAATAAAGTTTCAGTGGGGATCTGAGGGCGCAAAATGTACGCTTTGCCTGAGGTGCCCAATGCATGCTTTGCCTATGGCGCCATTTTATCTAAGGCCGGCCCTGCCATTTTGTGTCTATGGGTATAAGACTAGGTGACTATTGAGTAGGAAGCCAAACGCCAACTATTCTGTAGCGTGTTATTGATTATATATCATTGTGCAATTCTGATATCTACAATTGACCACTCTGTAATATATAAATACGTGCTGCGAGGCTTGAGCTTACAATTGGAAGAGGGTGTAAACTGGCCAGTATGTATCTAACCTCTGCTATTCATAAGCCCACAACACATACACCTTCAAGATGTGCCCCGGTTGTTGTGGTCGACCGAGATCCTGTGAGTGCCCAGGGTTGAAGGAACTGACGGACTGAACATTGCGGAAAAGAAATGGTGACAGAAAGAACCGCTCCAGTTAATATATCGTTATTATTCAGATCTATGATGACCACAACGACCCATGAGGAAGAGGAGGAGGGTAATAATTTCAAATGAAATTAAAAAACGGATTAATTCGTCAAATTATAGTTTGCTCATTTAATGCTCAATCCGGTTAGGCAGAGAACTCAAATTTAGTGTTCACAGCTACACTCGGTTCCGATTCATCGGAACTGATCGACAAGTTTATCGATTCTTCGGGGCACATGTCGCTGTCTCAGTTTCACTTCATGACTACAATAAACACAAGAAACACCTGTTTTCAGCAAACAGCTTGACAGCCATTTTTTTCAATGCAATGTTTTCAAGGCATTCATTCTTTTTATGTTCAGCAATAGGGACACCAACAAGAACAACAAGAGCAATAAAAGTACGTTGCACGACGTGTGACGAGTAATACCAACACGTTCAGCAAAGTTTTATTAAGCTTATACATAGACTGTATATAATTAGGCTATAGCGAAATGTAATACAACGCTATGGATAGCGGAAGCTATAGGCCTATAATAGGACCTAAGCTAAGTTTGATAAAGCGCCACTCGTTATAACGATACAGCATAAAGTAAGACTATTAAGTATATTCTTTACTGTACCAGCTGCCAGATCGTAGTCGCGTGTAACCTACATGCGTCTTAAGTGTATATGCTTCTTGTGGGGCGCAGTCGGTAGTGGTGGATTCGGTGTCTTAGAGTCCGAGGGTTCAGGTTCGAATCCAACTCAAGCCTCCGCGTAGGGAGCTTGAGCATTGAGCAAGTTCTTTACTCGCAATTGCTTGTTCGTGAAGTCCGATGCAGTATCCGCGCTGTAGTCAGGAGCGCCTCTGAGTAGCGAGAGCTTTAAAGGGCCGTTTAGCAAATGCGTGAAATAAATATAAAAAAAACAACAGCAAATAAACAACAAAATGCATACATACATTCAAACATACATACATACATACATACATACATACATACATACATACATACATACATACATACATACATACATACATACATACATACATACATACATACATACATACACACATACAATCATACATACATGCATACGCACATATATATACATACATACATACATACATACATACATACATACACACATACATACATAGGCCTACAGGCCCTACATACATACATGCATACATATATACATACATACATACATACAATGTCATACATACATACATACATACATACATACATACATACATACATACATACATGCATACATACATACATACATACATACATACATTTATTTATTTATTATTTTTATTTTTTCTTCAACCAAAACAACAAACAAACATGATACAATTATTATGGCATTGAACAATGCATTAACATAATTTGGTGAAGAAGGGGAGACCCAGAAGGGATGGAAAATCCCGCTAATAGGGCCACCCATAATTCATGTAAAATATAAAAGAAAAACATGACAAAACATTCAATTGTAGGAATAAAAAAATGATGAGGGAGAGAGAAAAAAAATATTAAGCAATCCACATTTCTGTATATAACGAGAAAAACAACTCTTAACTAATGACTTAACTAAAGACTTAACTAAGGGCTTGGCGAAACCACTGAGCAGAAACCCTAACCATTACATAACAGGAAGTGTTTTAAGTAGATAAAGGCGAAGTTTATGCTTAAATAATCTTGTGTTAGGTAGGGAATGAAGATGTGTAGGGAGAGAGTTCCAACATTGGGAGCCAGTAGGCTATATTGTATAGAGAATCGACGAGTATTAGTATGTGCGTAGGGAAGGTCATAAACAGTTAATTTTCTAGTTGAATAAGAGTGGCGATCAGAGGTAAGGTTAAAGAAATCATTAAATACAAGGCCATGGTTATAACGGTACATAAACTCTCCTATTTGCAAGTGTCTAATTTGATCGATCTTTAATAATCCAAATTCCTTGAAATACAGAGCGGTGTGGGCTCGGCGAGGAATATTAGCTATAAAGCGAATTGCATATTTTTGAAGGGTGACTAGTCTGATAAAATTAGATTTGTAAGTAGACGTCCAAATTAAATTACAGTAGGTTAAATAAGGATAAATAAGAGAATAGCATAGCGTAGACCGGATAGAGACAGGAATCAGTTTAGATGAGCGAAATAGCACACCAACAGTCTTAGCAATTTTGCTAGAGATATTATTGATCTGTTCCTTCCAATTTAGATGCTGGTCAATGTATACGCCCAAAAATTTTGTGGATGTTACTTGGGTGATAGGAGTCCCTTCAATAAGTAGAATAGGAAGTTCATTGGGATATTTTTTCTTATGGGATCTGAAGAGGATGTAGTTGGTTTTATCCAAAACTAAAAGAGGTCCAAGATTAGATCCTTGACGGACACCGTGAGAAATGAGTTGTAGATCAGAAGTACAATAATATTGTTAACAGAAACCAGTTGAAAACGATTTTCAAGATAGTTAACAAACCATTGTAATTGTGTCCCTCTAATTCCATAGTAATAAAGTTTTTTGATCAAAATATGATGATTTACAGAATCAAAGGCTTTAGCTACATCAAGGAAGATACCAAGGGAGTATTCGTTATTTTCAATTGCATTAGAGATTTTGTCTTGTATGCTTAGAAGTGGCATGTAGGTAGAATGACCCTGTTGGAATCCATGCTGAGACTGAAATAGTACTTTCTCTTTTGATACAAAACTATTTAAACGTGAGTACATTAATTTTTCAAATATTTTGGCGAAGATTGGGAGTACAGAAATCGATCTGTGGTTAGAAACATTGTCCCTCGGGCCCTTTTTATGAATGGGTATGACCTTGGCAGTTTTCAATGCAGAGGGGAATACTCCAGTGGTAAATGAGCAGTTGACAATCTCTGATAGCGGAATTGCAATTTTAGGCAATGTTAACAGGGCTATGGCAGGGTCAATTCCATCGACTCCTTTACTATGTGTAGTGCAAATGGTATGCGCAAGGTTCATTATTTTAAAAGGTGTAGAAGGGATTAATGCTATAGAATGTGGAAGGGGCTGGGATAAGTAGGAGAGAAAAGGGTTAGTTGCAGCAGGTATTTTATTAACAAGAGATTGTGCAATGCCTGTGAAGAAATTATTGAATTTAGTTGCTATAGTCTGAGGGTCAGCAATTTGTTCACCATTTACATTCAATGCAGTAATTACAGTTTCTCTGTTAGTATCTCTATCCAGTATACTCCTCAGAAGACCCCAGGTTTTTTAAGGTTATTACTATGGATTAAAAATTCGGATGCATAATAATCTTTTTCGGCTTGCAATTTAACTTTCTTAAATTTGTTTCTGTATAGGATGAATTTCCTTTTGTTGGCCTCACTTGGATTTTTTACGATTTTTTTTTATATAGTTTCGCTTTCTTATTACTAGATTTTACCAGTGCCCGAGTCATCCAGGGCTTTTTTGGGATAGAGTTGCGAGCATAAGTCCTAGTGGAAATTGGAAAAGAATCATCGTAAAGCTTCTTATAATTGCTAAGAAATAGGTCATAGGCCTTATCAGTGTCTAGTTCTGTACCAGCTTCACGGATATCAGACCAGTCCGTAGAGTCTAAGGATTGCAAAAATTTGGCTTTATGGTCATCAGATACTAGGTTAAATGTCAGTGTTTGAGGCTTGTTAGGAGGTTTGATGGGACTAAAATCAAACCATGCTATGATTGGTAAATGATCAGAGATGTCTTCAATGAGAATAGAGGAATAAATAAGTTTGGTCCAAATGTTAGTGAATATGTTATCTAGTAATGTAGATGTATGGTCAGTGATCCTGGTAGGTCTGGTTATGAGAGGCAATAGATGATGGGCGGTTAGGCAATGGTAGAGATCAGCAGTGGCTTTGTGGCTATTAATTTTCAAGAGATCCATGTTAAAATCACCTAAAATTACTATGTCTTTTGATTTTTTTTTAGCATAATGTGATCTAAAATGTTGTTAATTTCTTCCGAGAAATCTTCTAGTTTATGCCCAGGTGGCCGATATATAACCCCAACTGTGGTTGCTCCAGTTTTATGTGCTAGGCGAATAAAAAGACCTTCAAAAAATTGATGTACATGTCACATATATTTTCAAACATACATACATACATACATGCATACATACATCATACAATACATACATACATACATACATACATACTCCTACATGTAGGGTATACGTACATCTACACGTGCATACTTGCTTGCATGCATAGATCTACATGCATGCAAACATACATGCATGCAAACATACATAGGCTACATACAATCATACATGTACATGTTTTCACACAATCCTACATACAGTCATACACACACTATGCATGAAAGCATAATATACCTGCATACATACAACGTATAGACGAATCATTTAACAATCAGTGTAATTCTTCTAGCCTACCTTCACGCAGTAATAACCCTCATCGTGCATTGATTCGCCAGTGCAGCTTCTTCCTGGACAGCAATGAAGGTCAATGTCATCGTCGCAAGCTTCGTATTGTTGGGCACACCTTTAAAAATTCAATTGAAGAAGTCATTTATTATTCTAATTACTTCTTTGTTATTTAGACAAATCAAATGGCCATCGTCGGAATTAGGTTAATTAAACAAATGTCATTAGTGCAAAAATTAATGATCGTTAAATCGTCAACCGGATCGTCAGGTGACCGGACAAAATGATAGCGGACAAAATGATACGGGCAAAATGGTACGGACAAAATGGTATGGATGAAATGAAAGCTGGATTCGTGAATTTTTATATATGAAATAGAAGCTGGATTAATGAAAAGACGCACGTGAAATGGAAGCTGGATAAAGGCTCTGCAAGGATATTTTCATATATGAAATGGAAGCGGGATTGATGAAAATAACGCTTTAGATATAGAAGCTACATCAGGGTATTTTCATAGCTGAAATAGAAGCTGGATTAATGAAAGATGCATTATAAATGGAGGTTGATTAAAGGTATCTTATGGATGAAATTGAAGCTGGATACATCATGAAACACATGAACGAAAGACATCAATTCAGCTTCCAATTCGCAAGGAATTTTTTTCGCCAATCCAGCCTCCTTTTCTCAAGCCTCTCCTTCACTAGAGCTCTAGCCTACTACAGCCAAAAAACGCCATCCGCCCTCTATTTCAGCAATAAAATACCCTCATCCAGCTTCCATTTAAACATACCGTTTTGTCCGTTTTGTCCGTACCATTTTGTCCGTACCATTTTGTCCGCTACCATTTTGTCCGAGAACCGATCGTCATGGTCATCATCAAATAGGCTACGTCTGAAATAATTTGCCGTTGGGGCAATGCACCTGCTACCTATTCGGCTACAGTGTAGCGTTACGTTCTTTCTGATCTCTTAGACTGTGTGGGAGTTATTTTACATCACAGTGGTTGCACTGGTAGCGCCCTGAGTTTGTTTCCAGACGGGACGAAATATAAATATTCGAAATATTTTTTTTATTATTATCATGATTATCGTTATCGTCACCCTTGCTGGAATCATTATCACTATCTTCATCATCATCACGAACATCATCATTGTCGTCGTAATCGTCTTGTCATAATTATGTAGTTATGGTAATGATTATCAGTTCATGACAACATCCTCTTACTGGCGATGTATAGGAATAAATAAATTCCGTCTTCGTTAATGTATTATTTTGTCCATGAATTTGGACCACTCGTTTGGTCTGCGATGTGCTGCCAGCGTATTCTTGGTCTTCCATTAGTTTTTCTCCTTTCAAATCTTACAATGGTTCACTGAATGGTACGGTTTTCAACAATTTCGACAATTTCACTTTCTTGACCATCCGAGACTTCTCTGACGTACCCTACTTTGCATATAGCCTACTTAATGACACATAATACTAATATTAATGAGTCCTACTTGAATCGTTGCCAAGAAATAGGGTTCAATTATATCGTTATATATTACAAACACTGGCGGCATATTAATTCCTATAATTAATCTGCTCAAATATTTCACTAACAGTCCTACTACTACAACGATAACGACTTATTATTAATAATAATATTAAATAATTATTCATCAAAGTATGATTATGATGTGTTAAATATGGAAACCTCTTTGGTCTTTGCAACAAATCGGCGAGAGACATCCTCTTTCCCACATCTTGCTCTACATAAAATAAAGCAACCTCTACATTCAATGGCATTCTCTATGGTCTATAGTGTAGTAGGCCTATATCCGGTTTTCAAAATGTCCTTCTTGGTCACGAACACACGACCGTAGACGTAGTAGTTGTCCAGGGATACACTCGGCTTCATACTCCGCAGCTGTGGCCGCCCAGCAGTCCAGACCTCGATCCGGAGTACCAGGTGCATTTACTGGAGGAGCGCGTCTTTCGTATACGCGTATTCATGACATCGATAACCGTAGGGCATAGGGCGCGTCTGATTGAAGAGTGGCAGATGTTTGACCAAGTGATCATCGACCGGACCATCAAACAGTAGCGTCTACGTCTATACGGCCGTGTGTCCGTGAGCATGGAGGACATATTGAACACCGGATATAGCTGAATTTCACTTCCTTTCAGGTCTTCCAGGTTGGAAAGTTCAATTTTTTGGTGCTGCATTTTAAACGCTCATAAATTTGACAAACTCACGAATATTTCTAATCGGCTTTAGGAGCTCGTGTAAATATGGTCACTGTTGCTCTGTTTAAAATTTCAGACAAATCCTAAGAGTTTTGACCGAGTTATTAGGTTACACTTTTTGTGGGGGCTATTTTTTATCCGGACACAGTGTATATTTGTGATCGTCCATAATCAGGAAGGAAGAAATTAAGGGGCCGCAGACGAGCTCGTTGCAGGTTGAGTCGGTCTTGGAGAAGAAAATAGTTGATGTAATACGAAATTTCGTTGGAGCTGAATACGACAAATAGACCCCTGTGTCACTGTGTGTTTATAGTTTGATGGCAAAGAAAACATCGCGACGTTTCATAATTCTTCGAAGTTGTTCCACACGAACCAGGGTTCCACCAGTAGGCATAGATTATGATAATTAATTATTATGCAACCGATGTCGATATCGCCACCTCTTGAAGCAATTCTAGGCACACGCAGGGCACATTAATTTGGGCCTACATTAAGGACAGAAAGGAGAGTGTCGATTGGAGATGACGTATACGGGGGAGGTCTTGTCTAACCAACACACCGAGCATAAAATTACATTCTGCTGTAATACCTCTAAAGGGAATAGAATAGATGATCCCTCCCAACGACAACCATCAGGCGTGTCGTAGAATCATTCAGTCATAATTATACATATTTGTCCCATCCTAATATAACTATAGCCTACCTAACTAGAATATTAATACTCTCTATGCTCGATCCAACAGCAAGGTCGTAAGACTAAGTGTCCAAGTGACCTGACCTATCATGTTGAGGTGTCGAAACGGCAGATTTCGATTACGAATGGAGTATCTCTTGGTCTCCTCAACGTTGAACATACATGCAATCCTGTAAGACAAGTCTTAGCGGCATTCAGTCATAATTTAGTTAGATTCGTTCAGACAAAATTAATGCGTTATAGGCCTAGGCCTACTGACCGTCTTCCAGAGCAGCCAATGAATGGATGCAGTGAGCGAGCAAAATGCTGGCGATCAAAAACAAACCGAAGGACTTCATCTGTGAAGAGAAAGAACATCTTAATGTACATATACGCTAAGGACAGTGGTCCATTCGGTTGTGCCATTGACACACAATCCAACGATTTTGGATTCTATTTTTTGTGCAGCAAACCTGCGCTTAAAAGTGAACAGTGGTCGTGCAATGTTGTTCCCGATCAGCGCAAAACATTGATTGATACTTAGTCTAGAGTAGTATTCAGGAAAAAATGTAATAGCGTTAATCGCAGTTAATGGCATTTTAATCGCACGCAGAAATACGTCCATTCGCCCTGTCCCCCAAACTACCACCACCCCGCCCAAACTCTACCCCACCCACTCAACCCCGTCCCACACACATCTGGGAAAGTCAGCGTCGCCTCGAAAATTTCAGTTTTCGTAGCTTTTATTGTATGCCTTATATACGTTAAAGACAGTAGGCTATATTCCTTTTGGTTGTGCGATTGACACACAGGTTCTAGGACGATTGATCACCGGACGGTTGATCACCGGACGGTTGATCACCGGATGGTTGATCACCTGTCTATTGATCACTGCAATTAACTAAGGTTGAAGGATATATTTCGTATTCATTAGTTTTTAGAAATTCTCATTCGTTATTTTCATCAATCCAGCTTCCATTTCTCATTCGTTATTTTCGGCAATCCAGCTTCTATTTCTCATTTGTTCTTTTCATCAATCCAGCTTTTACATCAACTAGAAAATATTAGAGAAAGAGATGTTTTTTATTTACGTGCCAGCAATTGACCATAGTTAACCCTCAAATGACCAACTGGGGTCCCTGGGGACCCCAGCACCGTTTCGACTCGTGTTACTTTTTTGCTATCCAATATTTTTTAACGACGTTTTATGAATTTGTCACATGGACATCGCTCACTGTTTACGTATAATTAAATCCGGTTTAACTTTTACGGTTATTTTTTAAATATGAAATATCTAGTGGGGTACCGCAGGACCGCAGCTTTATGATGATATTTCCTATGGAACCGAACGCTATTTTACGCAAAGATATCATGACAGTGAGAATTGGTCCAGTACAATTTAGTGGAAAAGAATCAATACAGATAATTCTGGAATAGATAGACGTTGGAAAATAACGAATAACGACCATGTCCAGGAGACAATTTCGTGCATCATGAAGTACCGGTACATGAGATTTTACATCAAGGCAATTGAGCATCACGAAAAGACTGAACAACGACGAAGTTACTGCTTTCCGTGACATCAGAAAAGTGTTTTCTGTTCAATTGAAAAAGCTTTTTTGTTGGTACAAATATGGGAGTGGATGAGGTTACCGTGACAGATGTAACTTCAGGCAGTACATAAAGTCCAAACCCAGCTGCAAGCTTTGATATCAAGGGGATCCAAACAATACAACCCCGCCCATTACCCTCTGCCATTACCCCCAGCCTCTGTTTGTTTACATTTAGGTCCAGTGTATAAATGTATATATATATATGTACATAAATTCATACATACATGCATACTTGTGTGCATGTGTGTGTTTATGCATGTATGAAAGCTTGTATGTATGCATGTATTTATGTACACACCTACATACATGCACTGGACTTACATGCAAACAGAGGGGGGTAATGGCGGGGGTAATGTCCTACGGGGTAATGGTGGGGGTAATAGCAGGGGGTCATGGGCCGGAAGGGTAATGTCCTATACCCCTTTTAAATCCATGCCAAAAACATAGTCCTACTTCCTCGCTATGGCTTATCCCGCATGCTATAGCTGCTTTGTAAGGCGTCCTTGTAACGGGATGGCTGTGTTACTGCGCTATATAAATTGTCCTGATTATTGTTTTTATTATTATTACTAACTCATAGAAACAACTGACATTGCTTTTTAAGCATTTTACATATGTTACCTTTGACAATATTGACGCATCAAGCAATGCACGCGTTATTAATTATTGGGGTCCCACAGGACCCCAGTTGGTCATATTAAGGAGCAAAATATGTTGGTCGCATGAGGGTTAACTCTGTAATAGCTCTAGACAGCCGTTTCCGCATATTTTCCTATTTCACTTCTTATTATTTCATTACAAATTAATTACATTATGTGATAGGTTGAGTCTGTGTCAGATCGTTTTATATAAATCGTCCGATGATCAATCGTCCGGTGATCAATCGTCCGCGCATCGACACACAAGCCAAAAATTATTGCGGATTCGAATCCAACCATAAGCTGAGCTTTAATAGGTTACTATCGCTTAGATAATCTTCAAGCTTAGCCTACTGATATAGCTTAGGCAGCCCATGCTCTAGACTTAACTGTGGACATATCGATATCTAGGGAATCTTCCAAAATTATTGTTTGTGTTGCTTAGGCCTAATCAACCAAGAGCTCACTGTTGCAACACCGCATTCTCTGTAAGCCTTCGTGCTTTTCAACTACAGACCAACAATCAATAGCAGGTTTTAATACCTGGCATTAAGCAGAACGTATAACAAACCAAAGAGCCAAACAAAACGTGAGACAAAGGCCCACATAGTGTAGGCTTACAGTCAGCAGCAGAACCTTGGTATTATTAATGGAAACAAAACCTGACTGACTGCGTTTCCAAAATTTCAGTCTTCGAAGTATTCACCAAAGCTTCTTCCAGTCCAGTAGATCTGCTGATTCGAGTCCGTCAATCGTCAGAGGGCTTTACCAAAGGATGCGTATATTGCACTGTTGCACCTCGCAGTTATATACATGAATACAGTAATTAATAAGGGGCTGAACGATATTATTGAATTATTTCTATACTGAGATAACCTCTGACAGTGTGACAGTCTAACGCACGAGATAAGAATTATTAACGGAATGTTCTCCCACGGGAAAATATTTCTGAGTAGGCCCTACTTTTCAATAACATCATGGTATAAAGATAGAAATCAAAACTGTGGCCAGAAAACAACTGATAATTTTTTAAGTTCGATTAATTATGTGAGTTCGTTCTAGTAAGATTGAATAAGTAATATTTTTTATATTTTTTAAAGGGACTATAGCTTTCTGAGTGCTTTGTGATGAAAATCACGGATAAAGCGTATAGCCTATAATCAAAAAACATTGGTTAGATAACGACTGATATTTTTTAATAAAATCTGTCGCTTTGCTGGAGTCAGTAGCTTTTGAGTGGAATCATGGGCGCCCGCACATAGGGGCAAGGGTGGCACTTGCCCCTGGAAAATTGACATCTATGTTTTAAACTGCTACGTTGGGGTTTTCAACAAATTTCTTTGCATTAGTGCACCAATGATACGAATGATACAGACAGTGAAAGTCAGAAATCTACATTTAGATATCTCTATAGAAAGAAACATGCTCTTACAACTTTCTGCCATGCATGTTCATTGTTCAAGCTCTTTCCAAAAACTGTAGCAATGACCAAATGACCATTGGCTTTCAACTCTCCTGCGGGCACCCATGCAAACAGCAGGCCTATCGATTATGACCTACTTAGTACTTAAGTGGAATCCAGCTGTAGTGCAAATAATCACAACTGGAAAAAAAGAAATACTAACGGAAAAAAATTGAATATTTCTCAAAGTAGGCCTACACTGAAATTATATCAGGGAGATCTGCTTATTCACCAGCATTGTAATTATATAAACCAGGACTGCTATAAACCAGGTTCCATTTTCAGTGGCGTAGGCAAGGGGGGTTTCGGGGGTTAAAACCCCCCCATTGGCTCCGGAAAAAAGGTTTTCTAAGGTTATTTTTCCATTTAAGTAAGAAAAATAGCAAACAACAGGGTTTTCGGCCATAAACCCCCCCATCAAAAATTCCTGGCTACGCCACTGTCCATTTTGTCCATTTTGCAAGCTGCTAGTGCGGAATCCATGGAGGTCAAACTGTAGATAAACTT
Organism: Lumbricus terrestris; assembly: GCA_949752735.1. Classification (NCBI taxonomy): domain Eukaryota; kingdom Metazoa; phylum Annelida; class Clitellata; order Crassiclitellata; family Lumbricidae; genus Lumbricus; species Lumbricus terrestris. The sequence goes on along the minus strand of OX457037.1, from coordinate 23,147,416 downwards.
GGCTCTGGTTATCACGCCTCAAGATTTACACCCAAAACTGACATAGAGATCTGTTCAAAAGAATTGATACCCACACTCATCTGATCCGAGGATCCTCCACCTTCCTAAATTACTCTGGCTGCCAGACTCGGACCTCCTTCTGACTACTCTTTGGAATAGGCTTCAGACTCGATGCAGTACATTTGAAAACGCTGGTGCCCTGCGATTGGTTTTTGAGTGGCGCTTTAGAAGCAGCTAGAGGAGCACTTGCCTCTTGAAAACTGACGCCTATTTTTCGTTCATTTAGTCATTCGTTCATTCTATGGACTTATATAGCGCACCTTTAGAAAACTACTTTTTAACATCTGCTTTTATATTTTAAAAACATTTCTATGGAAATTATTCATAGGTAATTTATTGAGATGTTAGTTACATTAAGTATAGGTTAGGAAATGCCTGAATTGACTGACGTAATTAACATCTCAATAAATTACCTAAATTTTCATTTAGGCCTACTCTGGTCACTTTGAAAATTAAACTCAAGTGCACTCTTCTAACTCATCTCTTTATAACTTCCAAACTAACCACTGTAATAACAGCATTGACAACTTTCTGTACTGTCATTCTTCAATTATCTAATACTTCTAAGCACCTCTCACAATATTACTTAAAAACTCTAATATATGTATATTTTTACACTCATTAACTTAATTACTTACTCTATTTACATAGGTCTCCATTGGTCTCAATCTACCACTTGTGTAATGGGCTACCCCCACTTATCAAGTTCAAGGCAATGCATTTGACTTCCTCTTGATCCTTTAATTTTCTTCTTCTTCCACCACAGTGCATCCTGATCTTACAATCTTCACCGGCAGGACTTCTGGTTTTCTCACAGTAGGCTACTATTTTTCTCAGTACTTTTGAAAAACATGAAACATGAAGCACAAGCGTAAAAATCAGAAGCAGCGAATATAGAATTATAGATAGCAACTGATAATCATTAAAAATTAGATGGATTTCGCAGGTTGACTATGGTCGCTGGTGATTAATGAAAAGTACTGCAGTTCTAAGATGAATATCAAAGCAAACGGAACTTTGTACCTGATAATCATAAATTTAGCTTTAGACCTAGGCCTACCGTAGTTCCAGTTGAATAGGTTTGTTGCTGTTTAACGACTTTGCCATTTCAAAGATGATTAGTGTCGCCCTCCTCTTTTACCAAGGTTTGAGACTGGCGCTGGCAGCGTCCGACCAGTGGCGGAATACAGTTGAATAGGCTCATATAATTGAATTTTATTTCCGAACGTAGAGTTCATCAGAGTGGTTGTGTAAACTTGTGTTATTATTATTATTTTGTAGAAAACCACTGCTTGTTTCTCATTTTAGAACTTTGCTAACTGCTACTAACCTAGACATACGCAGTCAAATTTTAACCGGTAAGCCATGAGGTAACAATATTAACATAATTATGGCAGTTGGCAACTTGGCTGAACGAGGAACAGTAGACGCATCGCAGACAATATTTATTATCTTTGTTAGCCAGTTCCAATGCTACAAAGCATAAGATGGGTTGTGTGCATACAAATTGTTTGCACAGACAAGACTCCCCAGTTGTAGGCTACCATCCGTTACATGAATGATCTGATTCTTGAAACTCGTTAACATGAACACATGCATCATACATATAATTATCACGAGACGTGTATTGCCATGCCAGTTCAGGGTGGTATCCCGCTCTCTGACGTTTGATGCTGTCTCTTCCTCTCCTACCTTGACCAGGGCCTAGGACAGGGAGCCACTGGGGCCCCAGACCTCACTTGATAAAGGCCTAGGAATTTTGGAATTACGGACTTAGGCTATTTATAATAAATAGCCTAACTCCTTAATTCGGTAATCTCCATTTCAATAAATAATTTATTGAAATGGGGAATTACGGAATTAACGAGTTATTCACTGAAATGTAGCAATATGCAAATTCTAATTATTTCGTGATGAAATCGTTGACGTTAAATAATTGCAAACTGTAATTTTTTTCGTAAATCTGTTAATTATTAGTTGTAAAATTGAAAAGGTGTCAACACTCAACAGCAAAAACTCTATCATAACTCGTTACTCGTAGGCCCTAAGTCGTAAGTCAAGCCGTCAAACCCAAAAAATGTTTTAATATTCATGAATATAATTATTGCTCTTATCATCGGATTCGCTGTGGATATATAGTGCTTCCTACACAGTACACTATATTCTTACTTTCTTAGTCTCTTAGAGCGGTGGTGTAGCCAGGATTTGGAGTTTTGGGGTAGAGTAGAAAATGAATGGGCCCTGGGGTGGTGGACGAATTCGAGCGGAACGAGTGCACGATTAGGGGGTTTGTTTTTAGCTTTTTAAATTGATATTTAGTCTACATTAATTCATTAAAATAGTATTAACAATATTAGTCACTTTGATAAAATTGACCACATTGTCAATTTTATTGAAAAATAGCAAATTTTTTTCTGGGGCCCTAACTATTAGTCTATAATATTATATAAAAATATTATTTTAATTTAATCTCTTACAGAAAAATGAAGAGATCATTCGAAAGTGGCCATGAGAAACGAAAGAAATTGGATCGACAAAAGTAAGCTGCTTCAGCAAGCCAAAAAAATTCAAATTTCATTGCACATCCTGATAATAGCAATAGGCTCAGCCAGACCGAAGATCTTCAAGAAACAGAAAGTACCCTCCAAGAGACTTCGACGACTGTAGCAACTGTGACTGACAGAGAATGGAGTTTTGAAACAAGAAAATGTGAAATTATTGTACAGCATTTAACAATTGTCAATGAATAAGATAATTCAAATAATTTTCTTTTTAATTCTTCAAATATTATGAGACATGTTGACATTGGAGCAGTATCTAATAGCAAATCCATAATTTCGACGTAGATTCTTGAGTGAGAAGGCCTTGAAAATTAATTGTGGCCCTGGGCATCCAATTCCTGTCCTAGGCCCTGACCTTGACCATGATTGTCAATAGACAAAAATGTGTAGAGTTGTATCATGGAGCATAAATGCAAGGGCTTTAAGCTGACTGACATGATCGTACTGAAGTTGGGAGAGGAAGTGGTGTGTTTCTTGATACGATTAATAAGGAGACGTTCAAGGATCTTGGGAATGCTATTGAAGTCGGACTGTCGGAGATAGGTCTGGAGCAATGGCTGCTATGCCATTGCTATGGTCTAGATCAGGGTTTTAAGCCCAATTATCAAAGTGTGGCCAAAGCAGACTTGAAGCATGACGGAAAACACCCTTCAGCAAAGAAAAGGCTGGCCAAGTGTACAATAAGGTGGGAGAAAACTAAAGCAGAACGAGTGGTGTAAAGTAGGTAGGCCCACGAAGTCCAGTTGAGATTTTAAGGACCATGCCTCTGAGAAGATGGTGCAAACTGCAATTACATGTAATATCTTTATATTTATCAAATGAAATACAACCGCAAATTTATCATGTTTTCTGCTGGTCATACATGTACGGTGCATGCATTTTTTAAATGCGTTCATATAAAGAGAAAGACAGTGTCATTGTCTGTATTACATCGCCATGTGTTTATTGCTGTGCCTCTTCTCACTTTCTCTGTTGGCCAAATGAATGCCTACGACTGACCTACACTGCGGTAGTGCGGCTGCTCAATATTGTCGATGCAAAAAATATTACAAAGGTTCTATTAGTAAATACGTGTTGGTTGGCTCAATTTGACATTTCGACTTAACATGTGTCCATGCGTTATATGTGCAGAGTTGATGAATGCTGGGTGACGTAGACTTTCACAATGCATTGACATGCTTTCACAATGGTTCTTAATGATTATCTTTGTTTATTATTTCTAACTGACATGAAAGCCGTAATTATGGTTGCAAGTCAAGGTATGAACCGGTTATCGCGCATTATAATGAGAGTAACTGTATGGCAGTCATGCGCACAGTGGCTGCGCCAGGATTTCAGTTTTTTGGGGGGCTGAATCCTCGAGGAGGAAATTTCCCATTTTCATTCGCCATAATTTCTGACGGCCTTTCTTTTTTGGTCATTTGGTCGAAATCTCATGGATATAGGGGTGGGGGCTTGTCATGGAAATTTTTAATTTTTCATGTAAAAAAACGGATGGCCTTTTGGGGGCTTAGCCCCAGCCCCTCTGGTGCCGCTACTGGTCATGCAGGTCACTCTTCCGTCCTACAACTCACTACACAAACGCCACCTGTCGAAGATGAAAATGAGGTTTAGTCAGCTTTTTAACAGGGTATTGGATGCGATGCTGAGTCATCACGGATACCATGTTGTTTGTGCCAGAATATTGCCGTTCACCGCCTATATATTTTTATTTACATCCATTTCTATAGCGCCCCGTCAAGCTCACTATTCAGAGGAGCTCCCGACTACAGCGCGGACACTGCATCGGAGTTCCACGCCGAAGCGCCCGAGCAATTGCGAATTAAGGACTTGCTTAAGTATGGTCCCTACGCGGCAGCTTGAGGTGGATTCAAACCTGCAACTCTTTGACTGCAAGGCAACGAATATACCCAACACACCACCGTGCCCTACAAGTGAATCTTCCTTATACCCGCACGTCTTCATACCGGAAACAACCCGTGTACTACATCTAGCTCACAGTTGTGCACCTATTTCAAGCGGTATTGACTGGGATCCATAATTATTGGGCCATGGTAGCCTACTCTGTCGTTCTATAGGATCCCCTAATTATAGACTCCATGTGGGCATACTAGCTGGGGAAACCTAGTAAAGAAGGATTAGAGGAGTTTTGGTTAGTCTAGTAAGCCTACATATAAAATGAATCGATGAATGATACATGCGTACATAGTCTACAATGTCTACACGCATAGAGGTTTAGCCTACTTACATGTCATATATATAGGCCTAATTGTCATACATGATGTATTGATATGCATATTATTATAATAATTATATATTTGTGGGGCGCGGTGACGTAGCGGGCATGTTCGTTGCCTTACAGCCGGAGGGTTGCAGGTTCGAATCCACCTCAAGTCGCCGCGTAGGGACCTTGGGCAAGTCCTTCACTCGCAATTGCCCAGCGTTTCGGCATAGAACTCCGATTCGGAGTCCTCGCTGTATGTATTCAGGAGCGATTCTGAGTAGTTTATTGACGAGGCACTAACATGTGCACTTGCATACATACGCACACTCGCACAGCAATACGTGCACACTCATAGATAACATGAGAATGTTTTTTAAAATGACTTCCACGTCCATTTTGAGTTTTATGAAGGTTTATTATTAATTAAGAATTACTATTATTTTGCCATCATTCTCCTCAACATCATCGGAAGCAGTGCACAGGAAATTGCGCTCAGGGTTTGAACTGGAGTCATTTAATAATTTAACGCTAGTCCCAAAGATCACAAAAACTTGGCTTACTACGTAGGCCTAACAGTTGGAGTGCGGCGTCGCTTCTCTTGGCCATATATTATAATTATAGGTTTAAGTGTACGTTTCTTTGTCGACTGATAACTGATCTAAACTGCTGAATAAGTGCATGGTAAACACACGTTATCAGAATTGCACACCAGAGAAAAAACTTTGTGTTTGGCCCATTAGGTGTGACGATATTGCCAAGGAAAACAATAGTGAGACTGATAATAGGCCCTAGGCTTATACATCACGATTAGCAAAGGGCAACCTTACATCCTAGAAAATATTTCATACTTGAAGTAGAAATTTCTACCTACGGTACCTACACACTCTTCCCGTAGCTATGTGGCTTCAAGTTTTTACATTTTACTTCATCATCGAAGCGTGGAAAACAGGTGAGAAGTGTATCTACATTCTACAATGATTCCTCTGCACATTAAGTGAAGTCCTACGGGTTGCTGTGTTCTTCTAAAATTCCCGTCTAAAGCTAGCAATAAAAAAATCAAAATTATATAAATGTAGGTAAACAATAATTTTAGGCAGACGCGTCTGACATTTGTAGAGGTCTACCTTCAAGCGTTTGCGAAAGTGGTTAGAAGATGGAATGGCATCGATATCGAAAGATGGAACGCATTGTTGTTCCTAGTTTCGGGTGAGCCGTCGAGATTCAGAAGTGCCCCACAGTGGAGTACAAATGCAAAAGGCCTATTTCATGGAATACAGGAAGAGTAGGACAATAGGTGACTTAGAAACAGTAGGGCATAGGCTACCCTATAGTAGCCTACCCTACTAAACGTAATGCTATTTTAAATCAGCTTTAAAGCTCATTAATTTTCTCTAATCGACGACAGTCGGTGCACTAATTTAAAAGGTGTGATAGTTGGATTCTACATAATGTTATGGGTTTTTGATAATGTCTCTGAAAAGGAAATATCGGCCAATTATAATTCATTCTTCTTACAATTTCCGTTAATGTCTGTTAGTTTGTTTGTATGTGCACTTGTTATAGCGCCCCTTCAAGCTCTCTCTACTCATAGGCGCTCCCGAATGCAGAGCGGACACTGCATCGGAGTTTCACGCCGAAGCGCTGAGCAATTGTGAGTAAAGGACTTGCCCAAGGTCCTTACGCGGCGAGGTGTATTCGAACCTCGAACCTTCCGGCTTCAAGGCAATGACGCCACCACTACACCACCGCGCCTCACAAGTTAGTGATAGGCCTACGTTGTGAATGATATTATTTATATATTCAACCAGAGCATTCACTTGTGGAATAACGACACCGTGTCGTATAAATTAAACGGTTAGACAAGTTCGCCTTTTTATAAAGTGGACTAATTACATTGTGACCAAAGAGTAGCCTCTGAGTAGGTCTACATGGTGAAGTAAGTAGACTAATATCATGTCGGCATCATGTGTGCATTTACTACGATATAGATGTCGTTTTAGCAGGTAGAATCATTATATGAAGTCCTAATACATAATCTCATGCAATCCAATCTTCTCCATTAAAATCTATAGAGTAATCCATTCATTTGCTCCATTCCATTTAATCTTAGTAGATTCCATAGCAAGAATAGAGTTGGATGAGGTGAGCATGTGCATAGCAATCATAAGTGTTGTAGCGATATCCTTGATCCCACCCATACGTTCTTATCCTGCTATACATATTGTTGAATGTTAATTACACATGTTAAGTTAGGGAGAGGCCCTAGTTAATGATTAGTTAATAATTTGATTGAAAACTTTCACATCGCTCTATTTAATTAATTGACCAGTGCTATAACCAGTAGGCTACTTAGGGGCAAAATATATATTAAACAGGGGCAAACATTGCGGAGTACAGCAACGATCAGCCAGATAATATGCAAATGAGTAACTTGATTTCGGCTTTGAAATCTGGAAGATATTACCACCAAACTATTGAGCCGTAGTGTGGCCATATCGTTCCGTTACAAGTGTCATAAACCTAAGTGATCAAGAGCGGCACAAGACGTAGGTTAGGCCTATTGCTATCAATTTTATTAGCCTACACTTTCACAATTTTTTAAAATTAATAAATCATTTTCGGCATGCAGGTTTGCTGATCTGTGGAAACACTGCAGATGATTGTGTACCTATGTTCGCTTTGTGTCATATCGGCAAAATTATGTCATTGCAGATGCGAATGAATACCCGGTGAACACGGTCGCTTACGTTGGTCAAAGTGTTAGAATGAACTGTACGATCAGCAGTCTTGCCGATGTCACATGGAACCACGTCTCAAGCGCCTCGTCACAAACATTCAAAATATCCAGCGGCGGAAACTTGTCCAGCGAAAGATACAATCTAATAATTATTATGAATCTCAGACAAGGACGATACGATCTTGTGATAAAGGAGACAACCCACAACGATTCAGGCACCTTCGTCTGCACGGAATCAAATGGAACAGGAGGAACGATGAGGAAACATTCAGCACAGTTGATACTAATAAGTAAGAACCACCACCGCAACGACCACAACCTTCATCTACACTTTGCCACTGTAAACATTGATCATCGTTTTCACAACTAAAATCAACATTTTCATGTCAATGGTTGTTGTCATCACCATCAATATCACCAACGCCGTTGCGTCATCCTCACCACCGAAGAACCTCTGAGTTGTTACTCTGCAGGGCTCTATATGAATTCGATAGATGGATGGATGGATGGTTCGATAGATGGATGGATGGATGGATGGATGGATGGATGGACGGACGGATGGATGGATGGATAGATGAGTGAATGGATGGATGGATGGATGACTGGATGGATGGATATCGGCATTTAGATTATTTCAATTATAAATATCATAGTCAACTATAATTATTAAATGAACAGACACAATTTACAGACACCTAATATTTCCACTTTTATTCATTGAGTTATAAGGCAATTAATCCATCTGCATTCACACGTTTCAGATTCTGATCCACAATGCGGAACAAATGCAAGTGAATCAGGCGACACATCATCAGAGGATGCATACGTATGGATGTGGTGCATGTTAGAGTACAGAGGTCACACGGCTCCAGTGATGGAATGGAGACTCAACGACCACGAATGGATCATTCCGGCAAACGAAGAGGTCCATCACAATTCCAAGGTTGAATCACGGATCAAGGTGAAAGTTGGATTGTGTGAGAAAGGTGTGACGTTTTCATGCACAACCTACTTCCCTAAGTCAAAAATGTTGGGCGTCGCAGGCGTTTCGAATATCGTGGTTGCTGACAACGTCCCTGAGTATACGTATAATTGGACATCTCCAATGATGATAGTTAGTCGTACACGTGAGTAAATTGTAGCTAATATATAATCTTGATTATAGTAGACCTAGTTAAATAAGGATGAAATCCACTTATTAGCTAATAACACTTCCGTCGCACGCACGGGCGCTAAACTTAGCTTCTAGACATGAACAATTTGCCTATGACAAGCTTGTTTGACTGATTGATTGATCGATTGATCGATTGATTGATTGGTGTACTTAATTATTTATTCACCTAATGGTTGGTAAAATGATTTAACACCAAATATCGCTTAGTTCGCGATGATTGCCATATAACAGCAACTGCTAAAGATAAAAGATAAAAGATAAACCGTTTATCGTTGTTTGTGTCTAGGCCTATTCAAAGTTTAGTGTTGCTCTTCCATGTTTTATAATTGTCTCAATGATAAACATTGAAGATGAAACTGTTGGTTGTAGGCAGAGAGACTAAACTTGCGGTCACCAAAATAACTGTGCTTTCAATCTTTCAGAACTTTCATGGAACGACCCGAGAGAGATCACGCTGGTTTTCTTTGTCACAATCTTGTCAATAGCAGTGATTCTTCTAGGAGCAATCCTATTCAGAATACAATACGGTATGTCGAAATCCATCAAAATAATATTAATAATAATAATAGGCATAATAAATACTACTACTACTACTACTACTACTACTACTACTACTACTACTACTACTACTACTACTACTACTACTACTACTACTACTACTACTACTACTACTACTACTACTACTACTACTACTACTACTACTACTACTACTACTACTACTATTATTATTTATTACTTTTAACAAAAGTTCCTAAGAATAATAATTATCGCTACGTACTCTGGTTCTTGGCCTTCGCCACTGGTGTCGTCACTGTCGTGCATAAAATTATAGTATTATTATTATTATTATTTATTATTATTATTATTATTATTATTATTATTAGTAGTAGTAGTAGTAGTAGTAGTAGTAGTAGTAGTAGTAGTAGTAGTAGTAGTAGTAGTAGTAGTAGTAGTAGTAGTAGTAGTAGTAGTAGTAGTAGTAGTAGTAGTAGTAGTAGTAGTAGTAGTAGTAGTAGTAGTAGTAGTAGTAGTAGTAGTAGTCTTCTTTAGGTTCTCTGCCCTTCGGCAGGTTCCAACCTCCAATGACGCCACTGTAGTAGTAGTAGTAGTAGTAGTAGTAGTAGTAGTAGTAGTAGTAATAATAATAATAATAATAATACTAATAATAATAATAATAATAATAATAATAATAATAATAATAGTAATAATAATAATAATAGTAATAATAATAATAATAATAATACTAATAATAATAATAATAATAATAATAATAATAATAATAATAATAATAATAATAGTAATAATAATAATAATAGTAATAATAATAATAATAATAATAATAATAATAATAATAATAATAATAATAATAATAATAATAATAATAATAATAATAATAATAATAATAATAATAATAATAATAGTAATAATAATGATGATAATGAGGATGATGATAATAGTGATAACAATAATAATATTTTATGTCAACGCAAGGCACGGTCAAGTAAAATGAGATAAGGAAGAAAAACTTTCTGATAAGATAAGATTATAATTATAAACATTATAAGGTAAAGATGGGTGAATAAAGTAGGACAACGTTGGACAATGTGATATTAAATACAATGCGATGTTCACTGCATATGTTACGTAACTCGACACAATATTATGATAGACTTAAAAATGGTCTCACGTTAAATTTCTTTGAGACAGAGAAACGAGCAAGACAGGCAGGAACTTAAATGGAAACGAGACAAGCAGTTCGTGATGGTCAATGCGAAGACGGCAAAGAGTCGCAGAAAACAACCGGAAGCCTTCACTGAAACGAATCCTAACTAAACGAAGAAACCACACTCGACCAATAATTATGTTTGACTGGAAGATTATTCTGTTTCCAGAAAAATTTATAACTGAAATAACTATCTTAATCAGACATGATGCGTAGCAAATGCAATTTTGTTTAAAATTTACCTATGGCAAACACTAAACTATTTGTTGCTTCGCTCATTCGCTCGTTTGTTAGGCTCTTTATAGGGAATCGGCGCTGTGCAAAACTACAATGATCAACTGAATTCTTATTCAAGTGCTTACAAAACGGACTATTGTATTTTATATAAATATTAATTTACCTTTGGCTAAACTACAAATGAAGTTTTTATTAATTATCAGTGCACTAAATATGAACATTCATGTTTTGCTTTTGATTTCTTATTGAAATTCTTTATAGTGAAATGAGGCAACTTTAAACAATCGTTGCTGATGAAGTCCATTGAGGCTCCATGTAATGAATGCACTTGCCATAAGCATTAACTGTTTAAACATTATATTATTTTGTCACAGGATTTACAGTGACTACATATGCTACATAGTAAAAATAATGTTTTACGGTCACCTGATGTACCACAAAAATTATAGTTAGCAGAGCATGCCTAATCTTCGATAGTAGGCCTACAAGTAATAATATAAAACTGGCTCAAGATTTCTGTGACGATATTCAATGCTACAAGCCTATTATAATATAGATCTATCTGCAAATGTGTTCGAGCACTCGAATGCAGCACTTTTACAATCGCATGGAATCACTGAAAAATGGCCATGGAGATTGGAGAAGTCAAAAAATGTTGCGACTATCAAAGCATGCCTTACGAACAGAAATGAATCAATTCTCGGCGCAATGTGACGTGTCATTCATCACTCCAATCGTAATAACTGCCATAATCATTTGTGTTCGGATAGCTGTCAATGGCATTATTATTACGAGTTGATATATCAAGTAGGTTGATAAATAAAGCAGGACTGTGGTTTCAGAATGGGGTACAGAATTTTACAGGTAGGCCTATGGCCTTCAACTAGAATAAAACATCAGGCGGCACACATGGGCCCTTGACTCTCGTGCTGGGACCACGGCAATCTACCCTTCGTCCGCTACACTGGTTTTACCTTATGTGAGCGTGTCACTTCTAGTCACCATGCACCGTCCCATATACCTATTATTATATCGTCCATGCATGGTCAAACCATGCACGATGCAGCTCTATTAGTGGTCCTGTCGACAGTCTTCTCTTTTTTGACTACCTGCTGGAAAGTATGCTGTTCCTCATACACGTCTTGTCTCTGTCCAGAGTTCAGGCACAATTTTTGCCGGTCACTCCATTTAGAACTACACCAGGGCCTACTACGCCATGGGGGGATGGAAGCAGACTGCTTCCAATTTGGGCCAGGGGGGAAAGGTTATCCCCCCTAATGATAAAGTTGAGTATGGAAGATTTCCTCCTGAACATTTTTCCCTGGTATTCCCAGCATCTGTCATGGACTTCCTTCTGGTAAATCCCCCGATCAATCCCATCCCCGACATAACACAGGGAAAATCTTCATTTAATTTGACTTTTGTTTAACACTCACATAAATTTGTCCTTACGCTTCCATCACATTCGCACACATCAGGGCCTGCCACATGGGGGGAGTAAGTAGCCTGATCCAACTTGTGCCAGAGGGAAATCCCCCCTAATGATAGATTGGCATAAGAGATTTCCTTCTCTACTCCCTCTGTTCCCCTCCTCCCTGCACACCCACGAAAATTTCCCTTGAACGTTCATCCCACCATCTTAAGGGTAGATATTCATTTAGTATGACCTTTGCTTTACAGTCACTTACATTTGCCTCTGCACATATATGGCGCTCGCTCTCACAACTCATAATTAGGCCTAATTACATTTATTGTTAACATTTTGTTAAAGTATGTTGTATCTACTGACACTGCATTGGTTTTATAATATAGGTCTCAAATAAAATGAGCGATATTTTAAGATTGAATTTTAGTGATATGAGGCCAAGAAGTAACAGTAAATTAGTACTTTTGTTTATAGTAAAGGTTTTTAGTCTATTTTAGTAAACATTAATCAAGCAATAAAGCTTGGTTGCTCAACATTTGAGGTTCAAAATCAAGTAAAGCAAATGGCTTATAAATTCCTCCCTCAAACATTAAAGCACTATTGAAGTCTGTACAAATGCAAATTGCTTACTTTTTAGCCTACATTTGAGGGAAATGTTCGAGGGAATTGTCCTATTGAAACGCTCTGGTGGAATCCAGAGAGGAAATAACGGGGAGTGGTCCTGGAAAATGTCCATGGGATCTGTCTGAATCAGAAAATGGATGTTGCTGAGTATTGTACAACTGACAGTAGACTACTCAATTTGGTATACGAAAAGAAATTGATATTTTATTGAATGCTGGACCTTTCCATGGGCGGAGTTTGATTTTACGTTCTTGGATGGGCTAAAACCTACTTGGGGGGACTAAACCCGGAAAAGAAACCATTTACACGGTAGAAAATGAATATGGGTCTTCCTGGGGGGCTTGGCCCTCTAGCCCCTGATAAACTCCGCCCATGGTTTAACGCACTGCTAACCCATAATGAGAAATTTTAGATTGTTGCCATTATATTGTGCAAATTTAAACAAATTAAATCATGGGAAGGCGACATTTTATTATATCCTAAACCACGTTTCTGAGCATTAATTCACGAACAATTTTGTGAAGATGACAGCTTTTTAAAAGAGGTACAATTACAGCGTGCAAATCCCAAAAAATGAAATTTTCATGACTTTATCGTTCATAAACAGCTAGCAAACAAGAGCCTAAAACATGCGCTTTAGTCGATGAAAACAGCTAAAAATGCGTTGGTTTCTGGGGCTTCCCCCCCAGACCCCGCTGGTGGAGCCCACGACGCTCCCCCAGACCCCCTAGTCGCTATGGGCGTCGCGCCTTCGGCACTCGCAGCTTCGCGCCTTCGACGCTTGCAATATAGACAAAAAGTTTCTGTTAGGGGGGGAATGCTTCCAACTCTCAGGGGGGGATAGTAGGCGCTGAACTACACCACCATGTTCGTTCGCAACTCTCTTGCGGAGGATGTCCCTCTATCTAAGGAACCCCGCTTGTGGCTGCTTGGGGTGGTTAGAACCGATCCTTGCTAGCTTTGGTTGTTGTCTCGGTTTGTACTTTTCATGACCGCGCTTTCTCAGTGGTCGGTCCCAAATGCTGGAAGTCTGCCTTCCGCACTGCGAGCGGTTGACTGCTTCAAATCAGACTCACGACTCACTTAATTGTTTTGTAAGGCCTAGCCTGCTGTTAGTTGTATGTGAAGCATGTGCACCCTTGCAAGGGCTTTACTGCAAGTATGCATGTATGTGCAGTGTTGTGCACTTGTTATACCGAACCTTCAGAATTACTACACAGGAGCGCTCCCGATTACAAAGCGGACACTGAATCAGAATTTCACACCGAAGCGTATGAGAAATTGCGAATGAAGGACTTGCTCAAGATCCCTTAGAGACGACTTGAAGTGGATTCGAACATGCAACACTCGGGCAGCAAGGCATACCAACTACACCACCGCGACCCACATCCAGCCACGATGTGTTACGATTTAGCTCAAGCAGGATCGCAGAACAATAACAACAAGTCCCCTATCATCACAAATAGGCCTACTTCCAAAACTTCTGGCAGCTGTTGCCATGGGATCATCACCAGACCATCTAAGTAAGTAAGTAAGTAAGTATTTTCTTTATTACTCCACTTGCAAACGCACAATGGGACACAGAACATCATTATAATACATAGAAGTAATAATAGGTAATAAAAATGTGCAAATTATAATCAAAAGTTAAATATAATATAATTACTGAACTATCATCGACAAACAAGCTAACTATATAACATTCTGGTGATAAATCTCTTTGCAATCAACGAATCACAACGTGGTATTTCAAGATTGTGTGATCGGGGCCTAAGGGAGTAACCAGTTACACGTTCAGGTGGAAGAAGATAATGGAGGACATGCCCGGGGTCACAGAGGATAGAAGAAAAGAGGGATACATCTGCCTTCGAACATAACATGTCAAAAGTAGGGGTGTTAGAGGGCAAAAAACCCTGTCTTATCAACTTTCTAATAATAATCGCAAGGACGAGCGCCGGTCAGTGGCGGAACCAGAACGTTTCGAGTGGGGGGCCAAAATTTTCGGTCAGTTGGCGGAACAGGGAAAAAAATTGGGATTTTCGCCGCCAAAAAAGTTGATGACTTTTTTTAAGTCATCGACCAATTTTTCGGGAAAAAGATACCAACTCATCCGCCAAAAAAGTTGATTTTTTTACCATTTCAACCGGCTGAATCGAACGGGGGGCCACGTCCCATACGATTTTTTATGGGTGGCCTGATGTCCCGTTCTGCTCTCCCGCTACATTTATTTAATGGCTTGTTGAAACCAAATGGGGGGCCACGTCCCATGCAATTTTTAAATGGGGGGGCCATGGCCGGATTGGCCCCCCTGGATCCGCCCCTGGCGCCGGTGGTAGCAGAGGCACACTGGCGAAAAGAACTTTCAAAGGTAGTCGCACAAAGTGCATGCATGATCTGCAGTTCTGCACCCTTAAGTTAACGTAAATGTGTGGCTTTATTCAATGCAATGATCTTTGATGGAGAGAACGCATTCGCACGACAGCATTCGGTGTAAGGGTCATGCGAGGAAACAGCATGGTGTAGCAGTCAGAAAGCCGTTACCGGTAGCCTACTATTACGAGCATGAATGAGGGATCGTGGAGCGCCTTAGATAGGCGTAGGTATTAGGCAGAGGACCTAATACTAAAGACGCGATAAAAAATTTGTATAGGCCCATATACGGGCTATACGCACGCATTTCTTATTTGTAGACTTTGACATGTTGAATAGCAATAAATTATCATAAATAAATGTAGTTTCTGCCAAGAGCAAGCAAGCGATTGATCACATGAGGGTTCGTTTATAAAATAGATCTACGCCAAGAACAGGGGCGGATCCAGGGGGGGCAATCCGGCCATGGCCCACCCATTTAAAAATTGCATGGGACGTGGCCCCCTCCCATTTGGTTTCAACAAGCCATTAAATAAATGCAGCGGGATAGAAAAGCAGGACATCAGGCCCCCCTATCACAAAATCGTATGGGACGTGCCCCCCCCGTTTGATTTACTATTACTCTCGACTACGGATGACGGCTAAAAAATAGGTCATCAGTTTTTTCGGCGGTTGAAATGGTATCTTTTCCCGGAAAATTAGACGAATGATTAAAAAAAAGGTCATCAGTTTTTTCGGCGGCAACAAAATTTTTCCCCTGTCCCACCAACAAGACCCAACATTTTGCCCCCCCCTTCGAAAATTTCTGTATCCGTCCATGGCCAAGATCCGCTTTAAATAGATGACATGGTTAGCCATCAACAGGCGTCCGCTCTATTTACGGTTCCTGTGTAGACCCTAACGCATAGACTACATGCAGATCAATGCGTTAGACCTATAGTTTACTAAAAAAAATCATGTTATTCATATTTCTTTTATCGCTGTTATCTTTATCAGGTAAGTACTCTATGTTTTTATTATTCACTTCTAAACGTCGACACTAGTGTCACATTGTAATTGGCAAAATATTAAATAAATTAAGTCAACGATTTAAGTTTCATATTCAATTCGTTTTTGTTGATCCAATTTATTAGCGTTTGTGTCCATTAATTCAATTGAAAATAAATTAAAATAATTACACAGCAATATGTATATGAAACATTGCCAATAAGGCCTATATATTTATAATCGTCCTCTTAGGTCCTCTGATCGGTTCGACCTCTTTGTTTCTCGAGTCAGGACCACTATGGCTCAATCCAGATCATTTTTCCTGCATTGGTCCCTCCCTATGGAATGAACTTCCCCCATACCCCCGCTTCGGTGTGAAATGCTCTTTGTCATCCTCTCTGGTAGTCTTTGCTCGTCTTTCTCTCGTCTAAAAACTTGCCTTTTCTCTCGGGGTTGAACGCACTGGGAGCGCTTCAGAAAGGCTCTAGCTGCGAGAAGCGCTTATAAATGGTCAGATACGATACAATAATATTAGGCTCATGTAGAAATGTTAGCGTAGGCCTAAATGAGAAACGACATTGTGTACAGCTACACATAGCCTAATATTTTTACGTAGGGCCTACATAGCCTACGCATCACGCATAGCATGATTACGTACGCTATACATACAGACATGCATAGATTTTACATTCATGATAAGCTTAGGCCTACACACACGCGTTCCTAAATATCATTGGCTCAATTGTGTGCATCCGCCAGTGGTTTCAACCTTTTTCTAGTGACGGAACCTTTCTCAAGCACTCATTTGCTTGCGGAACCCTCCGCTTTTCACCCGCTCAGTGCACCAAGAAATGCATGCAGTTGTCAGTTGTAAGGTATTTTAATAATGTTTAGTTTTAGACAGTTCAAGACTTTGAATGTATGTTGTTTGCACTTCTGTGCAGTATTATAATAGATCTACAGTAAAAGGCCTATGCATTTGCCCCCCCCCCCCCAATCGTTAAGTGCTGTTAGGATATGTGCACTTTTGGGACAGAGACAATTATTTTTTTCCCAGAAGATGACTAAAAATGGTCGTCAGAAATTTTTGCCGGCAAAAAGATGGAAAATTTAGTCGGGGACTCAGCCATTCGTCCGCCCAAAATCTCGCGTCATTCCTTCGCTCACTCGATCGTCTCCCGCAAGTCTCCGCCCACGTCTCCGTCCCTGGGCAGTGGGCATAGGCATACTTAGCACCTGATATTTAATTTTTTGCAGGTCTAGTCCATCTACCCGTCAAGTGTCAAGTGGCAGCTTCCCAATACTCTATGTCACTTCCGGGGTCACAATAGTAAAGACTACCCTCAAAGGGCTCTCCCGGACGCGAAGCCGTAAACCATAGGGCCTACATTGATATGGTCCTATGCTTACTAGGAGACAATAGGAAAACGAGATGTAAATATAGCGGTGCCATTAAATTATCTTATCTCATGTTTGATGTAACAAAGACTTCGGCCACTGAGTGAAAATTAAGATTTCATTTATTTGAAAGTCCGTGGTAATTATTTTCTAGGTAAAGGCCAAGCCATGACTGACTTTCCTCAAAATGCAGCAGCTGTCGTTGGTCAAACTGTGACATTCAACTGTCGAACTGAGTCACATAATTCCGTTTGGTGGAAACACAAACCAATCGGATCAAAGGAAGACAGTTTGTTGTTCAATAGTGGAAACCTGGGAGAATATGACTGTGACAGATGTATTGTCAACAATACAGAACCTTTACAGTACGATCTACAGATCACCAATACGAGACAATCAGACGCTGGAACTTACATCTGCGTTGAAACCAATGAAACCTCAACGAAAGCCAACATAGTCAAAAAGTACAGCCATGCTGCCGAGTTAATTGTTCTTGGTGAGCTAACACATAGGCTAATTATGGTCAAAATAAACTAGCACATTAACTTATTCAGCGCAATTCAAATAATTAATCTCCTATCAACTAGATACTTTTATGTTTTGGCTCAATTGTGAAACGCGCATAAAACTTGTTTCCAAAAGTCCAAACTGTAAGATGGACAATCAATCAAACTTGTCATGCTACATATTAACTAACGATCATCATGGTAATGCGGGGTTTGTTAGAAGGAGCCAAATACATGATAAGGAAGTAGGTTTACTGTTTAACGGACGAGGAACCCAGTAAACGCTAACATAATTTATTGACAGAAGCAGGTCGTAGGCTTCACCCTCAGCATGGCATTGGCGCCCGAAGATGTTTGAAGGGGGCAAAACACAATGACCACGTTTAACATTTTTAGCAAGAGCTTGAGTAGTGTAAAGTAGAAATTTAAGAACATGGGCCTAGTTCATAAAGGTTTATGAAAAATTCTCGATTTCACTTTGTGTATCGTTAGAGCTTTAGGGTGAAGAAATTTGCTAAAAACAAAATGTAGCCTAAGCTTAGGCTACTAGTTAAAACCAGGTTCCAAGTTTCCAGAGGCAAGTCTCCTCTTGCCATATATGTGAACTGAACGAGCTAAAGACTAGAGGTGACATAGAAGTTACTGTAGCATAAGGGCCCTGACGGAGCACCCGTTTATTTCATGGCAGAGCACTGGTACATATAGGAGGAATCGAACCCGACAGCAGTAGAATCTTTTCCTATGGGAGCTTGCCATGACCGCAGATGTTATGTAAATGCTGCAACAGACGAATATTCACCTGGGGACGACACGATTGCATCAACTTTATGTGACGGAACAGATTTGCGACAGATTAGCCTCGCTTTAATCGGTCCGCAGTTTTTTTCAAGGCTCTGGTATGACAGATAGTCTAACATTCAGCATTGAGCACCTTGATGTTAAAACATAGCCTGCAACCAAATACCAAATTGGATTGCAGAAATTCCATTCATTCCCGTTTAAAACTGCGCAAAATCCTAAAATTCTGGTTATAATTTTGTTATCAGTGTATGGATTTTACAGTTACAATGTATTTTCCCCAACAGCATCTGTTCCGGAATGTGGCAGCAGCCTAACTAGATCAGACACATCGTTGTTGGAGGATAGGCCTACTGGTTCTGTGCGGATGTGGTGCATAATTAACTACAGAGGCAACATGGCTCCAGTGATGGAGTGGCGAAACAAAGCGAATGATGAGATCATTACTTCTCTAATCACTTATCACCAAAATAGTAAAGTGATGTCTGAAATCATCATTCAACTGAAACAAGACGAGAATCGTGAATTCGTTTATTCATGTACAACATACTTCAATCAGTCGCTTTCTGACGGCCATACTAACATTCACAGTGTTGCAAAGAATGCGCCGGTATACACGTATACGTGGACATCCAGGAATGAGCCATGTAAGTGATCACATTATTACGATAAATATAAAAAAATCGCTGATCATAATTTTATACGACACTTTTAGTAAAGCACAATACAATGGATAACAGTAGGCCTACTGTGTGGGTGTGGTGCATAATTAACTACCGAGGCAACATAGCTCCAGTGATGGAATGGCGAAATAAAGCAAATGAAACCATTACTGCCATAATAACTTATCACCAAACTAGTAGAGTTAAGTCTGAAATCATCAAACAGTTGAAGCATGACGATAATCGCGGAATCATTTATTCCTGCACATCATACTTCAGTCAGTCGCTTTCTGACGGCCATGCTAACATTCATAGTATTGCAAAAGAATTGTCCGAGTTACACTTAGGCCTATACCTGGGCATCGCAAGATGTATCTTGTAAGTAGAAACACTTCAAATTCCATGGCATGCATGGCTGTACGCCTTTAAAAAGTTTCGCTATTTCAGAGACCAAGCAACTATCATCAAAAGAAATTTGTTAATCCACAACTCTTAGCTACAATTTAACTGCACAGTATGAATGCATAACTTTTCATCGGAAACATCCTTTGTTGACTTGGCCTATTATATGGGAAGATAAAGTCTGCTCCTCATCATTTTCACTAAGAATGACTACGCTGTAACTCGGCTTTATCTCTCCACACGCTAAAATTAGTAAAATAGTATAATTCTATTAATCACTTCTTTTCTTTTCCGTTCTCTGCCCTTAGGCAGGTTCGAATGTTTGACGTCTCCATTCTTCTCTGTTCTGCGCTTTCATTTTCAGCTTCTGATAGCCATCTTTCATCATCCAGTCTAACAGTCTTTGTCTTGGTCATTAATCACTATGACAAGTTAATTATATCATGTAGGCCTATAAAACTGTAAGTCATTTTTCTATTATCTACCTGCTTATCCCTCCGGCTTCCATTCAAGCGCCATATCCCTTCTCTTTTTGTGCGAACCACTGCAGCAGCTGAGTCCTTATAGATTTAATTTCGGTCGACTACTAGATTCATGCAGAATTATTAACCTCGTCATGCACTTCCTTTCTAGGTCATTTATCACGTTCATCGCACATTTTAATGACGTCATCAATCAAGTCCAAAATTGTATGTGCCTGGATAAAGGAGGAGGGTGTCGCTAATGGTCTTTGTTACCACACAGTGACGTTAAACTGCAAATACCACCACCAAAATTGTATGTTGTTTGAACCTTGCGACAATCCTGCCAAACTGATTTTGATTAGGCTAGGTCTGCCAGACGAGACTGAGAAAAATTCCTTACTCTTTCATCAACATAAATATCAACTAATTATTTGTCCATTCTCACATTCACCTCTGATTCGCTTGTGCTTTATATTGACGTCATCTGTGACACACGTCTCTAGTTACATAATCAGCACACCAATCGCTCGCATATCTACTTCATGTCTTTATCCAGGCTTTTGCGCCTGATTCGATCTGGTCTACGTTCGATTTTAAAATGCCGTCGCTGGTTTCATTACCCAGCATAATATTTTGTTAAAAATAATGTCCCTCGTTCTTAATTTCAAAGGACTACACACGGCAGTATCATTGCAATTAAAGTATGAACTGATGATCAAGTTATTAGGCCTACATGAGTCGAGTTTAACTGTTTGGCAGCCATGCAAGGAGTCCATTGCGTCCCAATTCTCATTTTACTAGCGCCATCTGGCGAATGGAAGGCTGTGTCGGACTTTTTAGGGTAGCGTGAAGCGACCCCGCATCCGTGCGCTTGCCGTGCAAAAGTATTATCATTATTCATTCATTCATTCATTCGAGTATTTATATAGCGCCTCTTCAAGGAAACTACTCGGAGGCGCTCCCGACTCCAGTACGGACAAACATAACAGTTTTTAAGTGCTTATAGAATGTGTCAGAGAGTGATCTAGGGAACAGGCGCAGCTCAAGTGGGAGGGCATTCCATACCACTGGGCCAACCACAGAAAAACCACGACTCTGCATGATGGAGGTACGAGCAAATGGGACAAAGAGTACTTCCCTAACAGCCGAGCGTAGGGACCGACCAGTCCGAGCACTTAACACAGGCCGACAAAGATCGAGTAGGTAAGATGGAGCAAGACCTAGCTGTCAGCGCCATATTAAGGACGAGATTCTGTATTCGATGCGCTGACGGACTGGGAGCCAATGCAGTATATTATACTATGTACGTATACCCGTATGCACATAACACCACTTCAGCGTATCAAAACATATTTACCACTAGCAATGAATACTTTCCGCTCTTAAGATTAATCAAGATTTATGTTCCCGCGTTGGATAAAAGTCGCCGCGTATGGCCGGAAGGTTCGAGGTTCGAATCCACCTCAAGTCGCCGCGTAGGGACGTTGGACTAGTCCTTCACTCGCAATTGCTCGGCGCTTCGGCGTGAAACTCCGATGCAGTGTCCGCTCTGTAGTCGGGAGCGCTTCTCACTAGTGAGCTATAACAAGTGCGCATACAAACAAACATAATATAAATTATAATTATGTATAGGCCTAAGCTCTAAAATGATCTTTAATTAAAGTCGTGTCAAAGGAAGACGATATGCACCTTAACAAATTACACGGTGAACGGAAAAAAACCGAACCTGGATACTATTGCTGCAATGATTGATGTAAAAGTAGGAATTTTGAAGTGACATTTTACAGGCTTATAGACAATTCATATTTACACATCATGGCCAGATTTCATCAAAATATTTCAAACAGAACAAAAGTTATATCACTTTTAGGGAGGCCACCCACCGTTTTTTGACGATTCAAAGACGTAACGCATCAAAAAGTAGCAAAGACACGATTTTATTACGTCTCATCTCAAATAATTGTTATCAAATAGCCTTCATATTGCCAGATGACCATTATTATTACTATTTAAAAAAGAGACAGGGTACCAGCGTAACTGCACGTCATTGAAAAGTCACTTAGCAAGATGACAATCAAGTTGGTAAATAAGGGTTCTGTCAGATTATTAATTTTGTTATTAATCAATGCAATTCAATTTTTTTTTAAAATGAAAGTGGCCAAGGTGTCAATGACAGACAAAATGTGTATTCAGACGCCTCTTGAGCAAGATCCTATGAGCAACGTCTACTCTGATAAAAAGTGAGAGCAAAGATTAAGAGTTGAGCTGAGAGTCAAGAGCTTTGACGTGAATGAAAGGAGATCGGCTCGATTGTTCTGGTTTCATTGAGAAAGCCATTGGCCCTAAATCTTCGGATTTGAACCCGATTGATTGATAATCAATTGCGGAGAGCTACGCTGACGAAATATCCCAATCTGCAAAGAAAACCAAGAGCGGTAAGAGAATTGATGGACGCATTGGAGTTAACAAATTAGGTGTCAATTTAGTCGTCAATTTTGCGTCGCGTTTTTGAATCGTGAAAAAACTGTGGGTGGCCTCACTAAAAGTGATATAAATTTTGTTCTGTTTGAAATATTTTGATGAAATCTGGCCATGATGTGTAAATATGAATTGTCTATAAGCCTGTAAAATTTCATTTCGAAATTCCTACTTTTACATCAATCACTGCAGCAATAGTAGAGGTTCGGTTTTTTTCCGTTCACCGTGTAGTTATCAACGCTCAATGTCACCGAATAAAATGCTTGTAATTATTTACGTTATTATAGGCCTACTTAAAGAACTTTCAATTGAAAATTTTCAAAAAATATATATTTTTAAAAAATAATTTTTTATAGATTGGAGGGAGCATCCTACTCATAGAAGATCGGAATTAACTTCAGCAGGTCCTCACGCAGAAAGCAAGTCTCATTGTTTTGATATTGATCTGCGAGTTGGCGATATAGGCCAACTGGCCAACTAATTTAGTCTCAAGCATTTGATGCGAAATAGAGATGTTCATTTTTTGAAAATGTTAGCGAATCAAAATAAATGTTACTTCCCACGAGTCTTACGCCTTTACGTAGCGCTTAGATAAAGCTTTGACAAATTCATAAATATATTTCCCAACTAAAGTAGACTATCAAGTGTCTAACGACCAAAAATAATCGTATTCATAAGAATTTATGCGCCTGTAATTTTTTCAGAAACTGACGGAAATTGCCGTGAAACAGTTATTGGACTTGGAACTACTGTTGCTATGTTAGCGACTTCAACAATTGCGCTCTTCGTTGTGTCTGTCTTTGCATTAGCAAGGCTTAGAAAAGGTTATTTTCATGTTCTAAACAAATGCGTTATAACATCAGGTCAGACTTTGAAATATGGCCTTTGTTTTAGAGCAGCGTTATAATTATCTGGTTCAATTTAATTTGAAATTTATATGTAAGATTAAAATTAATCCTGTTCTTTCGATGTTCTTTTGCCTCTTTTAGTGCTTTTCTATATTTTAAAAACACCCTTTTAGAATGTCCTTACAAATTTAAAATAATAGACTTATAATAATATTTATAATTTCAGCCAAAGAAGAGAATAATGTATCTTCAAATATTGATGGCTCTAATACAGCAAAGACAGCGGTTGAATATGAAGAGATACACAAAAGAGAGCAACAATCTCTAGGCTTATCTGTCTACCAAAATATGCCAACACTGCAAGCAGAATATCAGAAGCTTGAAATTATCGATCAACAACTCTAGCAGCAAAGACACTAGGCTTATGCCACAATTCGTTTACTTCACTAGACATATAACCAAGCTAAACCACCAGACGAGGCTGTCTATGCGTATTTGGATGTCATATTTTTTTTAGAATAGATCAATAGGCTTCAATACCGACTAAAGAAGAGTACATCGTTAACGCGTGGTATGCTTCAAAATATGCTTAAAGTTGTTGTAATGTTTTAAAGATGATTGCCGTGCGTTTCTTATTTAACTCTCGCCAATCATCTAACTAAAACTATTCTTGGTGACAGCGGTGATGGTATTCAGTCTCCTCCAGTCTCCTCGGGTATCGGTAGCGTGGTTTCTTTGAACGACAATAGATGAGTAGAATAAAACAGAGTTTGATTTTTCCTTTCTTATTATATACGTAACTTGATATCTTACAGTGTTTTATTTATAGTTATTAATATTCAGTTTTTTATGACGCGTTCTTTAAGTCTTCTTATAGTCTGTTTCCTACACTTCGTTCCTTCCTTTCTTTTCTCACACTTCGTCCCTACACTCTCTGTTGATCACCTAACGTACCGCCTTTCCTAGCAGTCTCATTAGCGCAATCTCTTCCTTGAGAGCGGGTTCCTTTGTTGATCGTTCTCGCCCTACGCCTTCTGAGAGTAAAATCCCTTTTTAGAGTGGATTTCTCTACCGGTCGTATCGCCCTGACGATTCCTAAGAGTGAATCCCTTTTCGAGTAGATTCCTCCTCCCGTTCGTTTCCTCCGGCCGTTTTCTCAGAGTGAACCCCGACTCCCAATTTCACCCCCTATTTATCCATTCTTTCCAGTCGCCCGTCTCATCCCGTTTCTACTCGCGTCCTCTCCTTGTATGGTCATCTTCGCTCCTTATATGGTCATCCTTTTCATACATCCTGGTTCTTCTGCCTTCCGACTCTCTCTGCCCAGTCCCCTTGCTATTGCCTGTCCGCCTGTAGTGGCCTACTGTCTGCTATGAGTCAGTCTGCGTCTTCCAGTCTGCATCTCTGTGTATCTATATTTATACTATATATTTATATCAACCTAGAGTTCTTTAGTTTCTATTCCTTCTTATTCTATATATAATGTTTATTTTCATGCCTACAGTGTTCAATCTAATCCACATAGGCCTAATCGTCTTTACGTATTCTAACTATACTGTTCAGTTTCATACTATATTATTAAACTTCTCTACGCAGTGTTCGGTTGCCTATACATTATTCGTATCTGTCCCTCATAACCCAGCCCCCTCTTCCATTACATCATCCAACTTCAAATGCTTCTGGCTCCAGGTCGAGCATCAGATGGAATGAACTGTATGGCCGAGGCTCGATGGACTGTGGTTATGTTACATGAGCACAGGTGATCAGTCGTTCGTCACCAGGCTTACGTAGCAACCGTTGCGTAGATGCCTAACATAAAATACACACAAAACACAATCGGATAATATGCAGCATATAAAATCTATCTAGGCTGCTTAACGAGTTACAATGTATCTTCAACACAACACCAACATTAGTCTATTATAGAGACTATTAGTGTTCGACACAATTAGTTGTCTGAGTGTGCCCGAGATAAGCCATCTGCTAAACCATTATGTTTCCCAGGCACATAATTTATGGTGACGTCATAGCGTTGAATTGCCAAACTCCATCGAGTTAGACGTGGATTGGTGTTTGCCATTGTCTGTAGCCATCGTAAACAGTTGTGGTCTGTGTATAGATCTATCTTGGCTCCATACGTGTACTGTTGATAGTGATTCAAAGCCCAGACAACACATAACGTCTCTCTTTCGACAGTACTCATGCGGATTTCTCTGTCAAGTAGCTTTCGACTCGCATAACTAATGGGTCTTTCAGTCCCTGCTTCGTCTTTTTGTAAAAGCGCTGCGCCTAAGCCTGTACCGGATGCATCGCACCTCAAAATAAAAGGCTTGGTTATATCTGGAGGAATGATGAATCTGTCTGATGTCAGTCCTGCCTTCAATGCTTTGAACGATTTGTCTTCAACCTCAGTCCACTTCACACGATCTGACTTGTCTTTGCGTGTCAACTCTGTCAATGGAGCTACTACTTCAGCGAAGTTCGGTAGATGGCGCCTGTAGAAATTGGCTAGGCCAAGAATTGCACGAACTTGTCGTTTCGTTTTCGGTATCTGATAATCACGTATCGCGCTAATCTTTTCAGGGTCCGGTTTGATCATTCCTTGTTCAAGAACATGACCTAATACCTTTATCGATCTCTGTCCGAAGCGACACTTCTTCAAATTTGCAGTAAGGTTTGCTCGCCTTAGACGTGTTAATATGTCTCTCAGATGCTGGATGTGGTCTTCCCATGTCTTTGAGAAAACTATGATGTCATCAATATGCGCTGCTGAATACTCTTCAGCACCTTTTAGCACTTGATCGGCTAACCTTTGAAAACACTTGCTTGCATTCCTAGCTCCATTAGGTAGGACTGTATATTGAAACAATCCAAACGGTGTTCTAAACGCAGTGTATGGACGGCTGTCTTCTTCTAACTCCACCTGATAAAAGGCTTGTTGCAGATCCAGTCCTGTCACATACATGGCTCCTGCTGCTCTTTCCAGTATGTTTCTCATGTCACTTGCTGGGTATTCGTCTGGCTCTGTTACACTGTTTATCGACCTCATGTCCGCACATAGCCTAATCGATTTATCCTTTTTCATGACACATACAATTGGACTTGCATATGCAGAAGTTGATTCCTCGATCAAATGGTTTTCCTGCATAATTTTGATTTGTTCATGCACTTTGTCCTTTAAACTCTCTGGTATTCGATACATCTTTGGTGCTATCGGTTTGTCCGTTGTCAACTTAATCCTGTGCTTAATCAGTGCTGTTCTCCCCAGCTGTTCAGAAAATCTGTCTTCATAATCATGTATGACTTTATTCAATTGACACTTCTGTTTTTCATTTAAATGTTCACTTACTCCCCATGTGGCGCCACTGTCATCAACAACTGGCAACGTCTCGTATTCTTCCTGTGGTGGATCAGCTGTCAAGATCACATTCACACTTGGAGTTCCTCTGAGTTCTGGTCTCGGAAACCATTTCCGTAAAAGATTAATGTGATACACTTTTGCACCTTTCTCCATGTCAATTTCATAATTAACATTCGACAACTTCCTCAGAATTTTGAATGGGCCATCCCATTGTGCCAACAGTTTATTCTCTGTCGCATGTCTCAATAACAAGACTTCTTCACCTGGCTCCAACTTCCGATCTGATGAATGCCTGTCATAATAATACTTTGCAGATTGACGAGCTTGCTTCGTATTCTCTGCTGCTATTTCCGCACATTTTTTCATGTGAGTCTGTGTCATCGTTAGGTACTCAATGACGCTCTTCTTCGGCTTTGGGCTGTCCAGTTGTCCCGTCCATGCATCTCTCAGTATTTGCAATGGTCCTACGACATCATGCGAGTAGAGCAATTCAAATGGAGCAAATCCAGTGACCGTCGACGGAATTTGTCTGCAACTGAATGCTAAAAACGGAAGTGCTGCTTCCCATGTTCTTGGCTCTTCACTCGTCACTTTCTTAAGCATGTCTCTTAAGACTCTGATCATTCTTTCTGCGCTTCCCGCTGTTTCATGATGTTCGACTGTTGAAAATATAGGACTTATGCCTAACATCTTCTCTAGTCCTTGAACCAACTGATTTTTGAAGTGGCTGCCATTATCCGATACAATGTATTTCGGTATGCCAACACGTGAGAACACTTCAATCATTGCTTTGCATATTCTGTCTGCATTCATGGATCCCAAGGCTATAAATTCTGGCCAATGAGTCATCTGATCTATCATAATCAACACATACTTCTTTCCACTACTAGAAGCAGGTGTAATTGGTCCACAAAGATCTATCACTACGGTTTGGAATGGCACTTCCACGATTGGCGTTTCTTGTAATGGAACCCTGTGTTTTTTCGGTACATTCGCTGTCTTCTGACAGATCGGACATGACCCAACGTACACAGCTATCTCTTCATCCATTCCAGGCCATGTGTACTCCTTTCGTAGACATGCTCTGGTCGCTTTCACTCCTCGATGTCCCGCCCACTTTGAATCATGACTCATCTCCAACAGCTTCTGTCTATAGCAAACTGGTACAACTAGTCTGAGATTCTTTGCTAAATCTTCTGCATTCTTCTCATCCAGTCTATCTTTTCTTTTGTACAGTATGTCTTTGCTTATGACATACGGTCCATTTTCTGCTCTGGCTCTATTCCATGCATCTTTTAATGTTGCATCTGCTTCCTGTTCTTTCATGAATTCTTCCATATCCTTACCAAGATGCGTGCTATTTTCCTCTTTCTCTTCGTTAGTCGCTTCATCTCCTGTTGTCTTTGCCTCCTTCGGCTTGACCTTTGAACCGTTCGCATCTTGTGCAATCCGATCCCTCTTCACATCTGGCACGCCATAGTCCTTCCCTCTGGTGGCTATCATAGTCTGCGGCATCTCATTTTCTAGGTCATCCTTGTTTTCTGTTTCTTGTTGATTAGGATCCTTTTCTTCAACAACTGTCTTCATATTACCTTCCTTCATTGTGCACACGGCTATGTCTTCTAAGTCATTATTTTCGACAAACATATCGTGACCCAGAATCATGTCCACCTTTAGTCCTTGGACTACTCCTGCTTTGATCACGACTTCCCTGTCCGTTCCAAACTGTGGCGAAGAAATTTTGAGTTCAGTCATTGCTACTGGTTGAATTTTTCCAAAAGCACATTGAACATTGATAGGCCCCTGTTTAGCAAATGGCTTACCTCTTACAAAGTCAGCATTTACCAGAGTAATCTGCGAGCCTGTATCTCTGAGTGCTTTTAGAGATACACCATCCACCATTACAGGAACAATGAAATTCTTCTGATAATCAGCAATACTGTTTAAATGCGACAAATCATGCACAAAGTTCACTCTTGCACTATCTTTGCCTGGACATTGCCGCCATTGATGCAAAACACTCTTACACAAGAAACATCCATTTTGTGACTGTGTGTTTGTTTGCCATTGGTTTGACTTAGGCCTATGTGTACTGTTTGCCTTGTTCATCACTTCACCTTGCCTCTGTCTGTCACCTGTTACTTTTTCCTTGACCCATTGCGCGTTCTGCAAGCCTACACTTTTCTCTACATTCCCAGGCTTGGGTTTATTCCATCCCTGCCTCTCTGACGCATTTCCTCTTTTCGCTTCCTTCACACACTCATGATGCAGATCAGCATATGCTGCCACTTCTTCTGCACTTGTAGGCCTTCTCGCCTCAACAAAGAATTTAACCTCATTTTGAAACGATTCTTTCAACCTTTCGCTCAACATATCATCTTTCAAAGCCTCAAAGTCATCAATCCTTTTTGCTTCCAGATAATACTCTTGTACATCCTTCAATCTGCACAAAAATTGAGCATAAGTCTCCCTTCCTGTTCGATGCATTGTTCTAAGTTTCTCCAAGTAATACTTAGGATTCATCTGACATGCAGCCAGAATTTCAGTTTTGATTTGCCTATAGTCACAGCAGACTTCGTACGACAAACGATTGTAATGTTGTCTTAGAGTAGCATTCAATAGAGAAGGTAGTAGTTTAGGCAGTTCAGTTTGTTGTATGTCATGTAGTCTTGCTACCTTTTCAAAACTGTGAAAAAAACTTATGGGATCTTCATTCTCATGCATACTCGGCAAAACATTAATCGCTTTTGACCTATTCAATTCTGCTGTACTTTCTGCATAATCATTGTCTCTCGAGTTACCTCGTAAAAGACCCAGCTGTGCTTTCTCGCGTATCAACGTGAGTTCCATTTCCATTTTGTCTCGTTCCGCTCTCGCTTTCTGTTCTGCTGCTGCTCCCTCAGCAATAAATCTTCTTTCCTCCGCCATCAATCTTCTTTCCTCTGCCGTCACTCTTCTTTCCTCTGCACGGGCTAGTTCAAGCTTCAGCCTGTCTTCGCCTGTCCCTGTCTGTTCACGTTGTTCCCCTTCTCTATATTCTGTAACCCCTTCCCCATCATCAGCATCCGTCTCGACATCTCCTTCCTCTCTTCCTCTCCTTCTCTCGTACTCCTTTAATCGCCTCACCATTTCTTTCCGTTCAAGACCAAATGGTTCTATCTTTCTCACAATACATTCTTCCTCCAAATTCTTCTTTTTCATCAATTCAAAATCTGTCAGTATCGCTCCAAATTCAGCCATTTCTTATGAATAAGACAGTTACAATAGAGTTTCATTCAGCTTTACAATATCAGCCTATTCTATTTAGCATTCAATCTTACAGGTCAACAAACACTGATTCAGATTATAAACGAACACCTAACATTCAACCACAGAATCTTCTCACCGGATTATTCCACCGTGTGCAGAATCTGTTGATCGTCCGTTTCTGTACCGGCGTTTCGTTGCTGTCGCCTCGCACCGCGTGCCGGTTGCTCCTTCAGTTCCTCTGTCGCTGGCTGCAGCGGCTGCCGTCGAGTGTGGCTCCCTTTGACCTCTCTCGTCCGTGCTCCAGTCTGCAGTCGACACCTCCCTCCGTTGCTGTCGCCGCCCTCTTTCGGTCGATTCCGTTGGCTCGGTAATCTCCGTCAGCGTTTTCCTTAATCCTCCCGTATGTTGATTAGCCTTCTTTTCTGGTCTAATCCGGTTGATTTAGCGACCTCAACGTTCTCGCGTACAACGTTCAGAACTTCAGACGTTTTACACTTCTATTCCAAAGTTCTTTCAGCTACTCCTGTCTCGTCGTCTTTTATTATTGTTTTAAGATTTATTCCGTACTCTTGTCGTCTTCTTTGCGCTAGCACCATGTAATGTTTTAAAGATGATTGCCGTGCGTTTCTTATTTAACTCTCGCCAATCATCTAACTAAAACTATTCTTGGTGACAGCGGTGATGGTATTCAGTCTCCTCCAGTCTCCTCGGGTATCGGTAGCGTGGTTTCTTTGAACGACAATAGATGAGTAGAATAAAACAGAGTTTGATTTTTCCTTTCTTATTATATACGTAACTTGATATCTTACAGTGTTTTATTTATAGTTATTAATATTCAGTTTTTTTATGACGCGTTCTTTAAGTCTTCTTATAGTCTGTTTCCTACACTTCGTTCCTTCCTTTCTTTTCTCACACTTCGTCCCTACACTCTCTGTTGATCACCTAACGTACCGCCTTTCCTAGCAGTCTCATTAGCGCAATCTCTTCCTTGAGAGCGGGTTCCTTTGTTGATCGTTCTCGCCCTACGCCTTCTGAGAGTAAAATCCCTTTTTAGAGTGGATTTCTCTACCGGTCGTATCGCCCTGACGATTCCTAAGAGTGAATCCCTTTTCGAGTAGATTCCTCCTCCCGTTCGTTTCCTCCGGCCGTTTTCTCAGAGTGAACCCCGACTCCCAATTTCACCCCCTATTTATCCATTCTTTCCAGTCGCCCGTCTCATCCCGTTTCTACTCGCGTCCTCTCCTTGTATGGTCATCTTCGCTCCTTATATGGTCATCCTTTTCATACATCCTGGTTCTTCTGCCTTCCGACTCTCTCTGCCCAGTCCCCTTGCTATTGCCTGTCCGCCTGTAGTGGCCTACTGTCTGCTATGAGTCAGTCTGCGTCTTCCAGTCTGCATCTCTGTGTATCTATATTTATACTATATATTTATATCAACCTAGAGTTCTTTAGTTTCTATTCCTTCTTATTCTATATATAATGTTTATTTTCATGCCTACAGTGTTCAATCTAATCCACATAGGCCTAATCGTCTTTACGTATTCTAACTATACTGTTCAGTTTCATACTATATTATTAAACTTCTCTACGCAGTGTTCGGTTGCCTATACATTATTCGTATCTGTCCCTCATAACCCAGCCCCCTCTTCCATTACAGTTGTCTATTCCTCCTGAATGCAGGCCTATTATTTTGACCCTATAAATCTATAAAAAAAATACGAAGAAAGATTGGTAATTTTTTCTATGAGACACATAATTGTTTCGCATTGGCCATTGGAGCTTCAAGTGCATCATCCGTTAGCATGTTGTTAGCCGTGCAGCCTAACTCTTTTGTGAGTAGCCTATAATGTTGTGACTCCGCTTGCCAAAATAACCTTTTGGGTATAAATTTCGACCATGTAGGCTAAGTACGGACTGGTATGGAAACTGTCAAGGTATTTAAATTTTCTCTGGGTAAAAATTGCTTCATAGCCTACTAAATTTGTCAGTCAATTAAAGAGTCCAAGACATCCGGAAAGACCTGCTTTGAAACTTGGACCTACATGTACAATGTTGTTTCACAACTAAACGGAGTAAAGACTGCCTTCGCTCAAAAACCGATCTGACATCCAACGGGCAGTTAGGCGTTTCCTGAGCCTAGCGTTAGGTGTTACTTCCATGAACTCTGTAATTTATTGCAGCATAATGTATCTTATGACAAGTCTAAAGTTGGACGTGCAGTTGAAAGGTAGGACTATGCACTGTATGCACTATGCAGCCTTCGTAAATCAATCATAGTCTAGCCATTTAGGCCTAAGTGGGTCCCAGTTCAACTAGACTTAATTGCATCTTTCCATATGCAGCCCATATGAAACTAGTTCTGATATCTCTCGATACCTGTATATTAGCAGCTGCCGCTGACATCGCTACCAGGTTGCTTTCCCTTTTGGTCTTATAAGGCAAAACAGTAAGTGCATGCTTAATATTTTAATATTTACGAGAAATAAAATATAATATGTAGACATTTCACTGTCGATCTATTTGCTTTCCTTCCATTATCTCTAGCATCCGGTGATGTAGTGGCAAATTAGGGGCAAATAGGCCTACACGCAAAGTTACATATTCTTGTCTGCAGGTCATTTCCCGTATACTAAAAACAAGCACTTGCACACTCTGTATACCCACGAATATCCAGGTCAGGGCTGTTTTTAAGGAAATTTTAGAACTGCACATCTCCTTCTTTCCCTTGCTATCCTCCATGGTAAATTATTTCCAATCGGAGGATTAATTGCCGTTTTTGCTAGTTTTAACTGTACAAAAGTCCTTCTACAACTGCACAAATTCATTTAGAACTGCTCATTTTTTGTACAACTGCACGTTAAAAAAAGCCCTGATCCAGGTATAGGCCTACCTTCGACTACAGCCCTGTTACATCCTAATATGCGGTTGGTCAAATGTAAAACATGTTCCCCTGGACATTACGGCTAATCAGGCGATCTGTTTAGCTAATTATAGGCCTAATCAGGCCTAAATGTAAGAACCGTCATATTGTTCATTTTTCAGAATCTATACCAACTAGACTTTCAGTGGCGTGCGTGCGTGTTTTGAGAGGGAATTGAATGATGGCGAACACATGCGGTAAAATTTGTCAGTTAAAACTGTTAGTTTTGATCCACGTTATCGACGTTTTGATGTTTCAAGGTAAACTTTAACCAGGTCAATTCCATAGTTTTGTATGATGCGATCATCCTGTGCAATCTGGTCCTCAGTTTCGCCATTTGATCAGACTGCACTACCTTACTGAGCAGTGACGGCGCCAGGATTTCAGGTTTTTGGGGGCTGCTTCCTCTCGGAAGTTTTCCATTTTCATCCACCAAAATTTCTGGTTTACATGTGAAAACCCGAATGGCCCTTTTAGGGGGCTTGGCTCCCGGGTGGCCTTCTTTATGGGGCTTAGCCCTCTAGCCCTTAGCCCCCCCTGGCGCCGCTACTGATACTGAGGACAACCCTACCTTCGAGTAGTTATGTGGAACGGCGAACGGGAGGTTTTTTGGAAGAGCAGCCAAAAAGATCGATGACTGATGGTCATAAACAACAGCAACAACAGAAAACGAAGAATAGCCTATCACACAACGAGAACAAAGCAACAACAAACAGTGAAACGATCGGGAAGTAAACAGCAAAAAACGAAACGAAAACTTCAAACCAAAACAAGCAAACTGCACAATAATTTGGCGTGTTCCCCACGGCGCGAACAGGTAGCACCTTCGTAAAGACCGGCAGACGACAACCAAAAAGTATACAGCAGAACATCAGCCTCTGAACATTTAGGGAAACATAAAAAGAAAAACACTCGATAAACATCAAAGAGACGAAAGAGGCTGACACCGAAAGCATCAACCAATGCATTATAAGTGAGCAGAGACAAGCAAGAAGAGAAAGGAAGAAACTATCATCAAAGTTTTACAGAAGACGTCAACGGCCTTGTTGCCATGCAACGTTATTAAACTGTCATAGGTCTACAACAACAACCCTTCTCACTTGGGAGACAAATTATAGACTGTGTCGAAGCTCAGACAAGAAATGAAAATTAAAGTTGACGTTTTCGGATCCTGATTCTTTTAACAAGATAGTTGATAAGCTAAGAAAATCGAAGCAGGATTCACCGCTCATTGAGTACTCAGTAAAAGCTTATTATTGAGCGTTGTGCGAATAGTCTTATCCAATTAAGAAATTGTAATAGTAGGCCTATGCTGCTAGCATGCGTATATCATAAAACTCCCTAGCAATGAATTTCGCAATGTGCTAGCAGATTGCGTCAATTTGGTCAATCTGCGTTATCAATGAATGCCTGTAAAATTTGTCACTTTTTCACTAGAATTTGTTGTTAACAGTTTTGCTATCCGAAAGCATCAACGGATATTTAGTTACTGCGCCCCGTGATACAATCGCTGTATTGGGAGACAGAATTGAGTTGGATTGCGTCACAAATTCATCTCGTCTAGTAGATTGGCGTCTGAGAAGTGGTGCTGGCAGTGGTAAAGATGTATGGATATCTCAAGGCAACCAAACGAATGAAAATATTTCAGACGCCTTCAGAATACGTCATGAGGAACCTGGTCAGTTTTCTCTCGTCATTGATCCGGTGCTCATGCCACTCGCCGGAAGATATGCATGCGATGACAAAGATGAAGATCCATTTTATGTGGAAGTTACCGTTTTAAGTAAGGAGATTTCTGCAAATATATCTCATAGCACTTTAGTTAAAGCATCATCGTCATCGTAGTCGTCTTTTTGGTCGTCATCTCTATTCATGAAATGATAAATAATATCAATAATAATAGGCCTAATAGCTTTTCTATGGTCCGTCCATCTTTCTAGAATAGGTTACCTAGCAATCTTCATAACTGCTTGATCTTCCTTTGCCTCTTTTTCAGAGGCTTTTAAAAAAAGCAATCTCTTTGATCGTGGGTTGGTTCTGCCAGGTCCGGTGCATCTCTCAGAAGTTTCTCTTTCAATGGCGCTTTAAAAATCCACGAGCATGATTTCGATTAGAAGCAGAAGATAATAGGTTCAATTAGGCCTAAGCACTATGACAACCTGCAATTCTCACCAGACTCCTAGGGAGTTTGAGACCACGTCAGCCTACGATGCCTACGGGCAAAAAAACAGTCGGGCATCTAACCCGCGTCCTTCTGATGTTCGACCATTCGCCTGCCCTTAGGCCTACGACAAGACTTAGTGCAATAATTTACTCTGTTGCGATGGATTAAGACGCTAAACTGTTTATGATAATTAATCTGACCAAAATATTCTTGTAACTCGTTAATGATGCTGGTCTGACTGCTTTGATGATTTCAGATCCAAGCCCGGTCTGTGCAAAATTGCACCATGTAGGCCTATCTTCAAACAGCATGTTAGTATGCACGTTTAGTTATGCTGGAAATTTGAAACCTGAGGTAGAATGGTTGAACGACAACATATCGTCGTGGGATGGTTACTGCGACACTGAAGACAACGACAACGTTCAATGTACATTTGAAAGTTCTTGTGTACTAAGTATCGAATCACAGAGTGTGTTGACCATTTTCAAAGTCTGCCAAGAAAATTCATACATTTGCGCATGGAGTAAGTTTACGAATCACTAATAAGTAAAAGAATTGCGAGTATTGCAATTTTTTCGCATTGTAAAAGGTCTAAGCAGCATCAGCAATGGTTTGCACTGATGAATGATGTTTCTGGTGTGACTATTAGGCCACCTAAAGAATTTTTCAACCCCAATAAAAGTCAATATCGACTGAATTCAGCACAATTTTTAATGTTGTTGTTCGATTTAAAAGTAAACTTTAGGAATTCTGGCTAAAGTAAAAGGTATGCATCGAATGGTTCTTTCTATCACCTTCTCACTACTGGTCAACACCTCTGACATGACGCAGTCATCGTGAAGCAGCTGGTACCCCCGCGCCTAACCTTAGATTGGTGCTTTAGAAGTGTCGAACTTACATGTAGGCTAATCTTACGATCATTTAACATAATTTATTCATATTTTGTTCTATTTTGTTATAGTAGCCTATAATAATACTCCAAACGCTCAACGTGTCATATTTGCTTTATTAAAAAGCTCACATGTTATGGAAATAATCATGTCTGATAATATCTAGGCTAAGTGCACTGAAACAGGCAAATCGGCCAAATAAACAGACCAAAATGAACCTGAAGCACTATGAAGGCCTTTCTTAAATCAAATTGATTTCCTAGTATTGATATAATAATACTATATATAAAATAACTGTGGTTGATTGTATGTAAATAGGCTAGTGATTACCGTCGTAGGCACCTATTTTACAGGACGAGCTCGAATCCATAAAATGAAAAAAATGCGTCTAATACTTTGTTGAACAGACAGCAAAAGAACAACTTCATCATTGAACGCACTTCGTTTGAAAGGTTTGAATAAGACAATTGGTGGTTGGCATTGTTCCGAGTCGACCCCGTTGGTGACGGTTGGATTAAATACAGTCACTTCAGGTAATTTATCGTAGGCTACCTCAGTATTATCATATGCATAGTGGTAAATAATTATAACCATGTAGCCCATATAAAAGGTTTCAAAAATCAAGTAAGAAATCGACTGACATTCAGAACAAAATTACTGTTCAGGTTCGGTATTTCAGGCAACTTGAGCAGATAAGCAGATATATGCATACAGTTGTTGGCTTAGTCTCCTCCTTAGGCCTATTATATGCAATATTATGCATGAATAATCATTGAATATATAATATATATAGCGTAAATATTGAACATGCAAAAGAGTATAAATTGCAACTGTGGCTGAGCATTCATCTGGCGTACTTTTGAAAGAACAGACTGATCAGGGGTCTTGGCCTAACAATGGCCTACACCGACGTAATCCTTAGGCTACAACGCCGCTATAGATGCATTCGTACATATTTCGTATTTAAGTCCTATACATAGTATTAGGCCTACATACGTAACCGTTAAACAAGTAATATTATTCCTGTTAGTGTAGAATAGGCCTACAAAAGGCCCTACGTACATGAATTCCTTCATGAAAATCGTCGACGATTTCCGAAATTGACCATCGATCAGGTTTTGAACTGATCGACTGCATCACTAACTCTTTGAGACTTTGTATAATAAAATAATTAACTATGACATATTATTATGATAGTGCCAGACTATCATTTCCACAGACAATCAATTGACGCCCGGTAAAATTTAATAATCCAAGAAGTTGTACGTGTGCAAGGTAAAGTGGTAAACAACCCGATGACTCATCGGTGAGAGGTGAAAGAAATCTCCAATGTAGTCTACACAGTACACACGTAGGGCCTAATAGATAAACTGACTAAGCGTGACATTGCGTAAGCTTATACATAAACAATTAAACATACATGTACTTGTGATAGTTGAAGCTTAGAGGCATAAAATTAGTGTAATGTGAGTCTGATGTTTCAGAGACGGTGTCATGCAACGGAGCCACAATTTCCAATTTGGTGTTGATCTTTTTCGTTGTTTTACTGGCAATTACGAATCTGACAACAGTTACTGTGTTCATGGTTGTAATAAGGCGACTGAAGAAGGGTTTGTAAAATTACTAATAATTAACAGCAATTCGCTAATTCCAAATTTGTCATCATGATAATATTATTTTTATCATCATGCAGGCCCAGATCTTCTCTTGCAATTTTCCCGTCGTGAAAATTATAAAGCGATTCGAAAATTATCTAATGAAAAAACTAACAGGCCTAGGTCTGACCTAGGCCAATGTGTGATTTCGAGTTATCCTCACAGAAAGATTGTCCTAACCTGCTTGATGTTTGTATTTTAGCGTGCACATAATATAAGCTGACCCATAGGCTAATGCAGGTTATTAATGTCACTTATTTTATGTCCACAATCAATAATATTGATAAATCTGTTTTGGCATTGGCGAGAAAGCATTGATAAAGTCTTAAAAGAAAAAGGTCTAGGCCTATAGCCTAAATTTGCAGGCCTTATA
This sequence comes from Lumbricus terrestris, assembly GCA_949752735.1. NCBI lineage: Eukaryota > Metazoa > Annelida > Clitellata > Crassiclitellata > Lumbricidae > Lumbricus > Lumbricus terrestris. Next base: position 23,109,125 of record OX457037.1, on the reverse strand, counting down.
TAGGCCTATACTGATTTTTTAAATTTTTATGTTGACTTCTTTATCTGTTAGGCCTACTAAGCCTATAAGCCTATTGTGGCAGGGTTTCTCACTTTGCTTAGGATTTTGAAACGACCTACAGCAGGCGACTTTGCCTACTGACAATGGCTCAACAATTGAAGCTGTCATTCTGGATATAATTTGATTAGAATAAATTTATAATTATTGGTTTAGATTAGATTTTTGTGCTAGTCTTTGCATACCGCTTCTTGCAGATAATATTATATACTCCATTTGCACTGATAGTAGGCCTACGCCTAAAGTGCAACATTTAATTGGTGTTCTGATATAGGACTACGCGAGGTAGTTAGTCATTTTAAATTTGTAACACACAATTATTGCAATTAAGCTTTTAGCCTACATAATTATGCATAATTATGGACATTTACAGAGCCACTCATATAATAACCTCACGAATGCTATGTATAGGCCTATAGGATTATTTATTTTTCATATTATGTGCAATATGAAGGGTCGATTTCAACTGACCCAACAACGAAGGCGGCGAATTCAGAATACGAGAACGTTGAAACAGAAGTAGGTCAAAATATGGACCAACCTGGACTTCTGAGCAGTTATGAAAACGTGGATCAGCCAGAGAATGCGTACATTAGTCTGAATATGGAAGCCCGTCGGAATCAGCAAGTGGTGACCTACACAAGTCTACAGATGATGCCTTAACCAAAAACATGATTCATATAGAATAAGCAATTCTACGCGTAGCCTAACAGATCTTGAAGATGCCGTAATAAGACTATATTCAAATTCAAATTTTATTTAGCTCTAAAAGACAATTGCACGCTATGCATTGTACAAAATGATTTCGATTACAGACGAATGAGTGATTAGATGTACATGTAGGTTACTTGTAGACCTAATAAAAAGTTGTAAGTAAGTAAGAAGCCTTTTTTAGTAATGCAGGTCATCAATATTATACAAATTAGACAGTTGATGTTAGACGTTGCTGCTGTTGCATCAGGAAACACAAAACGGTCCGTCAACTTTGTAGCTGCCACTGCGGGCACTGCTGTAGCCGCCGCTCTCTTCACGATGGCAAACTGTTCGAAGAATGACAATTTCATTGGCAGCCGATATAGCAAGGTCAATAAATTGAAGTATCATAGTGTCCGATAAGTCTGCATCTGAGATGTTCTTGGCGAAATTTCAATGATGTTTTGCTGATAGAACCTTTGTAGTCCATTTATGAAGGATTACAGCGGAGCGTGTGGAAATTTCGAATGCGAACAGTTCCTTTTTTATTCCAACCACGTGTCGCCTGCCATGCGGAGATGATTGTATGTGCTACTAATATCGGCCAGGAAAAAATTAATATATTATGTAGCTGACTCAGACAAGCATAGGAGAAACGGACTTAGACGCAAGATAGGCCTACATGTAGGTCTTTCCACGAATACACGAGACATTTGCAAGCGTGCAGAGTTGTAGACCCTACTACTATAAATTATAGAATCGTGTATATAGGCCTATACTAGTATGTAGTCAGGAATAAAAAGGAAGTGACCGCCTGTAGCCCCAAAACGACCGCAAAATGACAGAAGTCTAGAAACAATAATACTATGTTTGACATGTGCTCATCATTTTGAATGATATGATATAATCGCCTCAGAATAAAATGCAATTAAGTATTTTACTTATCCCGAATTATTTTATTACTGTATTTTGAAGTCTAATTATGACACGTGGATAATGAATGAATGCTGATGTTGCACTTTGTTTAATTACCGGGTACTTCAGTGTTTTGGTTTTTATTGTACTTTAACTGGATTTGCACTGAGACTACGGTCATTGAAAAGATGTCCTACCGAAATAAAACATCTCAAAACCTGTGCTGTTTTGATAATATTATGAGGTCATGGCGGGCAAACAGTCGCGAAATAAATATGTTTCAATATAGAAAGCAATCCTGGATGGATCATAAGCTTACAGATCCATGCCCAGAGCATATCGCTAGCAATGGAAACGGATATTCGTAGCCTTTACAATTATGCCATGACGCACGAAAGGAAAGGAAAACAATCTGCCAAACAACCTATCAAAGATACTTGAACTGGGTGCTGTGAGCCAGTAAACAAGTTAGTGTATATAAGTAGGCTAATCATGTGAGAAAGAGCTTTAGCAAGTGAGAGGATTGACGAGTGAGCTAGTGAGAGAATGACTGCACCAATCAGTGAGGTAGCCTACTGAGGGAGTGAGTGCCTGAGTGATTGTTCGAACCGATGATTGAGCCACCGACTGAGCGAGCGAGCCAGCGAAATGTTCTTGGTGTGAGTAATGAGAAAGAAGACCGGCACTCACTTTCCGAGACTATGAAAGCGAATCGCAATTTTTTTTTATCCTGTTGAGGTTAGCTAATGGAACTGCTCGTCCTCATTGTCCCTATGCTGCGTTTTCACATTTTCATCTTTTTATTTCTTTTTTCAGTTTGCATGTAAGTTTGCTACTTGAATCTAAACTTCTAAGCCTCTAAGGTATGGTTGTGTTGGTCTGTGTGCAGCGTGACATTCAAACGTTGTTATATAATAAGCTTATATTATAACGATTACACATGTCTAATTGTCTATATTATACAGGGTGCGCCAAAAAAAAAGACCCCCCCTAGGTTTTTTGCCAATATTTTTACCAAAAGTAAGAATTTCCAAATGAAATTTTACAGGCTTATAGACAATTCATATTTACACATTATGACCAGATTTCATCAAAATATTTCAAACGGAACAAAAGTTACGTCACTTTTAGGGAGGCCACCCACCGTTTTTTGACGATTCAAAAACGTAACGCAACAAAAAGTAGGTTTTTGCCAATATTTTGGCCAAAAGTAAGAATTTCAAAATGAAATTTTTACAGGCTGATAGACAATTCATATTTACACATGACGACCGAAATTTCATTAAAATATTTCAAACAGAACAAAAGTTATATCACTTTTAGTGAGGACACCCACCTTTTTTGACGTTTTTTGAATCATCCAAAAAACCGAGGGTGGTCTCACTAAAAGTGATATAACTTTTGTTCTGTTTGAAATATTTTGATGAAATTTCGGTCATCATGTGTAAATATGAATTGTCTATCAGCCTATAAAATTTCATTTTGAAATTCTTACTTTTGGCCAAAATATTGGCAAAAACCTACTTTTTGTTGCGTTACGTTTTTGAATCGTCAAAAAACGGTGGGTGACCTTCCTAAAAGTGACGTAACTTTTGTTCCGTTTGAAATATTTTGATGAAATCTGGTCATAATGTGTAAATATGAATTGTCTACAAGCCTGTAAAATTTCATTTGGAAATTCTTACTTTTGGTAAAAGTATTGGCAAAAAACCTAGGGGGGGTCTTTTTTTTGGCGCACCCTGTAGACAATTAGACATTTACTGTCTAATACATGGCATCCTTGATCCAGCTCCCGCCAGCTTCAATCATATGACTTCCAGATCTAAGCACTCGTGTATCAAAGTGCTTCGAATATAGCCTAAGCCTTCAACATAATTATGGATCAGCTATATTTATTTACAATGCGTAATAAATTTAAATTTTGTTGCTCCTGGTCATTAAATTCTATTTCCTAATTGTTCAATGTTCATGCCTCAAACGTAAAAAATGGCCAGTATTCCCCAATAACTTTGATTTTGCGACCAGGAGATTGGTATTCTGAAATTTAACTAAATTTTCGGAACATTCAATAGGAATTCAGTGCCGAGTAAATTTGAAGTAGGCCTAGCTGTAGTGTATAGGCTTAACCTTGGAGAACTTTCGAGAATATTTTATGATGTACAAGAACCGTACATAAATATAAATAGCAGTACAAATACCGGTGCCTTCAGCCCACCAGCTCAGTTTAGTTCCAGCAAATATGTGGATAGCCTACATAGGCTATCTGAGATGGCATCAAGAGACTGCAAGTACCAGACTGACTCGTTTTCTTGTATTATCTGCGGCCAATCTATTAAGTCAAGATTGAAAAAGTACTAGGCTATTTGGAGGCATCTGCTAAGATTGTGTGAGGCATACAAGGCGTCTTTCGATATGCTTGTCGGGGTTCAGGGCAAAACATGGGCACCACATGCAACCTGCGAATTTACTTCTGCCACAACGTGACCGGTCTTTTCGACGCCATATTGGAAGTCCTGCAACCCGAACGAGTGGCGTCTCTTCATTCAGTTCATCTAGGAACCTCAACACTGTGCTGCTCCATAATGAGGAAAAGTATCCATCTCTTCCTCCTGCTCACTTAGTGCCCCTCAAGAGTATTACAACAGCGTCAAAACCTAGCTATAGACTATAGGATCTGTCCTTGGTCCTCTATTATTCACAGTCTTTACCTCCCCAATCAATCGCATAGCTAATCATTTTTGGTGTCCAATTACAGCAGTACGCGGACGACACTCAGCTCTATATTGCTCTGTCACACACTGATCAGTCCGATAAACTTAAACTTGAGGAGTGTCTTTCATCTTTATATGCCTGGTTCTGTTTTAATGGGTTCCCTATCATTTGGTCGTAAGTCATTTCGTCGTAATCAATTCGTCGCAATTTATATCGTCGTATATTAAATCGTCGCTGTTTAATTCGTCGCATGCAAGTCGTCGTGTTCAGTCCGTCTTTTTTCATATCGTCGTTAAATAATTTTGTCGCAGTTTTGTCGCAGTTTATTTAGTGTTGTACATTTGTAATAGTACAATACAATTTCTCATCATGCAAAGCTAATTTAAAAACTGACATTTTTTATTAAATTAACGGTTACATAGCCAAGCAAAAAAGGCTAAAATTTAAAAGCACAATAAAACGTAAGCACGATATAGGCTAACCCTTACTGTCTAAGCCGATTGAATCAATCACATCGCCAGTATGTCTTGCCGCTCACTTCTCTCTCCTTTGTATAGATGTAACCCTCATAGACTGCCTTGTGATTTCCTCTGCTACTCGTAACAAACGTTAACTTCGACATTGTGGCGATAACTAGGCGTAGGGCCTACCTTCTTCTGGCACTGGCAGAAGAGTCGACGTATATAAACCCATCAATTATACTAGGCATTCCTTGGATTGTTGGGTTCATAATATTATACGTCGACTCCAAGTCTGCTGTCACGTACATGTAAACCAATTGAGGAACAACGACCAATGCGACTGAATGAATGCGACCAGTTGATTGCGACGATATTGACGGCGACCAATTAATTCGCGACCAATAATATTATTAACGACCATATGACTGCAGCGAAATGATCTGCGACGAAATGATCTGCGACGAGATGGATGGTCACCGTTTTAATGGTTTGGCTATAAACCCAAACAAGTCTGAGGCAATTTTTTTCGGGTCACGACAACGCTTGCGTTATTTTCGTTCACTTTCTAGCATCGACCTCGCAGGCTCCGCAGTACCATTATCAGATTCTGTTAAAACTCTTGGGGTTACCCTGGACAGTATGCTTACTTTTCGGATGCATGTAACTAACCTTTGTAGATCTTGCCTTTATCACATCAGGGCAATACGCCACATTAGGTCGGCTCTGACTAAGGATATGTCGAAGACTTTAGCTTGCGCCCTTGTCTCCTCTCGCCTTGATTATGCTAATGCGATTTTTTTGGGCATTTCAGACTATGAGCTACATAGGCTGCAACGCATCCAAAATTCTTTAGCTCGCGTTGTGCTGCGTGTCCCACTACGATCAAGTTCCTCAGTTTTACTTCATCAGCTGCATTGGCTTCCTGTCGAATTCAGGATTAAATTTAAATTGGCCTGTTTAACCTTCAAATCCCTCTCTACCGGAACACCTCCCTACCTTCAGTCACTGCTTACTCCTTACATTCCTCCTCGTTGCCTGCGATCATCAAGCATGGGTCCTTTAGTTGAGCCTCGATGCAGAACTGTTATGGGCTCGCGTGCATTCCATGCCTCTGCTCCCAAAGAATGGAATCTACTTCCACTCTCTCTTCGTTGCTAAAATTCACTCCATACCTTCAAAAAAAACGGCTCAAAAATCACTATTTCTCTTTGGCTTTCAAGCACATGCATGGACCTTTAACTGCATCTTCCTCTGGCGGCTAACTATCCGCGCCTTAGATTCACACTTTGGTGTGACCTTGCGCGCGTAATAAATTTATGTAATAATAATAGACGCCCTGAAGTTTGATGAGTAGCCTCCCGGTGGGATATAATTACTATCATAGGAGACTTCAAAACAATAGCATTCCAAAGTGATTTTACCACGTTCCCCTGCTATCTTTGCCTTTGGGACAGCAGGGACAACAAGGCACGCTACCACAGGCGGGACTGGCCCTAGCGGACAGTGTTCTGTGTGTGGCAAAAATGGGAACTGGACGCCACTGGTGGACCATCTGAAAGTGTTGATGCACATCAGAATTTGGTCTTATGAATCAATATATCGCAGCTACAGGAAAGGAATCGGCAGCGATCAAGAAGGTCTACTTCTAAGGGTAGCCTACATAAGAGTATAATATAAATTAATAAATAGCGCAACGCAGTGAAAAGAAAGCGGAATTCAAATCAGCATAAAACTGACTGTAGACTAGAACTAGAGTAGGTCAGTAGGATTCCCTAGAATTCAGAAGCACGAAAAACACAGATAGGCTAATAATTATGCTACATGTATTTTAAAGTTAACTGTTTAGGATCATTCAGTTATACAGTCATTGTTTTTCAGCTTCTATTACAGTTGTTATTCAGCATTTTTGAGTTTCGGTTTAAGTTACAGTTCACTGCCTAATATTGTGCAATTATTTTGCTATTTGAGATTCGGTCAATATTATTAGCACTGCGATTATTGTGTGTTAGTGATCTGCCTAAATTTACATCGCGAAACAGGATGGTCTTAGGTGTCAGGATGCTCCATGAAAATGTAGATAGGCCTATTATTTAGCCATCAGTCAGTCTGTTTTCTATATATCTGCCGCAGCAAAAGAGTCAGACCTACGCATTGAATTCGAACATTTGAAATTACATATTTTTAAGACTTCAAGATCTCCCTAAAGCGATTTATGCGAAGTTCATTGATGGTCGCATTTTAAATGAAGACGTCAGCAAGCGTTGAAACTCGACTTGAGTGGCGAACGCATATGCTAATATAGAAGCCAGGAATTAATCGAGGAGCTGGATTGACATGGCAGGCAAACTCTTTCTAACCATACTTCTCTGTGAGTAGTCTAATGTGCTTTGCACTAGTCTTATTCTATTTTAATTTCAGGTTATGCCTACCGAATTTGTCACACACTGCAGTGCAAGTCATTATTTTGATCGTTTTATTGCATAAACTTAGAACGGGTCATCAATGGCAGGTGACGATGAGCTCACGACTTGACTGTTTTAGTTTTTAAAAATGCAACCGAATTTGAGACAGTTATTTTCGTAATGTTTGACCAATAATATTGTATATAATATATACGCCCTCTTTGTGCAACTCTGGCGATAATTTTGCGTCTTTTGGCCGATACGTCTATATCAGTCTGTTATTGCGTTATATTCCATAATTGACAGGAGCCTAAAGCGCACTCAAAATGATACCGTACTGCATCCATAATTAATTATAGAGTCGAACCATTATTATTATACTTTTCATCATTGTAACATCATCATCATCATCATCATCATCGTCATCATCATCATCGTCATCATCATCATCATCATCATCATCATCATCATCATCATCATCATCATCATCACCATATTAATCTTTAGTTATTTGCTACTTTTATAGCGCATAGTGGAGGATAAAAGCTATAATTCAATGGCACATTAAGGCGTTATCTAAAATTAATTACATGTTTAATATTGTTTATACTTCAATAGGCGTATGCATTGAATAATCTTCAGACGCTTGCATTACTTAGCTATTTTGAACAAAACTAAAATAAATTTTGATGTAGCCTAGCCTAATTAGGGGAGAGTCGCCATGAATGGACCACCTAAGGCAAACTTAGGTTTACTGCATAAATGCTACTGAATTTCCAAAAGGAAAACATGCCATATGCTTGGTTGATTGTTCATCTATGTTATTAATAAGCAAAAGACAGAAAATATTCGAGGATTTCTGAGAAATAACTAAACAAATCTGTACCCCTAAAAAGTCCAATCAAGGCAACCTGCTTCCTTGAATGGACCGCATGGTGTCCTTGATTGGGCCATTTGCCATGAATGGGACACAATATTTTAAAGACGTTTTTAAAAGGTAATTTTACCCAAAAAGCAAGGGAAACGCTTAAGTTTAGAACACTAAGTCTTAGTGTCTAACCATACAGTTAAAAATATCAATGCACAATTGGAGTAGCTGAAATCAACTTAATATATGACTGGCATAACCTCTGCCTGCAGACCAATTAGAAGTACTTTGCCATAATAACCAGTGCAGGTCTAAATATAGACTATATAGACCTCTATATAGTGAAATTATATGGCCTAGCTAATACTGGGAATAAATGATTGTGAAGTCTTACATTAGTACTCCGTTAAATCTATTTGAGTATATCTAATACAAGAAGAATTGCACGCAGTTCGCACAGAGGAACATTATCTTCATCTATAATAGCAGTGTATTGCTTCAGAGCAAATGTTATAAAACTATTAAACCTACAACTGACATTTATTGCATATTGTGAAATTATTCGTTCTATGCCTGTCAGAAGCATCGCCAAATCCCATGCCACACTGTCGACTATTGTTCGATAAAACATACGCCAAAAGAGGGTATTGTAATTGGTTAAAGCATCACAACAGGACATTGCAAGTACCAGTGTCCTTAAATGGACCACGTGCACCCAATAACATTGCAAGTACTGGTGTCCTTAAATGGACCGCACCCAAATTATCGGTCCAATTAAGGACACTTAATGTGGTCCATTTCAGGCAACAAGGACTACTTCTACTCACACTGTGATAGTTTAACAGGTGTCAGTCTTAGCGCTAAACCGAGTATTGTTGCTTAAACATGAAACCTAGCTATGATTAAAACAAACGTGACTGCAATTTTTAAAGCTTGCCTAAATTGCCTACACTCATTGTCAGGTAGGGCAAAAATTAGATCAAGACTATGTGAAAAATAGTTTTTACCGCAACTAAATAAATGCTTAGAATTCCGTAAAACTGATTGCGGCGGTACGATCAATATTCAATCGCGCAAGAATACAACATTTGAAAACGAAGCAAAAAATGCGTCTAGGGTGTTAAATGGCTGCGGTCCAATTAAGGCAACGGTCCATTCCAGGCAACTCTCCCCTAAACACACTTGTCTTAGAATCTGGATATTCAATATCCCGTCAAACCCGCGCCCACAAAACAATTGGTGTTTTTAAGATCTATGTGTCCATATTATGAAATGAAATTAACTTGGACACTGAATTTTTAGATGTCCTTTTGAAAACGGTATCCCAGATTCATGCATTCAAGACATCATTGGAAGTAGTTGTTGACGGTGATTCTATTGATATAGAATGCACAACGAACTCGTCCTTTGGAGTTGATTGGAAGTTCAGCAATGCTACAAAAGAATATAGACTTTCTAACGAAGGCGTTGTTCCTTATGCGTTTAAAATGGACTATTCAGTGAAAAGCGTCAATTACAGTTCATACAGCACATTCTATCTTTCAATAGCACGTGTCAAAATGTCAAATACAGGAATGTATGCCTGCTTGAATGCCGAGAATCAACAAATCCTGACTTCAGTGGACCTTGCACTTTTAAGTAGGCCTAGGCATAAGATCTGACTTATGTAACTGCGTGTTGTGGTTAACATCGTAGGCCTAATATTTAATTTTCCGACAAATCTATTAATGATTCAAATGCAACGATATGATGTGCCACATATTATGTGAATCATACGAGGAAGTATGATAATCACAGATCTGTAGAAGGACGTTTAAATTGTTTATTTGGGATCATGTAGGTCTATCCTGGTTTAAACCAGTCTTAAAGGTTGCATCTAGTAATAGGCAAATGCTGCGTGTGCTGACTGGTTGGTAGGCTACCCAAAATGTAACCACTCATAAACAAGTATGACAGGAGTCAAATAGGAATAAATTAGAAATAGGAATGACATATTAATAGTATGACAATCTGTAAGTGACTGTTCAATATCCACCAGTCGCTTCTATGAAGTGTGTGGTTGAGTCAATCTAAAGGATAAACGGGTATCTAACCCGCGTCCTTCTAATCTTCGAACCATCGTCTTCCATTCACGAGAGTCGTCTATATGGGGCAAGAGGACAAAAATGCCAATGGCCTGACGACTTTTAGAGACCATGGCCCTGCAGTAGCCTAATATAAAAAGGCTTATGATTTATGATTTTAACATATATCTATTATAATCCTATTAGACCTTACCATGTATCATCTACAAGCTATTTAAACTTTGAATTAGCAGCTATATTAAATTACACTGTGTATGTAAAATAACATAAACCGTAGGTAGGTAAGTAGGGTCTGCATTTTAATTATTTCAATTTTTAAAAAATTCTCAGAAATTTTAGGATAATTTAGGGGTCCCTGACTGCGCTGCCAAGGATCCCCGGTTTCTCTTGTCAACCCTGCATTTCAGCCGGCAAGCGCAACTACTCTGTTGCAATGAATAAAACGCTAAACTATGACATTCTGACAAAAGTTTTCTTGCAAAACACTATTGATGCAGGTTTGATTGCTCTGACGCTTTCAGATTCAAGACCGGCATGTGTAGAATTGCACAATGTGTCTTCAAAGAGCATGTTAGAGTGCACGTTTAGTTACGCTGGAAGTTTGAAACCTGAAGTAGAATGGTTGAAAGACAACACATCGTCCTGGGATGGTTACTGCTACACTACAGCCAACAACAGCGTTCAATGTGCATTTGAAAGTTCTTGTATACTAAGCGTTGAATCACAGAATATATTGACCATTTTCAAAGTCTGCCAAGAAAATTCCTACATTTGTGTATGGGGTAAGACTAACAGACAACCATAATTGAGTTAAATTAACCAGCTTAGTTATTTCCTCGCATTTTGAGAGATCTATACAGAGTTTAAGGCTTTTCCGCCGATGAATGGTGTAGGCCTATCTGGTGTGACTATATAACAGAAAAACTGTTCAACTTCAACACCGGCTGAATTCAACAAAAAATTATATTGCACGTTTTAAAAGTAAACTTTTTGCTTTTTTGCGAATGTACATAGCTCCTTTAGATTATGAATAACAAAAGTAAGACCTTGCACGACATGGATGGATAACATTCGAGCCTGGACTGGAATGACGTTGGAACAGATCACAAGGAGCATGGAAGATCTAAGAGGGTGGAAGAAGATTATTCATTTATGCGGCCAACCCTCGTCACGAGGACGGCTGAGGAACAGAACATAGCTCCTACATCAAATGGTTTTTTTCTAACATATTTTTATATCTGTCTGGGCAACACCTCTGATATGACGCAATCATCGTGAAGAAGCTGGCACCTTGCGCCTTTAATTTATAGCCTTAGATTGGCGCTTTAGAACTGCGCGTCGAGTTTGGGATATTATAGCGATTGCTTGACAGCATTCAATCATCCACTTTATTTTTTATTCTATAAACGTTCACCTAATATGACTACATCATACTTTGCTTTGTTAAAAAAACTCGAATGTTATGGAAATAAAAATGTTTGAAACAACTAAGTGCACTGAACCAGAAAAATCAGTAAATTCACAAGCCCACATAGAACATGAAGCACAATAATGACCTTCATTGAATCAAAAATAATTAGCTTTTTAATAATAATATAATTATACAAGGAATAAAGATGAATAAATGGACGATATTAAATGGGCCTAATTAAGGATTGGGATTAGGTATGCGGGTAGGCTAGGGCTCCAAATTAGTCCTTTAATGAAAAGTGTGTCTAATACTCTGTTGAACAGACAGCAACAGAACGAATTCTTCACTGAACGCACTGCGTTTGAAAGATTTGAATAAGACGATTGGCAGTTGGCAGTGTTCTGAGCAGACTCAGTGGGTGACGGTTGGATTAAATTCAGTCATTTCAGGTGAGTTCTGCATACCTACGTAGTGAAGAACTAACACCCTTGATCCTCGCTTTCAATTTTCGCGTAAGTATCAAGGGTACCACTACCAGTTCTCCCATAGGCCTATAGCACACCACACGACACTCCTACCACACTTCGAATACGAATGCTCAATGGCCAGATATTTTTCGTACTGTTGAACTCTCTCTTCAAAGTTCTTTTCAACTTTCCCTCACGGTACTTGTTCCCTCCCTCCCTCCATCCATCCATCCCTCCGACCCTCCCTTCCTCCATCCCACCCTTCCTTTCTCCCTCCCTCCCTCCCTTCCACCCTCCTTCCCTCCTTCCTTCTCTCCCACCGTCCCACCTTCCCTCCCTCCCTGTTCACTGTTCAGGCGTCTGTGCGTAACCATAGCCCACACCACGTAACACTTACATGTAGGCCTACATGGATACAATAATTATTACGGTATATTATACGACATACATATTACGTATAATAGGACTGACAGTCTTACATGTAAACATGGCCTATACGTAACATGGTTAGTGGTCAGTGGTTACGTATGTTTACATGTAAGTCATAATATTATGTTATTATAACATAGCCTTATTAGCCTATAATTATATTACACCTGTAATGGTATACAATCTGCACACATGAATATAGGCCTACATTCAATCTATCGACGGCTTCCGAAGTTAACAATCGATCAGGCTTTGAACTGCCCGACTGCATCGTCAACTCTTTGAGATTTATATAATAAATATATTCAATCTTTCATTCATTCCGAGAATGTGTATAGTGTCTTTTCAGGAGACCTATTCAGAGGCGCTCCCAGCACAGCCACAGCGAAAACAAGCAGGATTCGAGGAACTAAGAAAATGCAGGAGAGTTTGGCCTAGGCATCAATCGCAATGCTGATGGGAGGCCATTGCAGATGGCGGAACCCAAATCTAAAAACTCGCCACTGTCTGATGGAAATGTAGCCTACAGTTGAATTGTACAATGTAGCCTACGCACGTAATCAGAATTAACTGCCAACGGGCAAAATTGAGTAGGCCTATATGTCATGTCATGTCATGTCATGTCATAACGCCGACGTCGCTTCGCGACGGTTGGCTGCATGAGCGGACCAGCAAGATCTGTCCTTTACGGTCCTCAATAGCGCCGCTCCCGATAGACGGGTCCACAACGTGATGTTATCGAGCCAGCATATTCTAGGTCTACCGCGGCTACGAACACCATCCACCAGTCCCGTCATGACACTATTTTCAATATTGTCCTGCTGTCGCAGGATATGACCAAAGTATCGTAATTTCCGAGTTTTGACATGGCCTAACAACTCGCAGTTTGTCCCTGCTAATTTGTAAACTCGTTCATTAGTCAACATTTCTGTCCATGAAATACGTAGTAGTTTCCTAATGCATTTGTTTTCGAAAGCCTGTTAAATTCTTTCCTCCTCCTTCTTTAAAGTCCACGTCTCACAACCGTATGTTGCCACTGGTCACATTAGGCCTATAAATATGCCTAAGCTATATTTTATATAGCTTAGGTCTATATGCCTAAGTCAAATAAAATTACCTGTGACTATTTATGTGAAACTGATTATTATATAGTGTGATTCTTGTGTTTCAGAGATGGTTTCATGCAACGAAGCAATAATTTCCAATTTGGCTTTGATTGCTTTGATTATTATACTTGGAATTACGAATCTCACAACATTTACTATATGCATAGTTGCTATAAAGCGACCGAAGAAGGGTTTGTGAACCTATTAGCAATTTTTACTTCTTTAAATTTCAAAAATTGTCATTCTCATATTTTTATATAGGTCCATAAATAATTGTTGCAATTTTCATTTCGTGAAATATAAGGCGATTCAAAAAATCATCTTATGTGGACACTAATAGGCCTAGTGGGAATTAGTTTCTGACCTACATCTCAAACCGCTCTCAATATGTTCGTTCAAACATCCTCACATCATTCATTACATCTGTGCTTTTTGGTGTCCCACAAAGCTCTGTTCTGGGGCCAGTGGCGTTGACAAGGGAGGGTTTCGGGGGTTAAACCCCCCTCATTGGCCAAGGGACAACATTTTTAAAGGTTATTTATCCACTTAAATAAGAAAAAACAAGACAATTGCTTGTAATAACAATTGTTTTTCTTACTTTATTCCCTTTGTTACTCTATTCCCTTTTTATTTACTGCAATACTGTTTGGTTGGGGTCAGAAAGGGCATTCGGCCAGGCCATAAAAACAAAACAAAAAATCATAAATTCCTGGCTAGGCCACTGTTTGGGGCCCTAATTTTCATTCTCTGTAGGCCTACCTTAACACTGTCAGCCATTGCTGCTCGTCATGGTATAGAAATCCAGCTCTATGCTGATGATACCCAATTCCATGTTGATCTGCACCCACTTGTATTTGTAAATGAAGTTTCAAATGCTACAAAGTGACTTCGTGCCTGTATTGATGACATCATACCATGGTGTCTGTCTATGCGCCTCACGACTTGACCCTGGTAAATCTGATCTCATCTGGTTTGACCGTTCCTCCATGATGCTACAGTTAGCTGAACTCTCACTCTCTTCTTCAGCCTGACTACTCTCTCCTTTATCTGCTGTGCGGAATCTTGGAGTCATCCTTGACTCAGCACTTTCTCACAAACCTCAGATGGCAGACTCATCTCAGAAGAACCGATGGCAGCTCCTCATTCGTGACTTCTCTTCACTAAAAATACTGATTCACTGCCTTATTCTGACATGACTTGACTACTGCAACTCGGTATTATTCGGGGTCCTCCAATGCACACTGCTTCCTCTAGCAGGATACTGCATCAAGCTACAAGGCTGAGGTCTTGGACTCTCTTACCGAGACCACACCACACCTGCTCTTAGTTCTTTACCCTGGCCTCCTGCCTGTGAGCGCATTCGCTTCACGCTGGCACTCCTCATGCAGGCTACAAACCTTGCACTGATCATCTGCAATTCTACTTAGGCCTATATTATGTAGTCACACCTTGTAACACCGTTTAAAATGGCTCTTCTCTTCGAACAGCATCTGCTGAAAAGTATGTTGTTCCTGGTACACGTCTAGTTTTTGGTCGGCGTTCCTTCACATCTGCCGGTCCTTTCATCTGGAACTCTCTGCCTCCTCATGTTCGTTACTCTCTAGTGAGACAGTCTTTCGCTCTAAACTGAACACTTACTTTTCCAGTCTATACGTAGGTCCATAGTCTTAATGGCCTGCCGATCTTCAATGTGCACTTCTGAGCTTTGTGAGAAGGGCATTGTCAAATTTCAGCTGTGTTGTACAGTCTGTATTTGCCTTTGAGCTATTCGAACAGTTAGTCATTTTCAATTTGTAATATAATAATTATTGTAATAATAGTCTACGCAGGTTTGCATGCAGATTATTAATTTTGCATATTGTGTGCAATATTATGAAGGATCGATTTCAACAGACCCAGAAACGCAGGCGACAAAGCCAGTATACGAGAACGTTGAAATGGAAACAGGTCGAATGCACCTAACTCCTCTTGAGCGCTTATGAGAACGTGTAGCCTATCAGCCAGAGAATGCGAGCTTTAATTTAAACATGGAAACTCGTCAGAATCAGCAAATGACTACCTACACGAGTACTATACTGTCGTGGCCTTAACAAAAACACCATTCGGTGTAGTGCAGAGTTAAGAAATAACTTAGCCCTCAACGGATCTTGTAGGCCTAATTGTTTTAATCGGACAACTGCTGCATGAGTATTGAGTAGGTAGCCTAAATTAGTTAGTTGCCTTCTTATAATGCAAGTCACACGCTCACATTTTTATAAATTAGACAGTTAGTTTAAATGTTGCACATGATTGCATCAGGAAAAATCCACTTCTTAGCAGCTACTGTGAGCGCAAATGCAGACGAACGCTTGGCGATGAGAAACTGTTCGAAGAATCGCGAGATCTTAATTATTGGCCAATGTAGCCTGACTACACCTTAGGCTACACGTAGTTTGGTCGATGCTGCAAAATAAACAACAAATTTTAAGTTTACTGTCTGTGAAGACTGCATCCACGATATTCTTGGCAAATGATGTTTTGTTGCTGGAACCTTTCCTATGGACAATAATAAAATGTTTCAACAGCAAAATATCAGCCTCGTAGATATCGCGGATGAGGTCTTATCGGACCGATGGACTACTGTAACAGCTCTTGTGGCTTAAAGAAGAAGCGTGATGAAATTCAGATCCGTTCCAAGTTGTTACCAATCACATGGCGGCTCCCATGCTGAGATGGTGTAGGCTAGGGGTTTCTAAACTCGTCCAGAACAAGAAAAGGTCTATTCCATGCGGTTGACTTGACGATCATCACAGAAGTGGACGTGAACTCAACATAGGCTACATGAACATGTACCCACTAGGCCTAATAAATGAGACATTTGAAGGCCATTAAAATCCGATAAAAATCAAATTTTCTCCAAGCAAAAGTTGTCCGCGGCAAGATGCTCTGCCAGTGGGGTCATGACTCCGAAAAAATTATTTCTTATTGAATTTGATTTTGTGGAAAGTAATCTCTTTGGAAATTTGAAAAACCTGTCAAGTCATTTCTTTCACATAATTTTGAGTCATTTTTTCGCTGCTTCATTTTGATCATGCAGACCTCCGCCAACATTGTTGATTATGCTGCCCATTATAGGCCTAATAGTCTAAACGAGAAACAATAAGGTAGTGACGGGCTAAATTCTGATTTGTTCCGAAGGATCAAAAATGATAGACGTTCACTTTAGAAATGCGTTCATCGTTTTCAATTATGCGTAATAGCTCAATATAAATAATAAGTGAGCATTTTGTTATTCCGAGTTGAATCCTGCTTTAGAATACAGCGTAGCTATGACATGTTTCTGCTTCAGCCATGCTCAATTATCTTAGCGTAGGCCTATTAGTTACTATTGTACCGGTACTTTTACTGGATTTACACTGCGACTGTGCAGCAGCAGTCATAACTTGTCCTACTGACCTGCAACAGCTCGAAAATGTTGTTTTGATATGGGATCACGGCTGGCAAACCGACGCGGTCTATTGTTCAGTAGGCTAATTATTTAGAAAGTCTGCATGCAGATTGCTCAATGCTCATACCGGATGCGGCTGCAACTGTTTCCGAATACATAGCTATATAAATAATTGAAAACGGACATTCAGTGCAAGACTGCAAGTAGGCCTAGGCCTATACCGTGGCGTTGGAAAAGAAAGGGAAACAATCGGCCGAAAGAAGCAGCGAAAGAAGCAGCGTGACTATTGGCCTAAGCGATAGGTTAGGCCTACATCAAATAAGTGCTCGAGTGAAAGAGACACCAATAATAATTGAACACGTTAGCGAGTCCTTCAGCGATCGTGTGAGAAAATACGTGAGCTAGTTAGCGAGGAGATTTATTGTGTTCTACGTGAACGCTAAAGCAGCATGAAAATCAGTTGTCAGGAATATCGGGGTGCATACAGTCTTATCGAACGCTGAACTTGGAATCCGTTGTACATGGTTCCCATGTCTCTTGTCTAAGTTTTTGTGCTGGAGAAAACTCTAGTTTACAGTTGCTTGCCAAAATTAGATTGAATCAATAAGGTAACTAGTAATCAGATTTCCGGTCGCAAGACGATTCTGTAGCCGAGAGATTCTGCAACAGAATCGTGTAGGCCTAGTAGGCCTACTTTAGCATAAATGCTCTCGGTGCGTGGATGGGGTTTGGACGATGTGTTTTGGTTTAATAGTTAGAAAGACATCTTTCTAGGCTATGAATGACACCGTACATGAAAATAATGTAAAATAATCCTATATTGTCACCATAATAATCCTTTCATAAAGCGGACTTATATGAGCATGCATGCTTGATTGATTGTATCTAAAGTATGGTTGTGTCTGCTTGCACGCAACTTGACATTCAATCGTTACCGTATTACATAGACAATGAGACTTGTATAAAACATGACATCTTCTATGAACATCCCGCAATCTTTAATCACGTGACTATCCAATTATTGATTTATATATATGCTGGTTTAAAGTTCTTCGATTATAGCGTATACCGGTAAACATTTAATATATGGTTATTAAATTATTATTGTTATTATTAAAATTATTAAATTATTATGGTTATTAGATTATGCTATGGACCTATCTGTCATTGTGCATATAATATACATGTACATTGTACAAACTGTGGGAAAGAAATCAGTTGCTTATTTATAAATATTTAGCAGATTTTATCCTGCTGTACAATTCGGAAAGTTGCTCATAATACTGAGGTGCGAGCAAAATGAACACAGAACACCTTAGCCGAACGGAGGGAGCGCAACGGCCGAGCACTGCTAAGGTAGGCATAAGAGAAATACTTAGGCATGTTGGAAAATGAGAAGGGTTGGGGTCATAGGCCAATTAGGTGGTTTACGTTTTAGAGTTTCCAATCAGCCGAGAACGATAATTATATACGCCGTGGTACAATAAAAAAGTAACCAAACTCTTTTTTATATCTCTCTAATGCCTGATGATTAATTATACTAAAAAATTCCAATATTTAGATAAATGAACCTACAATATGCTTCCAACATAGGTCTATCACGTAATAAATTTGAACAGATAGAAAGAAAGATATGAATCTTTCAATTTCATCTGCCGAAATAGTCTATATGAGTTTGCAAGCAATTTTCTGTTGCATCTTGTAACAAAGTAGGCCTACTTAAAATAGGAAAACAGTCATTAGTATCAGGGCTTTTTTAACGTGCAGTTGTACTAGGGTGTCCCACGATTGCACAGGAAAAATATTTTTCTTGAAACTTGAAATGCAGTCCCTCCAAAAAGTTTCCTTATGGTCCTATGATAGTACCTGCCAAATTTCTGGACATTTTGAAAATATTTAGAGGCCGCTCAAAGCTCACATATAATATGTGTAAGTTGTCACAAATTATACGTGCGACATATAGGCCTATGAGTTTGAAATTTTCGGAGGTCCACACTTTGATCCCACTAGCGTGCTTATGTATTGCTTAATAACCTTATATTGCTCTGAAATACTAAAATCTACAAATATGCAACCTTATTGTATTTGCGAATGAGGTTTTTCAAGCATAAGGACGACAGTTAAGCTCTCGAGCAAACGAATGATGTAAATGTCGTGCACTAGGATTGCAGGTCGCTACCTCCACATGGCAATCATCAGTGGAGTAGAAATGAATAAGGTTAACAGATTGTCAGTCTGATTTTTCTCTAGTTGGTGGAAGTAGCCTACAAACATGTTGGTGTGCTAAAGTTGACCTCTGGACCAGGACAGGAATCAACGGTTGCAGTTTGAACCTTTTGAAGTCGTGAAAGTGTGATGCATTAGGCCTAATTATTGGCAAATGCTTTGAGACAACGGCTTTCAATAACTGCATATTAAATAGAGTTTGCAATGCCTTGCACCCTTCTACATCAGCCATCAGTCGTAACATCTTGTTAACATCACAGAAATCTTTTAAGTCCAGTTGCCTGGTGCATTCTTTGTGTCCTTGGTAAAAATTTGTCCATCAATGGTCTGTAATTAAGCTCTGCAAGCCATTTAAAGATGAATGCTCCAATCTGGTTCACCATCAACCAAACCCTCGACCAATGCTACTGCAGTCTGCATCTAACAAATCATAAGAATTCATTACTGAACAGCTTTAGCGTGGCCATACTCGAAATATGACTATCAAGAATTTTCAAAACTCTTGGTATTCATGGTTGGATTGAACAATTCGGTAGCATTTCGCAAGCCTGTTGCCATCACAGAGCAAGTTGGATGGGTAAGGCAATATAGATCTAATTGCTTTATGATGGAAACGAATCACATATACAGTTGACGACCGTGAATTACAGGGCATCCAACCCAAACAAGTCTCAGATTTGTGATTGACATCTACAGTCAGGCGGTGTTCTCATGTAGAGTCACTGCTCTCTTTGAATTAATCCATAGCTTTATAATTCTGGCAATGCTGCTCTAGATGACAAGTCTGAAAATGATGCAACATCATTCTTGGTATACCAGCACCTAAGATATAAGAGATAGCAATTCTCTCTGTTCTTTCAGTGAGTTCTCATTAATGTGGAATAACGGGGTTATCTCTTCCTAAAAGTTTTTCCCAAACCATGCTGCGTTCAAATATAGTTTTCTCGATCTTTCGGTGAAAGAGTGGCGAGATAGCCAATCGTATAAGACCACGTGTGATTTTTCATAACGTTGGTCTGTGTAAATGACTGTGCTGAACAAACATGACGCAGCTTTGATACAGAATTTCAGCTCAACGATAACGAAGAACGTAGATCGGAGACAATTTCTCGTACAGGTTGTCGAAAAACACAGGCACATGTTTTCTAACCACAATTGTGACAATCTTGTTGACATGTGTAAATGTAGAGCGTAGAACTGAAGAACAATTTGAGTGCAGTGATGTAGAATCAGCAGATCAGTATGAGAATAGTAAAAAAATAACGGTCCAGACGTTGATTTGTTGTGTAGCTGCATGGGGTGTGCAATTAAAACTTTACTGTGTGGTCCTAGGACAAATAGGGGTTGAACCTCACAGCCCCCTCAGAATTTCTTACTATGAAGCAGATGAAGGTATGGAGGAGCTAAAACCACGACTTGTTACATTATCAAGAGTTTGTAATGACTACTCCCAATGATTAGTTGTGTGTGCACTGATATTGTGTCCAAAGTTCAAAAATCTCAAATTTTTCTCGATTTTGCATTTTTTGAGCATAAGACTATGCCCAAAATATCCATTGTATCCAATAAAGTTAAATACCTGTTAATTCTACCATTCACGAGCTTTCCAAGGGTAGTAAATTTGTTATAATAGGATCAACGATTGGGATATAAAGGCATTTAGAAGTTGGACACATCAGGCGCAAATTATGCCAATATGGGTTAAATTTGGGCGGCTTGAGCCACCCCTAAATATTTTTTTAGTGTCATAAAACTTTACAGGTGTTATTATGGGACCATATGGAAACTTTTTAGGGGGACTGCATTTCAAGTTTCTAGAAAAATATTTGTTGGGACACCCTAAGTTGTACACAAGATTTACAGTTCTAAAGGGATTTGTGCAGCTGTAGAGGCACTTCTATCACAAGTTCTGAGCAGTTAAAACTAACACAAAAGGTCATTGTCATCCGATTGGAAGTAATTTACCATGGAGGATGTGAAGGAAAAGAAGGGGTTGTGCAGTTCTAAAAATTCCTCTAAAACAGCCCTGATTAGTATTTTCGTGAAGAGATTATACATGTAGGTAGTAAGGGTGGATTATTTAAATAAAGAAGATATTCAAAACATCCTTCTTCTGCTTGCACTCAAGCCTTGGAGGCGCTGGCACCATTGGGCAAAAGCATCGTAGATAATCCTCTGATCCTGTCCACCCCACACTTCCGTCAAGCTTTATTTCAGATTGCTGTCTGGTAGACTCGCTTTTGCATCAAACTCCACAGGTTACAGTCTACAGGATACAAATCTGGACTCTTGGGAGGCCATAATGTGGGAGAAATAAAGGCTGGTGTCTCTTTTGATAGCATTTCGACTGTTTCCCTGGCTCTATGGGCTCTGGCACTGTCCTGCTGAAAAAGAAAATGCCCTCCTGGGGCTATAGATTTCTGATGACAGGTTGAAGATGTTGTGACAGCAAAAAAAAACGCTGGGATTACAGACTCCGTTAATTTCTAATCCAGGATCACTTTCGACCATCTGGGAACGACCAATTGGGAACGACCAAGGCTTCGAAACCGCCGCGAACACCATAACAGACTTGCTGACAACCTAAACTTCGGCAGATGAAGTTGAAAGATTCATATCTTTCTATTCGTTCGTGCACATTTATGACATGATATAGGCCTAAATTGGAATCCTAGTGTTGGTTGAATTTTCTAAATATTGGGAGAATTTTAGAATGATTAACCTAATCATTAAGCATTAGAGATATATGAAAAACAGTTTGGTCTACTTTTCATTGAACCACGGTGTAGGATAGATGTACATGGCAGCAAATTCAGTTAGCCTACACGAGGGTAGACGGAATGAAAAAGCTAAAGCTAAAAGCTAAACCAAATATGCAAATCAGGCGGGAACGATAAAATTTTATAAGGGGTAGATAACTATATTCGGTGCAAAGTCGTGTAACAGCGTCTGGTTATTAATGATTAAAAAATATGCGGGAGAAAGTAACAATTGATAATACCATTATTAAATAGATGATTATCATATGTCAGCTGCTGTAGCCTATAGTTACATGTAGGCCTACTTCGCGCAATAGGAAACTCTTGAGTTTCAGGATGCTGCATGAAAATGAAACTAATTATAATTAGCCATCAGTTGGTTTGTTTTTGTAGACCTAGCTTTCCTACATAATCTGATGTAACAAAAGAGTCAGACCTACGGATTGAGTGTGAACATTTAAACATATATATTTTAAGATTTCCTTATAAAGTGAATTATGCGAAGTTCATTGATGATCGTATTTTAAATGAAAACTCCAGCAGGTCAAATCAACTTGAGTGGCGAACGTTTATAAAAACTATCGAATTAATCAGGGAGCCTGATTAATATGGCAGACAAATGCTTTCTAAGCATACTTCTGTGTAAGTATAAGCGTTGCATATATTCGATTTCTATTAATTTTTAGGTAGGCTAAAGCCCACATGAAACTGTCACGATCTGCTATTCATCATCATCGTCATTATCACATTCATGGGAAGTAATTGGCTTTGTCGATCATAATTAAGGCATGAAGTTATAAAACAGTTTTTAAAAGATATAGGCATAATTTTATGTTTTCATATTCTGAAGTAAAATGAACTGGAAATTGAATTGTTAGATGTCCTATTGCAAGCTGTATCCCGGATTCATGCAATGAAGACACCATTAGAAGTATTTGTTGAAGGTGATCGCATTGAAATCGAATGCATCACGAACTCGTCCTTTGGAGTTGATTGGAATTTCATGAATGCTACAAAAGAATACAAACTTTATTACGAAGGCGTTGTTCCAAATGCATTCAAAATGGAATATTCAGTGCAAAATGTCAATTACAGTTCATACAACATATTCTTTCTTTCAATACCACGAGTCAAGATGTCAAATGTAGGAACGTATACCTGTCTAAATGCCGAGTATCAACAAATTCTTACTTCAGTGGACCTTGCTCTTTTAAGTAAGTATTAGATGTGACATAATGTGAATGTGAGTAAGCTGTTGTCCTTAACGCCGCTATAATATTTTTCATTGTTTCAATAAATCTGTTAAGCATTCATATAGCGCCAAACTGCAATTATTATGATGCGCAACATAGGCCTATTATGAGAATCATGTGAGGATGTACGGTCACCACAGAGCAGTAGAAGAACACTTTGCCTATTTATTTTGGGCCACGTAGCTCTGAACTGGTTGAAACCAGCTTTTGAGATAATGGGGTGATAATGTGCAAATGTCGTGTTGGCTGGCTGGTCTTGCCCTCAAGATTTCAGAACTAACGGATTGGAAAGATCCTGGTTGGCAGTGCTGGCACCGGTCGTCGGGCGGTCGGCTTACCACGTGCATGCATTAAAAGTTGTTTGGCCAATGGAGGAGGAGCCGGCTGGAAAAGAACATGTTACTCGAGAGAAGCCGGACAACAGAAAGGGAGACTCTTTCATTCTGTGTCTGGTGGTATTCGTATAGGACATGGCCGAGTGAAGAGCTTAGAACTACCGTCCGAGATTGAACGCATGAGATAAGTCTGGCCAAGGTCTGGACGAATGATGAGATTCATTAGATTCGTAGTTATTTATGCAACAAGATCTAAGGTGCTCCAGTCAAAAATGAAGAGCCTCTGCAATGAGTTAGGTCGTTGCTACTTGCTCATGATAACGCATCATACGATGGTTCTTCAGATGCACCTAGATATTTAATCATATTGTATTATAATCTTTTCGTCCTAGCTTGGATAAAACTCTTCGATATTGACGCAGAACGCTGCAAATTAATGATGGAAGATTTTATGCACCCCTGAATGTTTATGGTTTGTGGTTATATTTAGATCTCTTTTTTCCAGTACATTAAAATCTCTAAAATGCCTTATCCGCTGGACAATTTCAACACTATGCAATCACTGCGCGTTGAACAAGACTGAAATCCTTTATGCTACTTGAAGCATTGCAGCAACCTTTCAATAACACGCTATATTTAACAATAAAATATTCTATAATAACTTAATAAGGCGTTTTAGGCGATAGTAGAGTGGTGGGTTCGGTGCTTTGGAGCCGGATGGTTCCAGGTTCGAATTCACCTCAAGCCGCCGCATAGGAACCATGGGCTTTGAGCAAGTCATTCACTCGCAATAATGCTCGAGCGCTTCGGCGTGAGGTATCCGGACGTTTCATCCCCGGACGATTCATCCCCGGACGGTTCATCCCGGACAATTCATCCAGTGGACGTTTCATCCCAGGACGATTCATCCCCGGACGGTTCATCCAGCGGACGGTTCATCCAGTGGACGGTTCATCCCCGGACGATTCATCCAGTGGACGGTTCATCCCCGGACGATTCATCCAGTGGACGGTTCATCCCCGGACGGTTCATCCAGCGGACGATTCATCCCCGGACGGTTCATTCAATGGACGGTTTAATAATTTTAAATATCACAAGAGAACACATAAGCCTATCAAACATGCAATGAAATAGATATAAAAAATCTAAAATACCTGTAAAACATGCAACTAAATATAAAAAAGAACAGATAAGCCGATAAAACATGCTTAAGATATAGGTTTTCAAACTTAAGTGTGCGATAAATGGGCAATTGCCCGAAGATATATAAGGACATTTGCCCTTCCGTATCCGGCAACAGCACGTTGGGATGAAAGATATAAATGGACGGTTTAATAATTTTATGTGCATATATAAAAAGTCAAAAATACCTGGATTAAATTAGATATAATATAAGAACACCTAAATACTTGGAATGAAATAGATATGATTTAAGAACACTGAACACATAATCCTATAAAACATGCAATGAACAGTCCTCTGGATGAATCGGCCAGGGAATGAACCGTCCACTGGATGAATCGTCCGGGGATGAACCGTCCACTGGATGAACCGTCCGGGGATGAAACGTCCACTGGATGAACCGTCCGCTGGATAAACCGTCCGGGGATGAACCGTCCTGGGATGAAACGCCCACTGGATGAATCGTCCAGGATGAATCGTCCGGGGATGAAACGTCCGGGGATGAAACGTCCTCGAATCCGGCGTGAGACTCCGAGGCAGTTTCCGCGCTGTTACAGCAGTCTGGAGCGCCTCTAAGTAGTGAGCTTGAATGGGCGCTATAAAAATGCGAGAAAATAATAAATAGTCTAGGTTAAACCCATACGTGCGCTTATAGGCAACGTTTAAACTATCAGTGGTGAAATGGGACGAATTGAACTGGTCATGACATAGTCAAGCTGTCTGCCAAAGGCGCAGCAACAATGCAAACGAGAAGTTTCTGTTATTTACCAATGTAGGCCCTAATGCAATCCATATAATATCTTGTTATGTATCAAGTCATTGGCATTATGGGTTCCAACTGGCTTGACCTTGAACTTTGGTTTGTCTGTAAGGTTCAGATGGAGCTAGCTTTTCAATAATGCATATATCTTATTGTGTAGGCTTATTGCATAGAACTTTCTTATTAAATATAGCGTGTGCCTTCAGCTGGTAGACTCGTTAACGTGCTTACCCTAGCCTATATCTCACTACCACAAGCTGGATAGCCCATGCAGTAGGTTACAGTTCAGTATGTCGTTTACTAATCAATCGGAAATGTTCAAATTGCGCAAGAGGTTCACATCCGAAAGTTAAAAGTCAGCACGAATATAGAGCATAATTTTTGTCATTTTTTCTTTTAAGCAATTCCAGTATGTGAACCAGATGTGACCTCTACTCAAACTACGATAGATTTTGTCTGCAACTTCTCCATTACTGGCAGCATATCGCAACGCTCTCAATGGATTGGAGATTTCTGCACAAATTCCACACCAGCAGCATGCAGCGACGTAAAGGAAGGGAACATATTCTGCGAATTTCCCAATAACAAGAAAAATCGAACCTTTCTACCATTTGCGATAAATGTTGCGTCTCACAGCATAGAAGCATGTGAAATCGACTGCAAACATTTTAGTAAGTTCCACCCTTGAGATCTTATCACTTGTTATAGAATAGGCCTACGTAAGCTTACTTAATCGAGAACAACAGTTCAGTACCCTATTTGTAATATTAATCAGTGGCAAAGTGTCCCTTTCATTCAATGACATTTCAGGCAATTGAAATATGATTACATGAGATAAGCCTACAGGGCTACAATGCATCATGATAATGCGGTAATTAAAACATCCTGCAAACGTCTCTAACTAGTCTAAGAGACGCCGGGATGATTGAATAGGCCTGTGCCACCTGTCTCGTTTTCCATGAGAACTGTTGATCGCGATTCTGCGACTTCACATTTTAGAGTCTACTTCGTTTAGCGATAAAGTTACCTAAGTCTTAAGCGAATGGTGTCATGCAATCAAGTCATCGAGATATAGCCTAGGCCTAATGGAGTCTAAAAGGCATAAAATTATCATCGAAAATGTGATGTTTTCGATTTAAAACCTAGGAAATTCGAACCTACCCTACAGTGTTAATAATCCAATGCGTCATTACAATCAGACAATATGAATGTGCAATGGGCATGGCTAGAATTATATGATATCTCAGTTTGAACAAAAGAATTTTAAATAGGCCTAATAGGCTTACTGTTTTACAATATATTTTTCAGATGAAACATCCACCAACTATTTGAGTATGTCAAGTAGTATAAGTGTTTTTCTTCATTGCCGGGTGAACTCCAACCTAACAACAAAACCGACAACAAGCACAATTCCAGCAAAAGCTCCTCAACCAATTGGTATGATTCTTTTAATAAGAAGTAGCTAATAACGTTAACTGAATGCAGTCATTGACTGTTATTATATAGCCTACAGCTGTATATAGGCCTATTGAGAATTAATCATTCCTTAAGAGCTAATAGACTATTTGCACCAAGTCCCTATAGTGGAGCCGCCTGGAACCAATATGTGAAGGAATTGTTCACTTCGTGATACAAGCATGAAATTTGGCATAACCAGATAATAACCCATAGCAATTATATATCTATAGCGTTATCTGAGCCCTTCAATGATCTAGGTCGACGAACAATTATTGCAATAGAATGAAAACGACAATTTGTCCATGCGCATTAATTAAAATTTATTGCATTGCGTCTTTACTTACAAATGACGAGTCTGAAGAGTTAGGCTTTTCAATTCGAATTGGGGGACAATTCATGATGTCAATAGGTTGGCAATAGGCCTATGTGGCATAAAATTGACAGCTTATTTTACACGAGGACAGCCTTATCAGCGGTGACTCATAATAATATTAATTATAGGTGCATGGTAACGACAATTACAAATAATTAGAGCTGATGTTCGCTTAAAAATTTAATCGAAATTAATTGTTCGATTACAAATTTTAATCGCAATTAACTGCAAATTAATCGCAACACATTTCCTTCAAGTAAATTATTCTCAATATTTTTCTATTGACTCCTGATCGCCATAAACGACTGAACACCTACCTTCTATTACACAACGGTTTCAATACCGGTAACCATTGTCTTTTATGCACAAACTAGCTGTGGTAGGCCCCGCCCGCCGTTGCCCAAAATTGTTGGTTTTCGCCTCCACTCCACCCCGAATGATATGACGTCATGCGAACTGCCGTATGCTGAGCAAGAGCTCAAGGTTAAATCCCTTATTAAATCTGTATAGGCGCTATAGGCTAACTACCGAATTTAAGATGTCCATAGCCTATCTCGGGTTTTAAAGTGAATTTAGGGCTGAAAATAGTCACGCTGACCTAGGCTACAATTTCGCATAGGACGATTTTAAAATTGTTTCGTCTTTCAAACGTATGCGGTTTCAGAGCCTTTCTTGGGACAGACATACAGAATGACAATAGCATTCTGCTTTTTAATTTAAGATTGCACATCGTATTTCTTCATTTTTTTCAAAAGTTTTTGTATAGCCGAAAGAATTGAAACACTGTTCAAATCAGTCAGCTGCTGAAAGTTCGTAAATTGTTAGTCTGAGCAACCCACATATGATATAGCCTAAATTTGAAAATTAGACAAACGATTTTTTAACTATCAAATTGTTTATTTAGTCAGTTGTTTAGGCAGGCCTGCCGTTCACTTACGTTGGTCGGTGAAAAGATGCTGTTTTTAATTAACAATAATATTAGGCCTATAGTCTATAGGCTATCAAGATACAGAAACAAACGTTCAGAAAGGAATAGGCCTACAGGCGGCTGTAAGCCTATTGTGGCCGTGGATGCTAAATATGTTCTATCTAACTTAGTCCGGATTAGGTATTCATCCAATAGCCTACACCTGCTGTAGTTTGCAACCCGGTAGCCTAATGGGTATAGGCCTAAATCCTTTTACAATATACTATGAAGTTCAACCATTGTTACAGTAGTCTGACTGGGGTGTTGAAACAACTTTAGTGGAATAATTAAATTCTTTCTTGGACGGTAGGCTAATTATTTTACAAAGAAGGGTATCGTAGCCTACGTTGGTTCTAAGGTTAAGCTTTCCGTTTGAAATGCGTTTTCTGCCTCTGATTCCATTGTAATCGGATCTAATTAACGCGAACGATTAATGCGATAAAAATTATAGTCGCAAATTTTGTAGCGCGTTAATCGCGATTAATCAACAGCCCTACAAATAACAGAACACCAGTGTTATAGGCCTATAAATGAAATATAAATCCAGTCAGTGACTTGACTTGGGTTGGTGTGCCATTCATTTTGTTGATGACTTGTAGGCCTACATTTTGTAGGCCTATAGGGCCTACAGTGGCGTAACAATAGGGTAGACTGGGTAAGACAAAGTCTAGGGCCCCCGAGTGTAGAGGCCCCAGAGGGGCCCCCGAGTTTAATACATTTCAATAAGTACCGTAGGGAGAGGGCCCCACCTTCATATTTTGTCTAGGGGCCCCCGAGTTCCTAGTTACGCCACTGCAGCCTATATAGACCCTACAAGCACTATATGGTCCCTAAATAGCCTAATAATATAGGGTGTCTCGATAGGTCGTGAACGATTTTGAATGCAGATAAATATATGTTATACACAATATAATGTGGAAAGTTTTATACTGGCGGATAGGTTTTTCAAATGAAAATGTTGCGCAAAAAAAATTAGATCACTAGCTCAATTATTCAAATTTTAGCGCCTATTTTCGTGACGTCATCAAAATCGCGCCAAATAAAAGTCCAGTTAGGCCGAAAACCATAGGCTACTGTACGACAATCATTGTTAATCCACACATAATTAATTAATACAAATCATCATTTAGTATTTAATAATGTTTCCTTTACTCTCTATTACAGCCTCAAGTCGATTAGGCATCGAGCCAATTAGATTTTTCAGAGTTGTCAGAGGTAGCCTATCGATTCCCATGCCTTACGAAGCCGATGTTTTAAGGTGTTCAATGTCTGGGGTTCGGGATCGGTATAAACAGTCGCCGCCATAATACTCCAAACATTTTTTATTGGTGACAAATCCGGCGAATTAGGCGGCCAGTCCCCCGGTGAGATGTATCATTGATATTTTTGTTAATGCCGATCCCGAACCCCAAACATTGAACACCTTAAAACGTCGGCTTCGTACCATAAGGCATGGACATCGATACCTCTGACAACTCTGAAAAATCTAATTGGCTCGATGCCTAATCGACTTGAGGCTGTAATAAAGATCAAATGAAACATTATTAACTACTAAATGATAATTTGAATTAATAAATTAATTGTGTGTGGATTAACAATGATGGTCGTACAATACTGTTTTCGGCCTATATAACTGGACGTTTACGTGGCACGAAATTGATGACGTCACGGAAATTGGCGCTAAAATTTGAATAATTGAGCTAGTGATCTAATTTTTTTTGCGTAACATTTTCATTTGAAAAACCTATCCGCCAGTATAAAACTTTCCACATTATATTGTGTATAACATATATTTATCTGCATTCAAAATCGTTCACGACCTATCGAGACACCCTATAGTTGCAGCAATCTTAGCAAACATGAAGCGCTTCGATAAGTTTTATGTCACATAAGGCATAGGCCTAAATGAAGTTAAAGCAATTCAACTGATGTTGGCTTCTGAGTACTTTTTGTGCCCGTCAGTAGACTATAGCCTATATGTCTTAATTCTCAGTAAATTTGCGTTGACTAGGCCAGGGCGCAAGTCGAATAGAAATCTAGAAACATTTGTGATCGGGTAGATTTGGACCCGATCAGTTGATTCGCAGCCCAGCACGAAAGCCACTATCATCGCGACGAGTGCGCTAAAATGACCTACAACTGAAATGATACTCGTAGGCTACATTTACGACTACATTTTCATGTGGTCTGCTTTGAGACACTGGCCCGAGTGCTCGGCGC
The DNA here is from genome assembly GCA_949752735.1 of Lumbricus terrestris. NCBI lineage: Eukaryota > Metazoa > Annelida > Clitellata > Crassiclitellata > Lumbricidae > Lumbricus > Lumbricus terrestris. The sequence continues at coordinate 23,078,560 of OX457037.1, read as the reverse complement.
CAGCCATGCATAAGACAACATTAACTACAGACTGTATTTCCTCTATGTTTCGCACAATTTATGTGGTTTCAGATGAAATAGGCAACAGCAACACACCGTTTATAACAGTAGCTGTAGTCGTCGTCATATTAGGGATTGCCGCATCAATCACAGTTTGTGTAGTCGTGATATCAAAGCGGAAGAAAGGTAGGTCTATGCAAAGTTTCATCTAGCATCGGACACTGCCACCTCGCTCTCCGTGCAGATTCTGCTGTAAAACATTGAAGTCTTTCAAACTATTCTATACACGCGGCGTACATGCACTTTTCACATTCTGTAGGCCTACACAACTACACATTGTACTTTTGTAGGGCGCGGTGGTGTAGTGTGTGCGCTATGTTCGTCGCTTTGCAGCCGAAGGGTTGCAGGTTCGAATCCACCTGAAGTCGCCGCGTATAGGGACCTTAGGCAAGTCCTTCATCACCCGTAATTGCTCAGCGCTTCGGCGTGACATTCCGATTATCATTAAATGTCCGCTCTGTAGTCGGGAGCGCCTCTGAGTAGCGAGAGCCTGTAGGGGCGCTATAACAAGTGCACATACAAGCAAACATTGACCCTTAAGTTATTTGTAAGATTTGTCAGTTTTATGCATCGTACAATGAATGCATCTCCGCAGCAAAAGTAAGCAGATAGGTAGTCGAGATTAGTCTATAAATAAGAATGTGGGTAGGCCTAATTAAGTTTGTTAAGAACTCCTTATTCAATCCAATAAGGTCTGCAGTTATTCAATGACGACATGCATCTAGACCCTCATAGGTTTATTGTATATTCATACGGAATGTGCAATTGTTAATGCCCTGTTTTATCTCTAGTCATAATCTACGTGGACCGAGAAACCTCTTCAGCTTTGACTAGTTTACCAGGAGAAGCCCCATTACCAGAATCCGAATATTTGGAATTACAAGAATATCCGATGACCGGCCAGCATCGAATTCATGCAGGCCTAGATATCACGAAATACATGGAGCTGCAATCATCAAATCAGAATACAGCAATCTACACGAGTCTAGAGTAGACTGCGATATGCCTGTCAGTGGTGACAGTGGAAACGCTGCAAAATTCATATTCATGAACGTCATGCGCTTAATATTTCACAATTATAGACAACACTATTATAGCAACACTATATGCTAATGTATGCGCAATTAATTAAGAAATGATTAACAGCGCGGGTAGGCTACAGCTATTTTAGCGCTAAAGTTTTAGTTATAATAGTTATAAGTTATAATTATAGTTATAATTATGGCACTGCAACAATCGTTGTTAGACAACAATGATTTTCAAAGCGTGTTTTGAACTTCTAGAAAGCGAACAAGAAAATGGTAATAAGTTGTATTAATAGGTCATTGTAAATATTGATCCGTTTTCAATATAGACCTAAACACATACCAGTAATTATGCCAAATATTATAGAGGCCTATATTACATTGTAGCCTATATCCATCTGACTGATATTTCTGATACTGGTGAAACAGCAATGCCCAATAGGCTAGGCCTGTGCTGAATAACTCATACTATAGCCATGGACTATTAAGGTATAACTGTAGTAAACCACTTTTAAAGAAGTGATTATAGGCGTACTGGAGACAATAATGGCGCTGTGTCGCCAATGCACAGCACTTCGACGTTGCATAACCATATGGCTACTTGTAACAGTTACTTAAAACTAACAGGCCAAGTCAGTATCGAGATGCGGTCCACAATGCACACATTTTGTAACATAATTATAGGCTAGTCTATAGGCCCTAATTATTGGTGTGATAATCCTTTGACGTTTGTCTTATATCAGTTGCAGAGAGCCAGCTACGTTGGTTGGAAATATATCCCTGCAGATTGAGTAATTTACTCATGTCCACTCGTTCGTATGCCTATAAATACCAGTGACCATACAACCCCAAACATCGACCACAATAATTGCAGCCACAGATAAACAACGTATTATCGGTCACGTTCCATGAAAATGTTATAGTCTCCAAAAGCGAAACATTTCAACGAAAAAATGTTATATGGGTTCCACATACTTGCCGCCTGTAACTTTTCGCCATCGTAGATGGCAAAATGTCAGAAACGTAACATAATTGACGAACTTCGTTTGTCATATTTTTGCAAATTTAAATCGTGAATCGGCCAAACGACGTCTGATGGACCACGACCGTCTGAATCACAGGCCGTACACAAGGGATTGTGACGTCACAGAAGACGGCTGAATGCATGCAGCTGTTGCTGCTTGGTATGCATTCAGATACCCTATGTTTTAGTTTAAATAACTAATTAGCCTACTAAAAATACTATGCGAAGCATGTACACATACATAAGTGTGTATTTATGTATATGGACATTTATATAGCTCCTTACAATAACCTCACAAAGGCCTTTAACATTGCTACCAGACAGTTCTAAACAAGGGCATCTTAGGTGACTCTGAGACTGTTTCATGAGATACATGCCGTGCAAAATTGTGAATAAGCATACAGAGGTATGTGCATGGACATGGGCATTTATATAGCTCCTTACAATAACCTCACAAAGGCCTTTAACATTGCTACCCGACAGTTCTAAACAAGGGCATCTTAGGTGACTCAGAGACAGTTTCATGAAATACATGCAATGCAGAATTGTGAATAAGCAATTAAGCATACAGGGGTATGTGCATGGACATGGGCATTTATATAGCTCCTTACAATAACCTCACAAAGGCCTTTAACATTGCTACCCGACAGTTCTAAACAAGGGCATCTTAGGTGACTCAGAGACAGTTTCATGAAATACATGCAATGCAGAATTGTGAATAAGCAATTAAGCATACAGAGGTATGTGCATGGACATGGGCATTTATATAGCTCCTTACAATAACCTCACAGAGGCCTTTAACATTGCTACCCGACAGTTCTAAACAAGGGCATCTTAGGTGACTCAGAGACAGTTTCATGAAATACATGCAATGCAGAATTGTGAATAAGCAATTAAGCATACAGAGGTATGTGCATGGACATGGGCATTTATATAGCTCCTTACAATAACCTCACAAAGGCCTTTAACATAGTTACCCGACAGTTCTAAACATGGGCATCTTAAGCTTCCTAGGTATAATGTGACAAAAGAACTACAGTAATTAATTAACATTTATTTTACATGACACATGTATGACAAAATCACAGACAATTATAAATCTCAATACATCAATGCACAAGTGTTTTTAATTTTCTTTTTGTCTTCTGCTTCCCCACAGTTAATTTGTCTGCTTCTCTCTTGCAGTAAATATTTAAAAATATGTTTGTGACACAATTCAGTGGTTCGTAGGTCTAGTGGTCTACTCTTCTGATTTACAACTTAAAACAGTTATTAGCGTTTTCGTTGGTGTAATACATACCTTGAGTTATTCCGACGGATGAAATCCAGAATATTAGTAGAGGAAATGTAAGATTTAACGACGATTTGGTCAAAATTAAATTCGAATAAACCTCGCAACATGAGATTAGCGATGTAGCAGACGGCATCTCGTGACGTCACACGCAGCTTATTTCCGTTGTGTACGGCCTTGTGATTCAGACGGTCGTGGATGGACCCATAAAATACAGTAGCGTGATGAAATAAGGCATTCACACAAATCAACTTAATTATATGCAAGTGACTGCTTGCAGTTGTTGTTTTCTCAAGAGGGTCCATTAGGGTGGTCCTTATTTTTAAAAGCTTGATTTTGTAACGGGGCACCCCTTAAGTTGGTTTCTATTGATGAGAAAAAAATTGAGAAACATTTTGGAGAGAATCTGAGGACATTTAGAGGTCGCTACCAGAGGTCAAAGTTCAAGGTTAGAATTAATTTGGGCTTTGTTGTCCACTATGCGCAATTTCCATCAATATGCTTTCCAACCATGTTAATCGCTATGATAGAATTTGATAGACAACTACTCAGATATTTATTAACACCTCCGACATCAGGATTGCCACCTACTTACTTATTTTATAGACATTTTTCTATAATGCATTCACAGCCATTGCATCTTTTGGCGGCAATTTCGATACATTTTTGTTTTTTCGTGTATATTGCATAATTTCGCTATTGTCAAAGAGAACACAAAGTTGGCAATAGGGCTAAGTCTTGACAATGCCACGGCGAAAGTGAGTAACAGAAATGCAACACTTGTAGGCATACTTTGTTTCGCACTACAATGTCTTGGCAATGATCCCGCAGAGTTCAATCTCTATTGTTCTTCAATGCTTAAGCAGTGAATAAAGAATCGGCAAAAAATTTATGAAAACTTGAAAGCTGAATGCCAAGCAGGAGTTCCCCTAATAATTCACTGGGATGGAAAGTTGTTAGAAAACATCTACAGACTGCAGTAAAGAAATATTAGACCTTCTTCATGTCCTCGTTTCTAGAGTGGGTGTTGACCAGATCCTCGGTTTACAGAAGTTATCATCGGGACAAGAAATCTTCAGTGTCTGCAGTGTATGAAGCGGTTGTGACTTGGGGCATTATACTGATCAAACCAAATCTATGTGCTTTGACACCACATCAGTGAACAGTGGACTTAGAAATGGTGCCTGCATCCTGTTGGAACAGAGGCTGGACAAGGATTTGTTGTAGAGTGCATGTCGCTATCACATATGCCTAAATTAAATTGGAGGCAGTGGTTATGTTTTCTCTTGGTTCACTGAAGGGCAAGGACATAATGATTTTTCTGCTGGGCTGCACAGAGCGAGGATGATCGGCAAGAGCATTTACAGTGTTAAGATATGGATGTTCAAGAAATAATTCAAGTCAACAGGAAGAGAATAAAGGGTATAGCTGACATCTGCCTGCTATACGTCAAAGTCTGGTTTCAAGCACCGTATGCACCATCTATACTCCTCGACTGACCTGTAGAGTGCAGATCTTTAAGGACATTGACAAAATACAGGGAAATAAATAGTGCAGTTGCAGACATTGCAATGAAGAAATGTTTGGGTGACCTTTGGAATCTTTCAGAGGAATTGGTTGCGTTCTTTGTTTTATGGGCCCTATTGGGCTTCCATTTATACCAAGCGCCAAATGGTTACTACTCTGGACAAAACTTGGATCGAACATCCACTACAAAGATGGTGGTGTAGTGGTGGCGTCGTTGCCTTGAATCCGGAAGGTTCGAGGTTCGAATCCACCTCGCCGCGTAAGGACCTTGGGCGAGTCCTTCACTCACCATTGCTCAGCGCTTCGGCGTGAAACTCCGATGCAGTGTCCGCTCTGCATTCGGGAGCGCCTCTGAGTAGAGAGAGAGAGAGCTTGAAGGGGCGCTATAACAAGTGCACAAACAAACAAACAAAGAACAACCTTGGAACCTGCTGTAATAAGCTCAATGCAACTGGAAGATTTTGTCATGGAAAACACGAGATTTTTCAAGTTTTCTCCAACAACCCGTTGATATACATGGTCAAGCGACGAGAACTTCAAGTTAGATTAGGCTACTGCGAGCTCAGTGAAACTTGTGAATGACATTACAAAGCGTGGAGTGACACTCATGAACAAGTATAACAAGCTTCAAACATATGTGAGGATCAGTGGTGTAGTGGGGCGGGGACACGGGGGTACGCCGTCCCCTCACTTTTTTGCAAAATTCTTGCAAGATTGCACTTTTTGCTACAGTTTCTACTTCAATTTCCAGGCGTCCCCCCACTTCAATTTCCAGGCGTCCCCCCACTTCATTTTTTAGGACTACACCACTGGTGAGGATCAGATGCAGAGTCTGCTATATTGATTGTGAAAAAACCTATCGTCGCAAAAAAATGATGCAATAATGGAAACATTAACAGGGAAAAACATTTTTATGTTCGCTTATGTGTTTTGACCAAAATAGTAAACCAGTCGACAGGCCACTAGTCCACCTCCAGCACGGTCCATTGCCCACCAGAATTTATTTCAATTTGTGCATTCAACCATATATGTACACTAGTAATAGTATACAATATACAATATTCCATGTTTCGCCTGTGTCTTTACATTGATATATGTTACGTCCGGTAGCGACCCCTAAAAATCAAAAAACTCTTCCAAAATTTTTAGTGTTAATATTTTTTAACCTAAAGGTATAAGTTTGGAGGGTGCCTCGTTTAAAATTCTCCCAAAAATATTTTTGCATGGAGCTAAGGACCACACTAGGGTCCATATAATCCCAGGGTCCATACAACCCAAGTTACCCTGGCAGTTCTAAAGTTCTTTGTAAAAAATATATTTTGGTCCTTATTTCTCAGAGAATAATTCACCATGCCATCTTTTCTGAACATTTTCAAACCTCATGCAAAATCAATTTGCTTTCACTTTAAAATAATAGCAGAATTGAATAATACTAGGCATTGCACTGATCTTTAGCTAAATTGACAACTGCAATATTCATCAAATCAAATTAAATCATTTCGGAGCACATATTATGGAAATTCAAAGAGGATACATATCTTAACTGATAGAAATCTTAACTGATAGAAATCTTAACTGATTTGGATATAATATTGGGATATAATCCAAAAATGAAAAAAAAATGGATTACAGGTTGAGAGTAAAAAGTGAGACAACAGCTCAGCTAAATTTTAGATGATATCCCTGATACAATGATACATGGTATATTATATACATCATCAGGGAATTCATCGATGTGCGTATGCCATCAGGTCACCACAAACACAAAACTGAGCAGGGTATGAACATAATTATGCATCGTCCAGCATAGGACTGAATACCAAAGAGTCACAATATTTGTAGTAACCAGAATTATTACATGGTAATGATCCTACTGACCCATAGTTCAGTTTGTCGAGGATAGGGATGATCAGGGCTGTACTCAGGGGTATACGGTGTATACTCACCTCCGGGAAAAAAATGACAGCTTATACTCACCTCAAAAAACGAGGGTACACGCTCAGTAAGACCAAGTGGGTACACGCAGGCAAAATTTGCGAATTATGAAGGAAAAAATCATGAAAGCAGAGCATTTTACGCTGTTTTAAAGGTTTTCCTTGCGAAATATCATGGGGGGAAAACTTTGATGACTAAAAAAGGGTTGTCAAAAATTTCTTCAGTGGACGAAAGTGGAAATTTTACCATGAAATTTCGGCCGATGAATTAAAAAAAGTTCATCAGAAATTTTTTGCCCCCAAAAGTCGGCAGCAGCGTGTACTCACCTCAAAAGTTCTGAATATAGGCCCGGGGATGATAGCAGTAAAAGAAGCTACCTAAATCGAGACAATGCAACATGATAGACAAATATTTTTCAAGCAACAGAAACCACGAAATTAGCAGAATTCAGCATTTTTACATGCAGTACTCCTAATATTTCAGAGAACTTTTGGCTAGTTGGCTCCACAAGTGATAAGATGGTAGCAATTAGCACCTAAGTCTAGATCAAGTCAATGACATCTGGTCCCAACAAAATTATAATCAAAATGAAAGCAGAACAAGGTTTCAGACCTAATCCAGGTCCAACACTGACATGTGCAATTAACTACCTAGATCAAGTCAATGAGGCAAGGTAACAGCAAAACAACAATTGCAAAGAAGCAAGCACAAATTTACAGGCACAACACTGACTGACATAGGCATGAATATTATGCATAAGACCAAAATCACAGGCATAATCCAGGCACAAAACTGACACTGGTAATTAGCTATCTAGATTAAGTATCGATAAGAAATAATCATAAGAAAATAAGAACAAATTCACAGGCGTAACTTAGGCATGACACTGACTGGGTATGAATACATGCACCGTTATAGTCTGACATGTAGGTCACCGGGAACACCATCATTGATATCCATAACATAGATTTGTACAAAAACTCATCTGCTCATTGCTCAAGTTATGGTTAGTCCGATTGAAAAAGCTGGCGCCCTGCTCAGCTCTCAAGCAGCATTTGTGATTCCAAGACCTTCAAGCAATGATCAACATGTGATAAGCTAAAACAGTCAAACGTTTTAATTTCAATAGGTTTCAACTATTACTACACGCAGTGTGGTTTTTAATGTGCAATAATGTGCATGTGACTTATAAGAACTAATGATCCGAATCTAAAAGCAACAATTAACTACGTACGTCAATGGTAATCTAATTAAGCAACAACTTCACATTCCTAAGAGACGATTTAATTATCTTAGGTAATCAGATGCAGCATCAGTATAAAAGAAAATGGTTTGAACACATTCATTCTTGTAACCGAGTTTATTTATTTCCAAATTTTTTTATAGCACCCCCTTCAAGCTCTATACTTAGAGGTTCACCCGACTACAGCATGGACGATCACAGGAGTTTCACTCCGAAGCGCACAAGCAATTGTGAGTGAAGTACTTGCTCAAGGTCAATACGTGGCGACTTGAGGTGGTTTCTAACCTAGGACCCCCCAGCTCCAAGGCACCAAACCCACTACTATACCACGGTGCCCCACAAGTTGCGGTCTGGTCAACCTGTTTCTATCCTCATGTGGATCACAGTTCCACTCATTCCATCACTTCCAACAGCGTGTCAAAAACTGACAGGACTGTTTGCAGCAATTCCTGCATTCAAAGAAATTCTGTAACCTTTCCTTCGTCTAATATGCAAGTGCTCGACTACTATGATTTCCACTGACCAGCTTTAAAGAACGTAGAAATCCACCATTGCTAACAGATAGAACACTCGTATTTTCTTTCACCACAAAATTTGAGACACAACTACCGTTTCTGCCCTGGCTCGGAAAGCGGACTTCTGCATCAAACATATCTGAACCATTTTAAAATTATGCACAGAAATAAGTGTAAACAACTACAAAAATTAACTGTTGACACTAGCCATGCAAAGCAGAGAGCCGAAAGTGAATTTAGTCCAAGTCATCATAGTTTATATGTGACCTCGGTCAAGCGAAGGGACCACTTATCGGGCATGGACTTACAAATACCAAAAAGATTAAACGTCTACAATCAAATTATTAACATATACTGTGCCATGCATGAACAAATTTAACAGATTTAATTCACTCTGAAATCCATTAAAGATGTTGTTTTCATTAGTTAACAGGAAAAGAATCAGATAATAATCAGACCACTGAGCATGTGCTTGAACACAAGTTATGTTATGAATACCATAATTTTTATTATGACTCAGTAACACTTAACACATAACCATGTGAAATACCGTAACAAGTCACACATGTGAATCATAATAATTTCAAGATAAAAAAAATTATATATCGATAAAATGTCTTGTTTACTATAGCTTCTCAAATTCAGAATATTATGCAGCTTCTTACATAGTAATTAAGAACCTGGTGGCCACCATAAAGAATTTAAATTTAGCAAGGCAGACCTATTGATGCCATCATTAATGAACATTATCCGATAGTAGGTCATAAAGTCTGTATTGGTGAAGGGATGCTGTATTATCAATGATGTCACTCTCAATCACTTCTTCTTTCCCTTCAGGCTTGGATTAATCCCTCTGGCAATGGGTCAGCCACTCGGATCCTACTCCTCCACTTGTCCATGTATCCAGCATACTCTTCTGTCACTTTGAGTAGCTTTAGGTCTTGTTCAATCACGTCCTTTATTTCCTCTGCATTGACCGTTCACATTTGCTTACACAACTATCATCCTTTTTCCTCATTACGTGTCCATATCACCTCAAATCTGGTCTCTAGTAACTCGTTAGTCACACATGCCACCTGAGCTTCTTTCTAATGTCTTTGTTTCGTTTCCTGTCTTTCAGTGAGATCCTTAGTATCCATCGCAGCATTCACATCTTTGTTCTCTCCAGTAACCCTCATCACTTTTTGTCAACGTCCAAGCCTCTGCTCCATATAGCAATATTGACCTTACCATTGCTTTGCTTCTTTCTCTTAAGCCGCTGTTTTCAATGCATATTTTATTTGAATGATATATATATATATATATATATATATCTCAAAGCATTTTTTTACAAGTTTTGTGGTAGTCTAGTGGTTAGCATGCTGGACTGTCAAGCAAGACGTCAAGGGTTAAATCAACACTAAGGTAGAAATTTGTGTCGAGATTTCTGCATCCATAACCAACTCAGCCATGACTAGTGCAGACCTCACACTCTCATGAAGATTACACAGCAAGAGAAAGAACTGGCCACCTGCCTTCAAAAGGATCATGTGCTGCTCGAGGTTAAGAAAATGAAGATACCAATGGCTGTCTCACTGTCTCAGGACCTGCTTAAGGGGCTACTCTTCTTTTCCTTCAAAATTAAAACTGGGCAAATAGTCAAATCCAGTAAGCGCACATGCATACACACTGTAATGATATAATTACAAAACTTTATATGGTGCAGCAACACAGTCATGCCAAACGAGGGGTGGGGTAAGCCTTATAGAACAAATGGGATTTTAGCACTGAGAGGGCAGATAGTACGAACAGACAAAATTACAACATCAACAACGATCGAGAAAGCACAACTGCCCAAGCACTTCCTCATCGCCCGCACACAGCAATTGGAGTCAGAGTTTAGACAAACAGGTCTCGTGTACTGGTCTCACCATCATGAAGAATATGCATTCAATCAGAAATGGCAGGCTAATTCTCACATAAACTAAATGCAAATTAAAATATCTATACCATAAAGAGAGCTAAATAAATGCTTCTCAGTGTTAGTCATCTGGGCTCTTCAGACGGTTTAATGGGCTGCTAACCCCCAAAGGAAGCTTTCTTTTAGCCTTTGCATTCTTTCCATATCTCCCATATGAACTGCCAACGGAATCTGCCATCACTGTGTTCTCTTTGTTGGTACTGTTTTGGTTTCTCTTTCGAGTAGAGCTTCCCCGTACGTCATCACCATTTGCACTGCTTATAGGAGTACTGTATTTCGCAAAGGGCTGTTGCACTGCTGGCATTTCTTGACCGACTACAACAACATCAAAAGGTGTTGAGGGTCCTTTTATCGGCTGACGTGCAGGTGTAATCACATCGTCGTCAGGCTTCCGTGGCAGTTGACATTGTAGTTTTCTTCTTTTGATAAACAAGATGAGTAAAAAAATTGCCAGAACAGCAATAGCCAGGATTGAAACGATGACAGCGATGTCTCTGGAATTCTCTTCGCTGGAATTCTCTTCGCACAAACCTAAAAGCACAAAGGAACTTTATTCTTGTCATGATATTCAGACAATCATGTATGCGTATGAATTTGATATTGTATATCGCAACCTGCACATCTCCCATTGACTTCAAAAATTGAGTACGGCAATAATTTGTATATTGCAGATATTTCCACGATTCCATATGAAAAAAGTAAACTAGCAATGGATAAACTATCAAACTTTTCTACAACCACTTTTCCTTGCAACATTTCTCTTTTTCATTGTCAAATATTGAAGTCTGACAACCATTTCGCTCTTTATTCAAAATACAATAAACGCAATTATACTCTTATAGAACAACTCCTTGTATTCACATTATTGCACACTAGACATAATAGATTGTTAGATTTGCAATCTGCAGAGGGCAAAAAATCACTCATCTCAGGCTTCCAGGAAAATATTCATCATGCGTCCAATACAGCATGAAGAGCCGGGACCTAGTTGAAGAAACAGTCACCTCTGACGCCTTACTGGACATACTTACTTAGTACTTAGTCCTTCCCGTGCAGAACCGCACATCGGGCAACGAAGCCTCTTCACTCTTTCTGCGTTGTTTCTGTTGTGAGTGTTTGTTTTTATCTGGGTGGATTGCAAGCCCACCGCAGAACCCTCCTCCTTTATCGTGGCTTGGGACAGGCATAGGCTTCCTCAGAAGAGGTAGCCTGTGGACTAGCAACATTAAATCTGACACTATACAATGCTTGTCGGATTAGATTAGAATACATCTATATTATCTAATAAATAACAGAATTGAAACTATTTTTTACCAAATTTTGCAATATGCATAAATAATATTATACCAGATAATACTACCGAATGTGTTACATCAAAAATAAATTATTTAACAAACTCGTAGTTATATTTTGACAGATTATAAATTACAATGTGTTTGCTTCTAAAGATATCATGTGTCTTGAATAAAATGTAAAACAAAAAACAGACTCACACCTGAACGGATATCTTTAATGTGACAATGCACTTTAGATTAGATTCAAGCAGAGTAAATATTTAATTAATTAAATATTTATTCAAATAATTTTCAAATATTTTAGATACATGAAATGTATTTTTTTAATTAAATAAGATTACAATTAGTCAAAATAAGGTAATCTTTTCAACCATATTTTAGAAAGCATTTGCTAGACTATATTAAACATAAAACAATACTATACTTATAGATATGGTCATTTTAAAAAATGCTATCAGATAATTTAGAATTCCTTTACTTTAGATTAGAACATAATTTTAGACACAAACATCAGACTCACTTAATTTGTGAATTACAAGACATGAACGCTGCTGAATATGATCCACTGTAGACTTTGTCAATGCCACGCAGAGTATAACCGGACTTCGTTCTTGGTCATCATCTTCGATCCGAGTGGATGTAACGACGGTTTTGTTTTGAGTTGTTATGCTTCTGATGCTACGTACCTCTCCGCTCTCTCCACCTGTTGACTCTTGTCTCCATTCAAGAAGTGGAGGACAGTTGCCAGCGAAACGAACAGTGCAGTTCTTTGCTGTGCACATTTCCCCATCACTGACATTCTTCCATTCTAGAGACGGATGACATATAGAAAAATATACAACTTTATTACAATCTACCAATATAGAATATATATACATATATATACACGGTGTCTCAATTGAACTGATACCCTTTTTGTTTTAGCGATATACTTACAAGTCAATTCTAAATGAAACTCTATAAAAAATTTAGAGACTGTAAGAGGGATAAATTATCAATGTTTCCTGAAAATTGTATCCATTTCTACGAACAGAGTACAAAGTTATGCACATACAAATTTGGGCAAAGAAAAATTTAAGTTTCCAGCATGTAAAAGATAGGAAATTATTTTTTGCAATTACACAACATTACTTTCTAAATTAATAAATATTTCCGTCATATTTCCATCATTTCCATGTTAGGGACAATAATAAAAATGGTTTTCAGCAAAAATGATTTGATTTTAATTAAAAAAATTAAGAGAAGAAAAGCATTACGGTGCAAAAGTTTTTTAAAGGAATTTCCCAACAGAAACTGGTCCATCACAGTCTTGAATCGACTGATTGCAAGAATTGACGCTACTGGATCTGCATAAAAACGTTATGGTGGTGGTAGACCTCATACGGCTCGCATTACGGAAATGTTGATTTGGTTGAAACACTCGTATTGAGTCAGGAAGACCGACCTGGCACCCACAGAACAATTCGGCCAGTATCGAGTGAAACCGGTATTTCGCAAAGTTCAGTCCATCGGATTATCAAACTCGTATACGTGACGTTGACCACTTCAAACAGCGAATTGTGGAAGAATGGAATCGTTTTGATCAAGGGATTGTTGACAATGCAATAGCGAAAGCGCCTTAGAGTATGCATTTTAGCTAATGGAAGATATTTTGAACATCAGCTTTGAAGAACAGCAATATTATTGCTGCAAAAAATAATTTCCTATCTTTTATATGTTGGAAACTTACAATTTTCTTTGCCCAAATTTGAATGCGCATAACTTCGGAATCTGTAGGTAGAATTAGATAAAATTTTCAGGAAACATTGATCATTTAACCCTCTTACATTCTCTGAAATTTTATAAAGCTCCGTTTAGAATTGACAAGTATATCTCCAAAACAAAAAGGGTATCAGTTCAATTGAGACATGGTGTATATATACATACATGGTGAAGTAATTTTCACACATGCCTAAAAGTGACTAAAAATAAAATTTCAGTATGCTAAGATAATTTGGGATGCATAAACAATTAAACATACATATTCAGTTATTCACTTAAATATTTATATTATAATAAAGTAGTCTTACATAGCTAACAATTGGATATCTTAGTACTGAAGTAACTTAGTAAAGTTCCCATGTATTGAAATTCTTCATCAGGTACTCTAGAAGTCTTATTCAACATGTAAATAGTCTGTCAGCAGCACACATGGGCGGAGACTTGGGGGAGGACGGAAAAGCACGAGATTTTTTTGAGGGACGAACGGCTCCGAGTGTCGCCGAAAAATTTCCATCTTTTGCCGGCCAAAATTTCTGTTGACCTTTTTTTTAAAAGTCATCCGGCGAAACCTCGACGAAATTTCCTATTTTTCGCCGCCAAAAAAGTTGATAACCTTTTTTTTAGTCGTGACGCTCAACGATTGGGGGGGCAAATGCATGGGCCGTCTCCCCAACACTTCCATTGGTGGGGACCATCCCCCTGTCCACCCCTAGGTCTCCGCCCATGCCCAGCATAAGCACAGCATAACAGTACAGTTAGGTAGCATTATGCAAGCATCAAAAAGTAGCCATGTAAATGGTGAATATAAAATTAAAGTATTTAAACAATGTAATTTAACCTGAAATTTATCTAAAAGCCTTCATATCCATGATTTAACCAACCACAATCATTTAATTATTGCGCTTACCTAATACAATAAGCTCCTTGACCTCCTGTTTCCCAAGACCATTGTCTTCACTGCAGATGAAGGTTCCAGCATCTGCCATTTGTACATCTTTAATGACAAGAGTCCAAACACCTTCAGAAACCTTGACGTCAAATCTTCCAGAAAGGACGTAGTAGTCGTTGACAATCTTTCCATCGCGAAACACATGAAGTGGATAGGATTTGTCGATGGATCGGTGTTCCAAGTGAATTGAGTGACTCTGTGTTGTGGTGAAGTTGAGCTGCACTTCGCTTCCGACAGAAGCAGCTACATCGTATGAGCAGAACTCGGTCTTCGATTCACCTACATGTTTAAAAATCATACACATTACTAAATTTAACATTCATTATATTAACATATTTGACAGCAAGCTTATCAATGTGACTATTATTATTGAACACCAACTGTGAGTACTGTCCTTAACTGGCAGCGTCACAACAGTAGACATGTGGTAGTGAAATTCGAAGCACAGCGTCACAACAGTAGACATGTGGTAGTGAAATTCGAAGCAGAGTGCCCGGTTTGTCTCGCTGAGGCAATGGTAAAATGTTATAAACATTCAAAAGTAAGAATCACTGAACTCTAAGTATGCTTACAGTAATTTAAACCATCTCCTACAGACAGGCTGACATATAAAATAGACATGCTTTCAAGCCTAATTAAGCTGTTCAAACATGTCCAAGAGTCCAGAACCGCAGCATTCTACAATTTCTAAATTGCTTTGCCAATCCTTCATCCGTTAACATAAATCTGGCTCTCAGCCAATGATTTAAGGTCATCTTGTCTGATGAGCCACATAGTATCCCCGCATGTCTTGGACTAGAGGTGTCCAGACTTTTGGACAAAGGACCCACACTGACATTTTGATAAAAACTCCAAGGCTGAAGACAGAATTTCATCAATAATTATAACCATGCAACACAAATCCAAATTTAATTCTTTTACTTGCCTACCCAAGCATGAAATACCCCCAAAAAACACTTTTTTGCCGACTTATTTGTACTACATGGAACAGGGCATTAGTATTCTATATCTGGTTTGATAGCTGACGTAGTCTTTCCAAGTACTCAAGCTAAGCATTCATCTGTTACCAGTGATCTGTAGTTTGCTCTAATATTTAAAATTCAAGAGAAAACCCATTCATAATAATATGAAGGGTAACTGCTAAATAGTGCAAGTCTGGATAGATTTTTGAAAGACCTTGGGAATGCATATTGGTCGTAAAATGTCATGCCTATAAAAAATTTCTTCAGGACTATGACTTTCATTCTGAATATCAATAAGTTCAATTCAACCATTTGCAACGTTTCTGGAACATAATTAAGGTTGGCCCATCATGAATGGATCGCCATATCATTTCCATCATTTTTTGTTTCAATTCAATTCAATATTGTACCCAGTTCAACAAGCGTCTGACAATTACACAGAAAGAAAGCAACGTTGGGATACAACAGGAAGACCCAAAAGGGACCAAAAAGGTTCCACTTATTAGGGTCGCTTATGTATCATGAATAAAAAAATAATTGACATTAATAAACTTCCAACTCGAGGACAAGGCATAATCAGAACCACACTGTAAAAGAAAGACAACCTAAACTATAGAAATACAAAACCATAACTAGTACAGAAAAATTGAAAGCCTTCACTAGTTAAACAGAATATCATATATTTTTTTCTACACAACCAAATATCCATACATTGATTTTTTAAATAACAACACACCATGCAAACTATGAATTTCGTGAGATAGACTATTCCAAACAGGGGTCCAACACATTTTCTGGGTAATCGAAAACAGTAAAGAGCTAGTGCGAGCAAAATTTCGTCTGCAATCACCCTGGAGGCTTGATCTAGTACATAGTGAGTGTGGAGTTCAGATGAACTAGAAAAAATAGAATTTAATTTCAAGGCAGTAAAAACTAAATTGTGATACGACAAAAATTCACTAATTTGCAGCTTGTTTATAAATCTGTTCAACATTCAAGATACCAATATCATAAAAGCCGTATAAGTGTGAGTTTAAGGAGCTACCTGTGACAATGCAGACAGCCCGCATCTGAGATTGTAGTAACAGATGACAATAAGTTTAACAGGAGTCAAATCTAACTGTAGGGGAGCCTACAAAGTTCTTCCTCCTCGTGTCACAGTTCATTCATTCAAGAATTTATATAACGCTTCTTCAAGGGGACTACTCAGAAGCAACTACGTACACACAGTTGCCCCCAGAGCGTGGAAGTCTGAATCAACATCATGGGTTTATGGCACTAGCAGGTATCGAACCTGCATCCTTCTGATCTTCTTGCTAGCATTTTACCACTCAGCCACCGTCAACCCAAGTTAAACATACCTCAAATAATTCTTTTTGTCAATTGGCTTAGAACTTAACTGGACAGGCAGTCAAACCTGCAAAATGTTTTGTGGAATAATGAAGTTTAATCACATGATCCTAGTTCACTGCTATCTGTTCTTGATAATGCTAACATAATTAATCAAACACGATACACTTTCAGAATGTCCCAAAACAAAAAATTCCTCTGTACCTTAAGAACTTTACATTCTGAGTCAATTTTTTACTTTTACTTGACCAACATCCTGATTTGACTCTCATATGTAGAGATTTTGTAATGCAACATGAAATCACAATAACTTCTTGTGAAGGAAAGTTATGGAAAATTTTTAAGACTGTTGGCAAATTAGAATTCATGCAATTCACAACAATAGACATAAAAATAATACTTCTAAGGAAACGCTGGGCAGGCTGGATTATGGCATGTGTCACGTGATATTCTATCACCCCCATAAGCCCATCTATCCCCTTTATTGAAAAATGTGTATAATTGAAAAATTTATGTTGTAATCAAAATTTAAAGAGTCCAGCCATTTGCGCACCGACGTTCACGCGCAACGTCATTTGCGCGTTGGACGTTTGCGCGCCGTCACAATATGCAAAATAAAGAATCATATAAAAAAATCGGTATTGTTTTTCTACGAAATTACTACTTTAATTTAGCAGTAAGTTAAGCTAGGTATCAATGTTTCCTACGAAATAACTACACAAATTGAAATGTTATGCTCAATTCCTTTCCGATATTACAACAATGGTGTGTTGCCGTAACGTAAACAGGAGTACACATCAAAGTGCAAATAAAATAGGACTACCCATCATTAGGGCATAGCCGGGTGCTGACCCGGATAACCGGAATTGCCGGGTATTTGACACCCGGCAGATAACCGGACCCGGTGATGAAAGGTCATCCGGGCCGGGTGGCTAATTATGAATAGGGCTTAACATCTAACCTGCAAACTCTCTCAACTGCATTGTAGTACAATGAACAGACAATCACAGAACAGCCTGCTGATGGTTGTTTTATATTAGACTATCCTGTTTCAAACAGCCTACCAGCAAGAGGATGAGGAAAGAGGAGGAGGAGAGAGCTTGTATCACCCTCTTCCATGCTGTCTCTCCTTCTCCTTCCCTCTTTCTCTTCTACTACTCCTTCCTGAGAGGGAAGAACAGTGCTAGACAGTGAAGGAGAAGAGGAAGGGGAAATAGTATATATATAATTATATATAGATATATATATATATATGTTCAAATAGAAGAGTGACACTCTCTTTCATGCTTTCCCCCTCCTCTTCTGCCTTCCTCCTCTTTCTTTTCTATTACAACTTCCTCTTCCTTCTGCTGCTTGGCTGTTTGAAATGGAGTAGAGAAAGAAGGTGGTGAAGGAGGAGGAGGGGATGAACAGTGGTAGAAGGTGAAGGAGTATACTTAGTATAGAAAGGGGGAAAGAGTGCTGCTCACTGACCATAGGTGGGCCAGTGGTCATCTGTCATTAATCCCTAAAGTCTGTTTGGTCTGTCACACCTTCATTCAAGTCGGAGAGACTAGGACTCCTCAGAAGGGATACCTTCCACCTGTTGATAGGCTTCTGCAGCCAAGCTTAATAGGCTCCCCTCACTAATATGACCATGTATACATTTCACAGATTATGGGATGGTACACTTTGAATTATATCTACATGTATATGTAGTTGTACTGCAAGCACCACAGAAACAGGACTGTCAACAGAGTTCATGGACAGATAGTACTGGCATCTCTCAATCAACAACCCCTGGCAGAATCAACAACCCTTGGCAGAACTCAACTGCAGTAAAACTCTGACACTCAATTCCACCAAAGGCAGCTAACAAACTGATTGGAGTTCATTTGACAGCATTCAAAGTGGGGACATACTATTCAGTTTAGAGATTAACGATTACTTTTAATACCCGGACCTGGTACCCGGTACCCGGACCCGGCAGATTTTATTCAAACTACCCGGACCCGGTACCCGGTTGAAAAACGGCACCCGGCTATGCCCTACCCATCATACAGGAGTTCGCTGGTTGATCATACGAAAACGGCAGACATAATAGTACAAGTCAATCCGCATTGCGCGCGCGCGCAAACGTCCTGCACGCAAACGACAGGGCGCCGACTCTAATTGTTTTAAGTGTCCTAAGCAATGTTCAGAGTAAGGCAACTTGAATTTACTTAGTGGCTCTAAGTGTTTTTAAGAGTTCTAAATGTTCTAAGTGCTCTAAAACCAAAACAAGCAAACTTATCTAGAGCAAATAGAAGGAGAAACAGCATTCCAAAGAGAAGGACTGATTGAGGCAATTGATCAAGACTGAGCCATAGCAGTTCTAGACAGAGGAACCAAATCTGTTGGATGAATGAAGTGCTTCAAAGCAACACCTCAAGCAATCTTCAAGGTTCAGCTGGGTCTTGTCCCAAAATATCTGGCTAATGCTATACTTCGTCCTCACTCAGCTTCCCCCCCACCGTCCACTTAATTCATTCAATAGATTTGACCTCTTCGTTCTTCGGTCTAGAACTGCCATGGCTCAGTCTCGATCAGTTGCCTCAATTGGTCCTTCTTTTTGGAATGCACTTTCTCCTTCTATTCGCTCTACACTTATGTCTGGCAATCTCTTCTCTGCTTCGTCTCCTCTCAAAATATGAGCACTTCTCGCAGGATCCTGCGCACTGGAAGTGTCTCTAAACAGTTCACCCTCTTAGAGTCGCTTTATAAATGTTTAAATACAATACGATACAATATATAAAATGGTGTCAGATAAAAAATTTACATGGAAAAAATAAATACTTATTTCTTCAGATGCCTACCGGTTTTTACTACTGTAAGTTTTGCGCTTGCTGGCGAATCTTGGTCACTTATGTCAAAGCAGACGTATTCTCCTTCATCGAACGGCGTGACACTTCGAATAATCAAATCGTACTGGCCACTTGGAATGTCAACATCAACAACAATTCTTTTGCTGATCAAGTAACCATTGCTTTTGTCTCCACCTCCTCCAGTTCTTCCGATGAAGATGTTTCTATATGATCGGCTTTCATCCTTTCTGTACGTCCAATCAACTGAATCAAGACTCTCAGTGCTACAGCGGAATCGAACATCTTCACCAGTTCGTGCGATGGTGTCGGTAGGAGTGTCTTTGAGCCTCGCTTCTACGGCTGTGAAATAAGTAATGCAGAGAAGCAGTTAAATACTTGATGTGCAATGAAAATATTACCAATCAACTACAAAACACTGCATTAAAGTAACCAAGCTGGAATTGCTGTAGTGTAAAGAACATTAGTGTGGGAACAGTCTTTTCTTGAACTCTTGCAAGTAATCTCAGTGACTCTAAAGCGATAGATAAACCATACTTGCCAATCTCTTTCCGCGTAAAATACTCTGCTTACTTTGTCACAGTGTGTTTTGAAATTATTATAATACTTGCACTTGCAGGTAATATATCGCTTTAGCATTCTAAATTATTTGCCTGCCCCAGCATATTTATTTTTCATCAATCTCATTTCTTCTTTTGTATGCATTCTTTTCATAAATCCTGCTTCCAGTGACTAAATAACACAGATTGGGAGAGAACAGAGTGCTCTGACCTACAACCTCAACAGCCTAACATATCTGTTAAAGTAATTGAGTGAGGACACATGAGAAGCGTATGAGTAGAAAATATTGCTATATTACCAAAACTTTACCATTATGGTCTACAGGAAGTGAAATTTAACATGTTTCTGTGTTTTTGCACAATGCACCCCGCATGTGAATGAACAACATTTACGGACTCACATTCGTGGAAATAACTTAATTCATTCAGATATTTTTAGCCACAATAACTATCAGTTTAACAAGTAACTTCTGAAACTTTTGTTGAATATTGTCTTCCTTTATACTTTTTTTCACAATAAAGATAATATTTCCACTTATTCACATTCTTAACTCACCCTTACTCATTCACTTACTTACACGGAAATCTTATGCTGTTGGGGATGAAGATCTGCGCTCTATTCAGTCCCAATATGGGGCAGCCGTATTGTTTGCTTCAATGGTCTCAAACTCAAGTCACCAGGTGGGCCACATTTGGATATTTACAATGGCTCACGGGCCGCAACATAATTTTAATATAATCATGCACGTAAAACTATTTATATAGAATTTATAAATCGTTGCAGCATACAATACTGGAAGGGGTCATTGCATAATTATGTAACGCCGAAAATGACATTTTTCGACCCACCCTGTAACGCTTCGTAACGTTTCCCTTGACCCACCCACCCTTCCCAGCGTTACGTAACGATTGTTACGAAAAACTCAGTTGAGATTTAGGTCCATTACTGGCTTATGTGCGCGAGTAATTATAATTCATTTTTTCGTAGTGAATTATAGCCCAATTAGGTCTACGTGAATTGAGATTAGAGGCTAATTTGACAGTACACTAGGACTACAATATAGGCCTTCAGAATGTTGCATTTTTATATAAATGACAGTCATGTTTGAAATGCATAAAGTGTAAAATTTTACACACTGCTGAAAAGTTTCACCGACTAAATGACTCGTTAATAATTAATCAAAATTAAGATGAACTAATTATTTGCTTAGTCTTGGCGCTTCGATAACTATTAAGAGAAATATTGTTTAGTTTTGTTAAGCATCAATTTTAAATGTTTCAGATTCGTGTCCACTAAGTGAAATATGGTTCAGAGTGGTTCTTAGATGTCAGAAATGCAAGAAGATTAGGCCTGATCCAAACAGCGGTTTCCGGTTTGCACAAACGGGGGAATAGATAATGTTGACCTGGCATGTAACTGGTGTCTGCTGCCGTATCTTCTTCAGTTATATAGACCTACTTCGGCTATTCATTCATTCATTCATTGAGTATTTATATAGCGCCTCTTCAAGAAATCTACTCAGAGGCGCTCTCTGCGCTAACTAGCCGAAGTGATGTTAAGTGTCATAACAACAAGAAACTTTCATCAATTAGCAAAATAAGTCACAGTGAGCCGGAAACAGTCATGTTTTAAATCAATGTCACAAAGTTTGAACTTTGATCACATCATGTCTGAAGTGTCATTCGATGGAAATTTAATATTCATTAATAAATTTTTTCTAGGCGTTACATAACGTTCAGCTAACCCCACCCACGTAACGTTTTGTAACATTTTCAATGACCCCACCCACCCACCCTCGAGCGTTACGTAATTATGCAATGACCCCTAATGAAGAATTGAAGGATATAATCCTGTAAAATTCACATATATTATATTTTCACTGTATGGTATGGTACTACATACAAAAATGAGAACTCAGAGCCACAATGATATGAAGTGCACTAATAGTATATTTCGTGATACCTAAAACTAAACTTGTGGCAACTTTAAACGTTAAGGTAATATAGTGAATAATCTCAGAGGCAATGCTCAAACTTAGTTAGCACTACTCATCTGACATTTATCACCAATGTTTGGTTTTGCCTTTTGAGATGTGACCAATAGGAGAGTACCAGTTTGCAAATATTCACCTGTAACTGTAAGGCATGTCTTTGAGATTTGTAATCTTTGTTAATAAAAACGCTGCTCACATACATATTAAGTAGGCACTTCCAATTTTACATTGCAATTATACGTGCTGCAGCCAAGTGGAGATTTGTGAATTTGTCTTTCAAGAGGTAAAAAGCTTTAGAATTCCAGAAAAAAACTTTGTACTTCTGCTTCAGCATGGTATCGTATCGAAGGTCCACTAACTCCATCTGTGTATCTGTCATTGCAGATTCAAAGTCTGCATGCAGCAAAAGGAGTAGAAAGTAGTTTAAACCTCACTATTTCACTATTTGGTTGAAATAGTGAAAGAACTGCAAAATCGGTCTTAAACCGATTTCTCTATTTAAGAAACTAAAACCAGGTGGCAGTCACGGGCCGCATTAATCGAGTCCACGCATGCAGCCAATGTGTTTGAGACCACTGGTTTACGTAATGCATATCAGTGACCAAACCAAACTTGTTTATTATTATTATTTATTTATTTAACCTATTATATTTATTTCTCACATTTGCTATAGCACCCCTTCAGGCTCACTACTCAGAGTCGCCCCAACTATAACACCGACATGACATCAAAGTTTCACGCCAAAGTGCATGAGCAATTGTAAGTGAAGGACTTTCTCAAGTTTCCAACCCTGCGACATAAGGTGGATCGAACCTGGAACCCTCCGGCTCCAAGGCACCGAACGCACCACTACACCACCGCTCCCAACAACCCCAGCTTCCATCTTCGTCAATCCGGTTTCTAATTGAGCAACAATTATTTTGTTATCAATCCAGCATAAATTAAAATAAAAATTATTTTTTAGCATTCCAGCTCGAGTTTCATCAAGAATCTATTTAGCAATAATTCTTTTCGTCAATCCATGTTATGTGCTACCAATGTCAAAACTCATGCAATGGCGAATAATTATGAACGCATGCATCTATTGCTAAAGCGAAAATGCATGCTTCTGTATAATAGTAATAATACTTTTCCTATACAATGTAACACCTGCAAACACACTGCCCTTTACATGAGCAAGTTATGCAGTAATCTTAATTAACATCAAACCAACAGAACAAACAGCCTGCAATACACGGCGCTAATAGCAGCCTACAAAGCATTTCCGTCCAACGGGGGCTCGAACTCGCTACCTCTCGCTCTCCAAGCCAGCGTGTTAGCCAATGCACTACCAGGCGATTTGTTTCATACTCCCTGGCTATGCATGGTTGAATTTACCACATACATCGTTAACCGCATACATGTTCGACCAGAGGTAATCCGGAAGACTGCGTGCTTGTACGCTAAAACAATATGGCTGACAACGACTTGGCTAAAATAGAGCGTACGACCTATCAGCTGCATCCCATGATGCAATGCGCTCAGTAAGTAAGTAATCAACGCGAGATCTGAGTAAAACGGTCAGGTTAATAAAATAAAAAATGAGGGAAATATGCAGTTAATACGAGTAAATAGAAAGTTCGAAACTGAAGAAGCCTGTGCTTCGTAAACTGATTGTGCATTAAAAAATCAGAAGGTGATTACCGTGATTTGCATCTAGCACTTTAAATAGCCATTAATTTCAAACGGATCCTAACTAAAGCTCATAACATGAAAGGCTGTTGCCGTCAACATAATTTCGAACATTTAATCTTCACCCTTTTAAGCTTTTATCTGGCATCTTTCATATTTCTGTAATTCAACAAAATGTCCTATTTGCTTACTTATACTACAAGCCAATTTCGTGCTAACTACTTGCTTACTGAGCGCAAAGCCTTATGGGGTGCGGCTTATAAGTTTGCAGTGCGCTATTTTAGCGATTTCCTGCCTGCGGCCATACTGCTTAAACATGGACAGGCACGCAGTCTCCATTATGCCATGAATTCAATTTAACTTTGAATGATTGTCAGGGATTCGGTCGCTTTCTATCATTAAACTGTTTTCGGGGCGTTCATGTACAATCGGGGGACGTTATTTTTTCGCGTCAGGGTCGGTTAGGGCTCAGGTACATAGGCGTCGTGAGGGTCGGTTAGGGTTAGTTTTAGGGTTAGTGCAGTCATTCTGCTGAGCGCTTTGCATGTTGCGATGCCGTCGATAGGATAGGTCGCTGCGCTCTAATTTTATTGCATTCGTTGGCAGACACTGTATGCAAGGTAATATAGACTGTATATGTTGCGTCCCCTCTTAGTACATGAACGCCGTTTTCGGAAAATCGGGTGTGTATTTTCAACATGTTCGGGTATTCGGGTCCCTCTACATGGAATGGCCCTCGTCCTCTTCTACGAACTAAGCTCATGTCTGGGCTCTCTCCCCGCGCCTTCTCTCGCTTTTAAGACATTTCTTTTCCTCTGAGGTCTCTGTGTTGAAAGCGCGTCCTAATATTCTATGATGCGAGAGGCGATCTATACATTTTTAGAAACGATATATTAATTTACCTGTCGGATACAGAAAAAGATATCCAAATAAAAGATATCTAAATAAACACTGCATTTTGCTGAATTCATTAAGCTAGTCCGCAATATCGAAACTAGCCATCTTGGCGCCAAAATTTCAATTAGGAGACTTAATTTCCGGTTAGCGCCAAAATTCTTGCAGTAAATAATAATAGTAACAAATAAAATTCTTTGTTGAAACAATCCGGGTGACATACCGCAGCCGGTTACAGTGTACATTTATGCAATATTAAACAATTCACAAGAACGCAAATTACAGAAGACAAATCTTGGCTATTAACAGTACAGACAGTCTGCAATACAGCTCGAAATAATAATAAATAACAGGAAAGCCAAGCAAAGCGCGCGCACCTTATTCACGAGCGTTGTAATTGTGTCTACTCAGAAGGGTTAAATACAAAAAGAATACGAAGGATCTGAGGTGGCAATTAACAAGGGGTAGGCCAATTTACCAAGTTGATCCGACAGGCAACAAAACTTCAACCGATGATTTTTCGCATCAAAAGTAGTCATACGACTTAGGAGACTATCTTAAAAATTTGTATAATGTTTTTATTCTACAAAAAATGCATTGCGAAATCATATTTACCTTTCGGGCCGACCGGAAGTTATGTAAAGAATCACAATATTTACTATTTTTATAGCGCTTTACCTCATCGTCACTGATTAAGTTACTAAAGCTGGTTCACTGCTTTTATCTTCAAGATTACCGTGATATTACTATGCTTTATAAACCTAGCTGATGTATTATAATCTTAATCCACACAATTTTATTTCGGATTTCTTTCAACGGCGTCGTACATGTGATGTAGGCCTAGGTAGTCTTCAAATTAAACACATGTGGGCCCAAAGTTCACGCATGTAATAGAAATGTCCAATTACACAGCAGATGGCCAAAAACACATAATATACCTACTGTAACCCAGATAACCACCACTTGACGGATTGACGTCGGTCCTATGAGCTACTCGATGGATTCTCGTCTGTGCTCCATTTCTCGTCTCTATTCGGTCAGTTGCCGCTGGCTTAGGCGTTAGAGGCATCTGTTTGGGATAACGGAGATCACGTGGGCCGTGCGGTGGCCAATGATCTGCGGGTGACGATCGGTCTTTGTAAATTGATACTGCAGCGGATTCGGTCCTTTTGAAAACTGATGCTGCATCGGGAGGGTCTTTTCATGGTGAGGAATATACCGTACAGAGTTCCTATTAAATATTTATAGCTCTGTTAGCAGCGTTGCATATATCTAATTAATCATTCTGTATAATATTCTCAGACAATTATCAATCACATTGGGCAGACATCGTTAAAAAATAAGAAGTTTGCCACTTGGCCATCTTGCACGTGCTTAACTATTGTTTATGACCTAGCTACGTCGACTTGACCCACGCTGATTGATTGTAATTTGTAAATGGGTACAATACCCACATATAGAACTAGCTAGGAAGATTATACTGAAAGGTTTCTTAAATAATTTTAATCTGTATAGCCCATAGAAATGTGACGCCCGCCCTAGCCGCTAGAGGGGCAGGAGCTCGTGCAATTGTGGCC
This sequence comes from Lumbricus terrestris, assembly GCA_949752735.1. Taxonomy (NCBI): domain Eukaryota; kingdom Metazoa; phylum Annelida; class Clitellata; order Crassiclitellata; family Lumbricidae; genus Lumbricus; species Lumbricus terrestris. The sequence continues at coordinate 23,052,127 of OX457037.1, read as the reverse complement.
TCACTTACTTGCTCACTTCCGAGGCTTCCCCCTAGCGCTGCGGCGTACTGCCGGGGCAACAGGAACCTACGCTCGGGAACTTCAGGTGTGGACAACAGGGAGGAACGTCTATGTTCCATACTTTCACGGTTACCAGGGCCTAAAGGACATATCCCAGCGGCTGTTTGTCGACGGGCAACAGCACCCTCATTTCGGTGCTCGTCTGGGTTCGTTCGCCCAGCGGCAGCTTTGGGTGAAAGAAACTCGAACTCCTGAAGGTCCAGTGGAAGGTACCTGGTCTTTTCGGTCGGGCGCTCTACAAACGTCTCAACGCTACTAACTGACCGCCCTCCCTCTGAATCGTACGATTCCTCTGGGGCGTCCCCACTGGAAGGGATGACACATGGCATGGGGTTTCCCCCGTTCACATCTAATTCCATTTCACTCATTTAACCACCTTCAATTTCGATTAGATGCACAACACTTTATTTATTCCTTAACTAGCACTTACATAGCATGCAATTCACAATGATCTACACAGATTCAGTTCTTTCTGCAATACCTGTCAGTTCAATACAATGTGACTGCAATGTCTTTCTAAAAGGGCTACAATATTTGCAAAGCGTCGCTACACAATTTGTACTTTTCAACAACTAAAAGTTCTATTTCTGCATTCAAAGTTATTACCTCTATGTTTCCGTTTCTTGTCTAATTACAGAGAATAATGTGACGCCATTAACTAATTAAAAGAAATGCAATTAATCGAAATCAGTATTTCATACTGGTTTACTATATTATAATGGTCTTTCCAATGCGCCGCTATTTCTATTAAACATTTCAATGTATTCAGGTTTCGTAATACAAATTCGATTTACCCTCACTGTCTACATCAAATGCAATATTATCTATGTTAACATTTTATAGCGTCTACAACCTTCAATCGTTTATGGATTCAGCACGTGTCACTCTAATTTATAATACTTTCCTGTATTTCACGTCGGTTCCCTCGTTCCTACGATTTCATTTCACCGGAGGCTACAATCGGTCGGTTTCTTCTTAATATTAATAATTTAGATAAGTTTTCGAGAACTTACAACGCTAAAATTTATGTTTTAAATCAAAATTTCTACTCGAACCACAGCCTCGTTCTCTACGCAGACCTCACCCGATCCACGGCTTCTCGTCAACTGAAGCTCTCTGTCCTAACAGCCAATCAGAAACGGCTGCTTACCGCCGTTTTGGGTCACGTGCCGCTCTGGGCCTATCAGCGGCGCCCGCGCTTTCGCCACGTCACCCAAGAGGTCACGTGAGCGTCTGGCGCATTGTCTGCAGCCTCGCTCTGGTGCAGCATAGAGTTAGTTAAAAGCGTTATGTGCAATATAGATAAAAATAAGTAAGATTTGTAGCGTTTCCATAAACGCTACACTCCCCCCTACTTAGCCCGAATTTTCCATACTACTGGAAAATTCAGCAGAGATCGCGTACTGAATCCGTTTCACATGAGTTACTATACTAAAAGACAATACTGACTAAGAACAGTCTGAGCAGAAAGCATGCAATTCTGCATCAGCAGCTGTGCACAACATATTGCGGATACATGAAATCTCATTTTAACTCCAAGAACCAACAGGGTTCCTAATTCGCGAAACGAGAAATCAATTAATCAAACTCGTAGCAACAACTTACTGTAAGAGTTCAGGCATACGAAGTAGAGCATCTTAGCACAGCTTTACTCATAATAACTGAACACTAGAACAACAGCTGTCTAAATTCTCAACGCGACTGCAGAGCAATGTTTACACTCATGTAACATCCTTACTTTGCAATTTCCCTGAAACCATCTGTTCGGAATCACCAGCAAAAAGAAGGAGGGACGTCTACTTAAATTGAAGGTCCCCAACTCACTCTCGCTCCCTTCTCCACGCAGACCACAAATCAGCAAAGGCATATTAGGTCAAGGTATCAGGCTATTCAAAGAAAGCATACCACGAGACCAGCCCTTACCTCACTAGGGTTAACTTATCTACGTCCATTGGTTACCCAATCCTCGTCGGAATACAGGCCATTGGTGTTTAATCACCAGTCTCTGTTTCCACGAACCCCGGGACCACTAACTACCAGACCCGAAGTCTCTGAACTAAAGCAAAGTTGGGAATCCCAAAAGAAATATTGCCCATACTCTTACACATTATCAGGTGCTATCGGGTTATCCTCCCACCCAGGTTTCAGGTAATGTACATCGAACAGTTACAGTAAACAATGCACTACAATCCATTTCATCAACAGCTCGAAGCCACGAACCAAGAGAATGTCCTCTAACACTTACAATCATGCTTCGGCCCCACATCCTACAGATAATCCTAACACACTTAACATGTTACTAACTACTACCATTAACGACAAACTTAGACTAGCACGAAACCTAAGGCAATTTGACTTAAAGCAGTTTTCAATCCAAAAGCCAACTAAACCAAAGATGAGTCATCTTCCATTATTATGTATCCAGCCCAAGGTTAACTCTCAGTAAGCACAAATCCTCAACATCAGTAACTGACACATTATTACAGGCACCACACGTTACATCAAGGCTTGAACCAGCTGCATAAGGCATTACCGCTTAGTGAAACGTACCTATGACCACTAGGACGGATTGACTCCATGACCTACGCTGTTACCTCTACGTCACCTTTCTACGCAGGAAGTCTACACAGGACAAAGTACACACATTTCCACCAACGGAAAGAATACATCACCATCATTTCCACACAGGAAAAAGTTCACCTCCATTTCCACCAACGGAAAGAATATATCACCATCATTTCCACACAGGAAAAAGTTTACATCCATTTCCACCAACGGAAAGAGTACATCTCATTCATTCCCACACAGAGAAAAGTTCACCTCCATTTCCACCAACGGAAAGAATATATCACCATCATTTCCACACAGGAAAAAGTTCACCTCCATTTCCACACAGGAAAGAGTCCACTTAAGCAACCAATAGCGACGATTGGACGGATTACCGCTCATTTAACTAACAGACCACCAGCCTCCTCTTCTATGTAACCCTCAATGCCTGCAACAACTTCAGTCTACCCACAAGTTTACCACTGATTTGCTTACTTAACTTCCTCAGGGCAATACACACCTTAGACTCCTAGTCAATTATTACTACTGTTTCCCAGTTACTGCTTAATCAAAAGCTTAATCCTTACAACGAACTTTTATATAAGAATTTAGACTATTATTCAACATGACAAATAGCTAAGTATCACCAGCGATCCTGAATGTATGCAGTGCTCTTTAAGAATTCTATTATCCTATGTCAAACCATTTCTACAGCCGTATTCTCCCAGTAAGATAAAGAATCATAGACATTTGGCACCAATCATTATTACAGGCAAGACACATTACATGAAGGCTGAAGCTACCTACACCAGGCCTTACCGCTTAGTGAAGCGTACCTAAAGCATAACTAGGACGGATTTACTCCATGACCTAAACCACGACCTCTACACCTCCATTTCCACACAGGAAAGAGTCCACTTGAGCAACCAATAGCGACGATTGGACGGATTACCGCTCTTACCAAATAACAGGTCCTTAGTCTCACCTTCGCATGCAATCCCTACTGCCTGCAACAACATCAGTCTGCCTACTAGTCTACAACTTACTCACTTACCGACTACTCAGGCCAATGCATACCTCAGGATAATTCACCAAATTCTAGCAGACTGCTTTTCAATCAATGCACAAATGCAATTTTCTCCTAATCTAGCACATTTTAGGTTCAAAATTTAATCTGCAATCAAGGTTATGCACATCAAACTTTAAAAATCAACATGCAAACACAACATTTTGCCTTTTTTTCTGTGGCAATAAAGACAACAATGCAATAAAACACACAAGTAACAATTCTAATCTACCCCCAATGACCTAACCTAGATCAAAGTTAAAAACTAAACATTTTATTCATCGAAAGGAACAAAAACCTAGGCTTCTCGCCACAATCTCTACTCGTCGCCATTACGCGACGTTACCATCACATTACACTACATTACCCTCTAAACCCCCAAGGCTGCACGAAGATTTCCTTGTGATCTCGCCAGCGATGGTGAGGAATGGTGCCTCTCGACAGAAAGTGACGATTCTGAGGGACTCTGGTGCGTTTCCTCTCCCTGTCTCGATAGGCGGCGAGACCAGAAGAAGGATGCATGTTCGCACCACGAGGTCCGACGGAAGTCGGTAGAGGCCACATTCCACCGCGACTAGGGCTGGCGAAGTGGGAGGGCAGATGCACACCCCGACGAGGCGGGACTCGGGCCACCACCTTAGGCTGGTCGATCTTCCCCCCAGGGCTGGCTGGAACAGGAACTCCCTCTGGGTGTAGTGTTTCGGCTTTGACTGATGCTCGCTGGGTAACACAGGCTTTTCCAGCGACTTTTGGATCCGGACGCCTCACTGAAGGCTTTTCGTCGGCTTTCGATGACACCAAGGCAGCGGTTGACACGGTGACCCGACGACACTGCGCAGGGCGGTTCTTCTGTTGAACCTGGAACCGACGTCTCCCTATCAGAATCCAGTTTTGTCCCATGTGCCACAGCACATTTTCGTTTTTCATCCACTCCATTCCCAAGATGAGTTCGGACACTTGTTCGGTGACCAGGCAGGGTATCTCGAAGGGAAAGTTACCAATTCGTACTCGAAGTTTCACCTCTCCAGCCACACGAACCACTGAACCGTTCACAGCGTGTAATCGTTGCTGGGAACTCTGGATGTCCTCCCGACTTACGAGCGAAACCGGACAGAGGGTCACCTCGCATCCGGAGTCCAGCAGCGCCATTACCTTTTTCCCATTTACTGTAACGTCAAGGTAGGCGTCGTTGTTTCCCTTCACGTAGCGGACGTCGCGTACTTCATTGGGTTCCAGTCCTTCTCTCTCTCTCCCCGGCGTCGAGTCGGGGTAACGAGTGGGACAGACTCGAGCAAAATGACCGGGTTGTTGACACTCGAAGCAGCGTCGGTCACCCGCAGGGAATCTTGATGAGCGGTTCACTGTTCGTTGATTATCGAAGGTAGGTTCCGCCCTGGGTGGAACTTGACTTCGAGGCCGCCAGGGGCGAAATTGTCCATCGCCGGAGGGGCTGTTGCGTATGGCGTTTATTCTTGCCTCCATCTGCTCGAGTCTTTGCAGTACGATTTCTTGGAATTGTCTCTGACTGTCAGCGGGGGCAGAGTCCACTTCCGTTACAGTTTTAACTCGACTGGGTCGATGTTCGTCGCGGCCAGGGTTACCATCATCTGCTTGGCGGTAACCCTCTAAACGCATGGCAGTCTTATAAGCATGGTCCAAGGTGGTAGGTTCTCTCTCACGAACCTTCATGGCTAAGTCTCTGTCTCGCAAGGCGTCGAGAAAGGCACGAATAGCTATGACTTCACTGTGTACCGAGGTGGGACCAGGAAACGCCAGAATCATGATTCGTCGTATGTCTCGTACTACAGAGCTGAGATCTTCACCCACCTTTTGACGTCGTGTGTTCAATTGGGTCTGGTAGAGGACGGCTTGATCGGAGCTCCCATACCGCAGGCGTAGACGATCAACCAGGTCAGACCAGGATGCTATGGTTTCGGAGTCGAATTCGTAGAGCAGTTGATCGGCTGGCTCCGTCAGGGCACAGGTCAGCTGAGCGAATTTCTCCCCATCTGTCCAGCCGTTACAGTTCGCACAAATCTCGAATTTCTTTAGGAAAGCTTCGACAGATGTCTTTCCATTGTACCTGTCCAGTTTCATATACGATTTAACCTTCGAATCAACAGTTCTGCTCACGTGTGGTTGGGACTGCACAGTGACCGACGAGGTTGGAGTCGTACTCGGTTGGGGACGACCTTGGATCGTTGGATGAGGTTCAGCTATAAACGGTTCAGCATACTGTTCGAACTGGAACTGACTGTTTTCGCTCCCGGATGTAGACACAACATGAAACTTCGTTTCCAGGTTGTTCTGAGCTGCTCGTGTGGTTACCCAGAATCGTTCGTCGTAGGCGGAAGCTGGATGCCACAGAGCGGTTGTTGGTCGACAACATGGCAGGTGAGCGGAAGGACCGGGGTTCGGAGGCAGGTATGCAGAACTTTGTGTAACCTGTGGTTTCAACGACGAGGACAAGGTCGACATGATTGACTGGGTCGACGACACGAAGGATGCGGACAGTTTGCACACCGAGGCGTTGACCGGAGTGACTGTTCTCACTCCAGGATTCGACTCGAAGACACCACCGATTGTGTTTCTTCCCACCTTGACAGCAGCAGGTGGAGGGAAGTTCAGAGTCGGAGCAGGAGGGACTCGGACGGCGAAAGGGTGCGACGAGGGAGGCGGTGGCGGGAAGGTGGTAGCCCGAGGGTGGACGAGGGTTGGGTGCCCGGGATGTGCATCTGAAGTCGGGAGTCCCAGTTCCCTCGGCAGCGCCGAATCCCCATCCTCCATATCTGAAACTTCACACTCAGAGTTAGCAAAGATCCCAGCACAACTCTTATCCAAATTCAACATATTAGGATGCAACAAAACATTATGCAAGGGTCGCAAATCAGTTACCTCCGAACCTTCACTTTCAGAATTATTTCCTCCAAGTTTTCGCATGTCAGATTCAAAATCAAAACTTACATCAATTTCCTCGGTAACAGGGTAGTCTGAAGGACACTTGGGTCGAGCACCATAATAAGTCATTTCTTCCTCTTCCCACTTCGTTCCATCTCCAGGACATTTTGTCCCTTCCTTCTTTCTTGGTTCCACCTGTTCCCCTTGTTCCACAATCACCCCACTTCTGGTACCATTTGTGACGCCCGCCCTAGCCGCTAGAGGGGCAGGAGCTCGTGCAATTGTGGCCTCACTTACTTGCTCACTTCCGAGGCTTCCCCCTAGCGCTGCGGCGTACTGCCGGGGCAACAGGAACCTACGCTCGGGAACTTCAGGTGTGGACAACAGGGAGGAACGTCTATGTTCCATACTTTCACGGTTACCAGGGCCTAAAGGACATATCCCAGCGGCTGTTTGTCGACGGGCAACAGCACCCTCATTTCGGTGCTCGTCTGGGTTCGTTCGCCCAGCGGCAGCTTTGGGTGAAAGAAACTCGAACTCCTGAAGGTCCAGTGGAAGGTACCTGGTCTTTTCGGTCGGGCGCTCTACAAACGTCTCAACGCTACTAACTGACCGCCCTCCCTCTGAATCGTACGATTCCTCTGGGGCGTCCCCACTGGAAGGGATGACACATGGCATGGGGTTTCCCCCGTTCACATCTAATTCCATTTCACTCATTTAACCACCTTCAATTTCGATTAGATGCACAACACTTTATTTATTCCTTAACTAGCACTTACATAGCATGCAATTCACAATGATCTACACAGATTCAGTTCTTTCTGCAATACCTGTCAGTTCAATACAATGTGACTGCAATGTCTTTCTAAAAGGGCTACAATATTTGCAAAGCGTCGCTACACAATTTGTACTTTTCAACAACTAAAAGTTCTATTTCTGCATTCAAAGTTATTACCTCTATGTTTCCGTTTCTTGTCTAATTACAGAGAATAATGTGACGCCATTAACTAATTAAAAGAAATGCAATTAATCGAAATCAGTATTTCATACTGGTTTACTATATTATAATGGTCTTTCCAATGCGCCGCTATTTCTATTAAACATTTCAATGTATTCAGGTTTCGTAATACAAATTCGATTTACCCTCACTGTCTACATCAAATGCAATATTATCTATGTTAACATTTTATAGCGTCTACAACCTTCAATCGTTTATGGATTCAGCACGTGTCACTCTAATTTATAATACTTTCCTGTATTTCACGTCGGTTCCCTCGTTCCTACGATTTCATTTCACCGGAGGCTACAATCGGTCGGTTTCTTCTTAATATTAATAATTTAGATAAGTTTTCGAGAACTTACAACGCTAAAATTTATGTTTTAAATCAAAATTTCTACTCGAACCACAGCCTCGTTCTCTACGCAGACCTCACCCGATCCACGGCTTCTCGTCAACTGAAGCTCTCTGTCCTAACAGCCAATCAGAAACGGCTGCTTACCGCCGTTTTGGGTCACGTGCCGCTCTGGGCCTATCAGCGGCGCCCGCGCTTTCGCCACGTCACCCAAGAGGTCACGTGAGCGTCTGGCGCATTGTCTGCAGCCTCGCTCTGGTGCAGCATAGAGTTAGTTAAAAGCGTTATGTGCAATATAGATAAAAATAAGTAAGATTTGTAGCGTTTCCATAAACGCTACAGAAATATTTTATTTTTAGGTAATTGTGTAGCACGTTTTCTCTAACGGGAAGGCAAACAGATCGCGTGCACGCGTTCATGCATACTGACATATAGTTTTAAATCACCCCTAATTAGCATATTAGCAAGTCTTAGCTGAGCAATGGTTTGAATTATTGTTACATATCTGTCTGTTGTTTTTCCTACTGTGACAATAATTGAGATCAGCCTTTGAATGGGAAATTCTTTAAATAATGTCTCTAAGTGGTGCAATATATTTGTCAGCATGTAATTGTATATGGCCATTTACATAACAAGAATCTCACAAAGGCGCTTATTGTAGCTACAAAACAGATCTAATGATGTGCGATTTACTGTCAATATATGCTGCTTGTGCCAGAACATTCTATTTAAGGTGACGATGTCACTTTATTTATATTTTTGGTACAATGGGTAGAGCATAGCTAGGAGAAAAATAAAAACTGTGTTAGCATGATAGACCGTTATGTTTGCAGGTAAATTATCTTGGGCTCATTGGCGGGCTCACCATAAAGGCTACCACAGTTAACGTGTTGAGGTCGGTGATGATGAATGCCTTGGCCAGGCAATTCAGCTTCTGTGGGCAGCGTGGCAAACACGGTTTCAAATCACTGCAGCTGAAAGAAGTTCTTCATGGTTAGTCATTCAATATCGCATTTATGCAAGTTATGCTTTCAAACCATGTTTAATGAGGACTTCCGATATTTTAGCGTAGTGGCATTGTTACAAGAAAACATTTTTTGAGGTTTGCTATGTGCAGATATGATTTGTGCAGATATGTTTATTCAAAAATTTTCAGATGCATTATTGCACATTACCACATTCTCAGCTGTAATGTCACATTCATGTTTGGTGGATTACTGCCATTGTTTAATTTCTCTTGAAAAAATCATTTTAATTTGTATCGTAAAGATTATCAGCCTTGTTTACCAAATGCTTGGCATCAGGAACATGATGATGATGATGATGATATATATATAATTCATTCATTCCGAAAAATTTACATAGCACGTGGGTGATATAAAGGTTAGTTTCTTGCCTAATCATTAACTATGCCTTCCATTCTTACCTGAGGATACTCCCTTCTTTGAACAGATCTAGCTAGAACCTGTGTTATGCCGTATTGCAACAATTTTGAATTTAGTTTTAATAGGCTTTTTTATATTTCAATGTCTTGATGAATTCAATGTATTATGTATGTTTATTACCATGTCTGCCTTCCAAAATGCAGATAGCAATTAGTCAAATAAGGAATATTCTTATAGTTCTAGTTTTTATGTTTGTGTGTAGATGCGGTCAGGGCAAACCAACTGACTCGAAGTGCAACAAATGCGGATATCGATAACGTCATCATGGAATGGTTGCGCACAGCATGTGACCGTGATGGTGGCCGCCATAGCCGAGGTTCAACAAAGGAACGAAACTCCTTGAATTGCAGCGACACGGAAGATGTCAATAACTCTCACATCTGAAGTTCCCATGTAAATATTAATAGCACAACGATCTTAATGTTATCAGTTCAGCTTTATTCATAGAATGGCAGCAACCCATTGCATTCTTGGTCTAGGACAGTTGTGCACTTTTGCTCTACTAAAAATAACGGCAAATAATTATGAACTTGCTGGCTAAAATTTGCTTTTGAATCCTTGTGCTCTCAGCACATGTACCTAAGATTGAAAATTCAAATCACTTCATGAGCTGCACTTGAGTACCTGCGCAATTGCTGTATAAAGACTCATTCCTGCGTGGCTGCGATTCAGCCCTAATCATCTGAAGTTTTTATACCCTTGAATTTGATGCCTCTAACATGATGTTTTCTTTGTGTTCTTTTTACTGTATAGGGAAGTTCTACTACCGTACTCGACCCGCACCGCCACGGACTACTTTCATGGACAACCTTGTGACTCAACGCATAAATAAGAAGGTGCAAACAAGCCTGCAAAACATGGAACAGTGCATTCGTGGTGTGTCAAGAGAATGGTACGAAGAATAAAAAAAGGCATTTCAGTTTCCTACTTAACAATAACCATGGACACTTAATTTTTATGAGGCCTGCCTTTCCCTCAGCAGTATGGTCAAAAAGCTCTGGCTCGAAACATTGTTTTAAAAAGAACATTGCTGTCACTTTGTCCTAGGTAGTGTTGCTGGAACGCTTTTGAAGATTGCTTAGTGCAGAGTTTTTTAAACTGTGGGTCGAGGCCCAAAACTGGGTCGCAAAGCTCTGTCAAGTGTGTTGCCCTAGTTTTCGGGATATGTTTAGTTTTCATCATTTATTCGTAAAATCTAAAAATTCATGTTATAAACAACATTTGAATGTGATTGACCTATGACTGGCTGTCGTAGTTTCATTTTAATGTCTCAAATATGCAAATTTTTAAACAGCGTCTGTAAATCAGCATATTTCCATGTAAATTTAGCAAATTTTAAGTACAAGTTCAATTTTATTAATTGGTTCTCGAGACGTCCACGACATTTACAAGTGGGTAGCGACCAGAGAAGTTTGGGAAACACTGGCTTTGAGGTGATGTTCAAATGCTGTGATTATATATCTACAGGGTGGGCCAAAAAAAAGACCCCCCTACGTTTTTTGCCAATATCTTGACCAAAAGTAAGAATTTCAAAATGAAATTATACAGGCTTATATACAATTCATATTTACACATCATGGCCAGATTTCATCGAAATATTTCAACCAGAACAAAAGTTATGCCACTGCTACGGAGGCCACCCACCGTTTTTAAAAACTTTTTGAATCATCAAAAAACGTAGGGTGGCCTCACTAAAAGTGATATAACTTTTGTTCTGTTTGAAATATTTTTATGAAATCTGGCCATCATATGTATATATGAATTGTCTATAAACCCCTAAAATTTCATTTCTAAATTCTTGCTTTTGGCCAAGATATTGGCAAAAAGCTACTTTTTGTTGCGTTACGTTTTTGAATCGTCAAAAAACGGTGGGTGGCCTCCATAATGGTGGCATCACTTTTTCTCTGTTTGAAATATTTTGATGAAATTTGGCCATCATGTGTAAATATGAATTGTCTATAAGACTAAAATTTCATTTCAAAATTCTTACTTTTGGTCAAGATATTGGCAAAAAAACCTAGGGGGGTCTTTCTTATGGCCCACCCTGTACATACATTGTGTAATGTTGGTGTAATATACAGTTATCTATAATCTGTTCCTTAACTATATATATATATAAATATATGTTTGTGTATATATATATATATGTACATTCATACATTGATTGTATAAAGTTAAACAACACCATATAAAAGATTACTGTATGCTAACTGCAGCATTATCATCTTGTATAGAAAGATTATGTGCCATATCTCTATTTAAGATTTATGTTCTTGATTTTTTTAAATATTTGGTTTAAACTATTGATGTAATATTGGCTTGCTTCCTCAATCTGTACGTTTGGTGATTAATGATTATTTCGGTTACACAGAGGACTCTGAAGAGGTATAACAAGTCACGACCCAACTAAGTAGGATCCTTCTATTTAGCGGGGTTGTAAGATTTCTTTGGAGTCTCTTGCCATTTGAATATGTGCTACTGCATGAGTGCTACTGCATGTCTTTAGTTGCTATAAAAATAAATTGTTTGAAATTTGATGTGGTGAGTGGCGTAAAAAGAAATGCATCTGACCCAGCAAATGTGGCCAAAACAGAATGGGAGTCAACTAGCAGTGTAAACTGCTAGGCGAGCACTGGAAAATAAATTCTCACCTACAGTTAGGGTTTCTAGCTGGGTATACCTGCCCGACAGCATTGCTTTTTTTTAACCCCATGTACCCTTGTAGTTATTTTTATTCTGCCATGTATATACAACAATTATTTACAGCTCTCTTCCCAGGTTCATAATCATTTTACAAGATACGCTTTTTCGTATCGCTGAATCTATGCTCGCACTAACACACCCCTGTTTTCTATTAAATCTACTGGGGTCACCACTTGGGAAAAACAATTGAGCCCCAGTATTTGGGTTTTTACGAAGAAACTTAGCGCATTTCTAATAGAAGGCACCTAATAAGAGTAAAGGACTGTTCGTTCGATGTATGCACTGCAGTGTGTGTCTGCTCGTTAGTTAAGTTTTTGTTCTTTTTTCATAATTGCTTGTGACTCAGCAACGTTGAGCTTTTCAGTTTCAATTAATTTTGTTGTGTTTTCTCATACGTTTTCTAGCATAAGTTGCTTGATTGTGCTTTGTCATTTTTGTCATTCACTATGTTGATTTTGCAAAGATTTCGTCATGGCCAACTCACATCGTCAACTCAATACATTAGTTGGTGTCCCTAGACAGTGGGATTATTTTATCACTTTAGGGCCTCCCCGTTTGTTACCAATGAGCAAGATGTGTAAACCTATCATGTATACTTTTGGTTGCAAAATAAAAATATTTGATTGATTGATTGATTGATTGATTGAAGTGTGCATAAGTTGTTGGTCCAGGCTGCTTATAATTCATGTATGGTTTAATAGTACTAGCCAACAACCACAAGGTATAACAGCAGGTGTCTCTGCTTCTTCACAAAGGTCCTCATATGAGCATTGCCACAAGCGTAGGATTCCATGTGAAATCAGTTCCCAAATTGTTGACAGTGGATGTTGGACCGAGTTAGAGATAATGGAATAAGCCTAGGCCCACATTTTGGGAATCGACATCGAGTCGACTTGAATAGAGACATCGGATAGATGTCAAAATCAGACGTCGAACCAACGTGAATTAGACACGTCGGATTGACGTAAAAAACCGACGTCGGATTGACGTCATAAAACTCATCAGAATAAGACATCTGTCCGCCATCTTCCCGTTAAGCGGGTGCTCATCGTCACGCGTGTTTTAATGACGTCAAAACGACGAGTTTTTATTACGTCGATATGACGAGTTTTTACGACGTCGGCTCGACGTCGTAAAAACTCGTCGTTTTGACGTCATTAAAACACGCGTGACGATGAGCACCCGCTTAACGGGAAGATGGCGGACAGACGTCATATTCTGATGGGTTTGTTGATGAGTCACCGATGTCAATCCGACGTGGCTGGTTATCTGGGTAACACTGTTTCAAACGCGTTTCCATGCCGGACAAGAAGAGATTAATAATGTTCAACTGTTGAACTGTCTTGCGCAAATAGGCCTACAAATTTAAGCACCAGCGATCTATTATAATTATAATTAAGTTATAATTTTATGTAAAACTCTAATATCTTTGTTACAACTATTATAGACAGACATTCCAGCAGTAGCGGCGCTAGGGGGGCTGGGGGCTAAGCCCCCCTACAAGAGGCGCAGCCCCCCTAAAAAAAGGGCCATTCGAAATTTTTTTACAGTGACATACAACACGATTTTGGGCTGACGACTAAAAAAAAAGGTCGTCAGAAATTTTGGCGGCGAAAGTGGAAAATTTCCATGAGATTTCGGTCGAGGATTCAGCCCCCCCAACTAAAATCCTGGCGCCGCCACTGCATTCCAGTGCTCGATATCGAGCTGTCCAGTGACGTTGACACAGCGGAAAGAGCAGGAAACGAGAGTTAAGCCTATAACATAAAATATTATTATGGGGTTAGGAACGGACTGCGGAGCTATAGGTCTATAGGCGTAGGGGAGATTTCAGCCGTGGGGCTAAGATTTTACTTCTGCACGAAAAATAAATTCGAAATAAATGACGTCGTCCACTTAGGCCTATAGCCTATAGGCCTTTGCAGTGACGGATCCAGAAGGTTTCGAGGGGCAAATGGGAGGGGGAAATCAGGTAGCATATAACTTTGACCGGACATTTTTCGGACGACCAATTTTAGCATTTCTCCCAAAGTTTATGAAAAGACCGCGTTAGGCCTACTTTAAAATCTGAAAACCTTTTAAAGTACATTCTGTGTAGCCTAAATGGCAAATGGGGGGCATGACCGGATTGCCCACCCTGTATTCGCCCCTAAGCGCATGTCTCTGTACAAAAGCAGAGTTTCTGTTCTTGCGCCCACACCCTGGGAGAAGGGGCAGAGGGGCATATAGAGCTGCCTGTGCATTTTAAAGTAGGCCTAGGCTATAATATTCCTGACACTAACTACAATCAGTTGAAACTACAAACGAACAACTGAGTAAATTCATAATCGTTTTCTATTGAATCGTATTTAACTATCTTTAAAAAGCGCATCTAGTAGGGTAAACTATTTAGAGGTGCTCCCAGAGTCCTCCGCTAGAAGAAGTAGGCCTAAACGAAGTGGACGGTGCATGGGAAGAAGCAGGGTGAGGCCAAAGTATCGTAGGCCTATAACGTCGACCAGATATTTTGGGCAAGACGCTGCTGACCGAGCCTTCAGGATCAAAGTGAGGATCTTAAATTGTATGCGAGCACGGAGACTGGAAGAGGAAACCAATGAAGTCAGTTTATCAAACATGAAGGATTGAAGGTTGAGATGCGAGAGTAGGGCCTACCTGGGGAAGGCGGTCGGTCTGTCTATTGCAGTTGATTTGAGCGCGGTTTGAAGTAGCCTATAGGCCTAGGCCTATTAAGGGAGCCATTAGGCCTATATCGTACGTCGTGCCCGAAATGTTACTATTTCAATTTATTTCTAATTTTTTTCTTCAAAAGCCTATGGGCTTAGCCTATAGTTTAGGACCCGCGAAAGATTTGCAGGAGTTTATATAATCGGCCCTTCTTGAGCTTGCTAAGTCTCAATTACGGACCGTTGTAGGGCCTACACCTGCAGCTGTAGAACATGTGGACCTATAACTGCACTTCAAGGTTGATGATCGCAAGATTATCGTCTCTATCTTGAATCATGGCTAGGGACGGGAGAAATTTTCGATGCCATTCAAACCGTGAATTCTGTGATCTGTGGCACTTGGCTTGAATGCTGTGGATTGCCCCAAATGCTTCGAATCTCCTTGATTTTCGGGCAAATTTTGGCTCGTGAATTTGCAGATATTTATTTTTCGCCATTATTTGCAAAATGATAGGCCTACCTCGAATTCAGAACTTTTCTGCAAAGTTCTCTAACCATGGTGGCTGTGAGCTAACTCGATTCGGGCAAACTGGAACTGGGAGGTAAGATAATTAGAAGTGTAGTTTGTTTCATATTTTCCCGGGCCTACTTGCCTGAAAAAAGACTCGCCCGAAATTGGTGGGGGCATTTCCCCTCTGGACCCTTGATCTCCTACGCCTATGGTTACCTCCTCAACTGTAGGCCTAACTCACCTCTAGCTGAGCAATCGACATTAGATGTTCGATGATATTTTAAAATGCCAAAAAGCATTAGAACAGTAAGTCACATAACAGCGAAAAATGAGGATGACCTCAAATCCTATCTAATAGCCTATCGTTAGATAGGGTTTGACGCCATCCTCGTTTTTCGCTGTTATGTGACTTGCTCTTTTGATGCTTTAAAGTTTAAACCAATAGGTCTAAAAGATGATATTAATTATCACCGTAATATAGCGATACAGGTACGGCGTACGCCTATTTGATTTTTTATATAGATGCCTGCACTAATCAACCAGTTTAACAGCTCATGTTTGTAATGTCTTATTATATAGGCCTATACACACTATTACACAGTAGTCCAGCGTAGGCCAACATGGCGGAGCTTTACCAACATAGGCCTAGTGTAGGCTATAAGACCATACTATTCGTTAGCGACAGTGCTAACTATGGTCGTGAGCACTACTGAATCTGTGAGCGGCGCTATATAAATGTTCAATTACAAATAATTATTACAATTAGAATTATAATATGACAATTAATTTTGTGTGGTAGACGACATCGTTTCACGAACTCTGCACCTCTGTCAACTTCTATAGGCCTAAGCCGCCTAAGCATGCAGCGACAACTGCGCTGTCGAGACCATTAATTACTCTCAGCTCAACTGCGAACGCTAAATTTAAGTTCTGCTAACCAACTCTCGAAGACTAGAACTAGGCTACTCAAAAGGTTTCATGGCTACTCAAAGCAATGTGTCGTCAAAGTAAAACGTCATCTGCATTAGGCCTAAGCTCAAGGCAAATGTCCATCGCTTACATGTAGATGGACTTCATCATCTATGCTACACATTTATTTTTCGGGCCGCCGGAGGCATTTTGGTTTGCAACTGAAAATTAATAATAATGTAGGCCTTTTACATAATATGCAAGCCTACATGTATACATATATAAGCACGCCTCTATATTTAAATCTGCATCAATTATATGAATATATGCATAAGCCTAAGACGTTTACATATTGGATGTGATCAAACCGACTCCGTCTCAAACTCCAACACACACACACACACACACGCACACGCACACGCACACGCACACGCACACACACACACACACACACACACACACACACACACACACACACGCACAAACACAAACACAAACACAAACACACACACACACACATCTCATTTGGTTGGGCATTAGGCATTAAGCTAGCTACATGTATGCTGGGCCTGAGCGTTCTCTCAACTCAATTCCTTCTATGACTTTTTCTTTTGTGATACCGGTACGTGACCTTGGGGTGCTCCTGGACTCTGAAAACCCTTGCACCTCATATAGATCAGGTGTGTCGCAGCTGCTACTACAAAATGCGGCAGCTCAGGGTCATTGCTCGCTCTCTCACTTCTAAAGCTGCAGTCTCCCTTGCTAGGTGAGGTCGAAAAAATCAGCGCTCAAACCTCTGCAGGAGTTGTTTGCTGAAATCATGATGAAAGAATTTTCTCAAATATTCAGCAGAACCCTCTACATGTAATTAAAGTGTTTTAATTTCGTCGGATGAAGATGAAGAATTTATTAGTAGGCTAACTATTGGGAAGTCAAACAAGTAGGCTAGGCTAAAGACGGCAAACTTAGAATTACCAGAAAAAGTTAAATCGCTAATTTAGACGAAAGGCCATATGTTTTGATGAAACAGAACTCTTGGAAATAACATTAAGCCTAGCCAGGCTAAATATGCAGGTGATAATCACACGCATAGACCACTGCTCATTTGGTTTAGGTCGTATACATGTCTGCCGTTACACTGTAGGCTAATTATTGCCTATTGAGATTGCATTTTCATTGATAAACGAATAACATACGAACAAAATTATTTTTTAATTGATTTAAAACGTGCAATGTAAGCTGACAGCTCAAAGAACCAATGCCACAAACGGCAAAATAATAGTGGATTAAATGTAGCATAGGCCTAGCATTAAACGCAAATAACAGAAACTGTGAAAACAATAGAACAATGCGGTGCCGAAAGCACGTAACAATTTCTTTACATGTAATAAATGCCTTGTTCTAAAAAGGTTCAATCAATTGAACAAGACTGTCCTCAACTCTGCGATTCTTAAAATCGTCTTGATACTACTCTTTGCTCAGGCGAAAAAAATATAGGACACCGTGCTTGAAATTTGGATGTCCAAGAATGGCAGCACCCTCATTTCTTTCAGCATCGAAATGCAATTCCTGGTATGACAATATCTCGGTTGCAATCAGGCCCGCATCAGCCACTGGTAGCAGATTGAACTCACAATCTAACAGCTCGATTCTGTCTAACCTTTCCACGATCAGTATCGAACCAGTGTGATTTGCCTGTGAGACGCGTTTTAAGGCGTTGAGTGGTGATTGGTACTCCCTAATAACATCTCCCTTGTGGTTAATTTCTGAAAGACAAGTATTGAATCGGCTGTCAACATAGACCAACACAAAATTTCCATTCTTCTTCGAGATGACGTTTCTGAAGTTAGCCATGTTTGGAAAGAGCTTTATTTTCTTAAGTATACAACCATTTGTGTCGTAGATGACAATTAAGGCAATGCCGGAAGGTTTTGTCGTGGCGAGTATAGGTCCTCCCGCAAAATGAGTGGATAGAATGGGAGACTCTGAAATCCTGATATTGCTAAGACGGGGCATTCGGGTGCGACAGAGATGTCCAGTAGTGTTTTGTGCGATCCGTGATAATGAATGGACTTCATCAGATTTACGTATAAGACAAAAGAGGCAGTTTGATGCACTGCTCGGAACCAGCATCCTCAGGCTTATTCCTTCCATCCTGATCATCGCTTTGACAATGGACAAATTGTCTTGACCGTACATTTTAATGACATAGCAACCCAGTGCAATAGAATCGACATATATGAAGACGTTTTCTTGAAGTGGAATGATATTGAAAACATTTTCGGTGAGTTCGTATTGCTTCACTATTTCCAATTTCACCTTTTCTGGCGCTAAAAACAATTGCATCTCAGTTTTAACATTGGACAAAGTGGGCCTAATGGCGTGTATTAAGCACATTTCTCACAAGCGCCATTGTGCGAAAAACACCTTAAATGTAGTTTGGAGGGGTAGCAGGGCATATTCTACTTCAAGTGTGTAGCAGGAAGTATAAAAAAATTGAAACTCAAATAAATCTTATACTTAAACACGAAATAAGTGAATGTCGCGAGTTTACTAGAAACGTAGAACGAATTGCACTGTAAGTAAGTAAATATATACTTTATTGAACCGCCTGCAAACGTCTGTAAGGGATTATAACTATTATGACGAGAAAATGAATCACTGGGATGCCCGAGAACGATTTGAAGCGTGCAATCACCCACTGTTCAAAAGCGAGACCATCTTTCATAATCTCATAGGCGGTCTAGGCGGTACACTTGCTTGTAACATTCACTAATTTGTTATTGGCAACTTGCAATTAACAATTGCATGGGAAATGATACAGCTCGTGAATAAACTGGTGCCCCGCGCTTGGCATTCGATTTTCGCTTTAGAAATTTGGAGATTACGATTACAATAAAGGAGTTAAGATTCGTGTTAGGGCCTGAAGGTTCAGGGCTATAGTCGGTTGAACATCTTATGCACCTGACATAAACTGTTAAGATCGTCCGACGTCAACAAACATAAATCAAACTATTCTCAATATATCTGTATTTGGTAAGTCAATGCACAATATCATGAACAATGATATTAGGCTTTGTAGTCTAACTTGAGAATTGATTTAAACAACACTTGTAAACGTAGGCTAGATAGCTAGATTATAATAGTCAAAAAGAAACCAACTTGAGTCAAATTAAACTAGGTTAGTTATTAAACATTTGATTAGTTGAGTTGCTCCCGTACTGGAGCAGTGGAGCAATGCCATGCTAATCAGCACACGAGAACATTCCTGGTTAGGCCAGTCATGATAATTATTATGCCAAGAGCAAAGAAGACCTAAAACGAGTTCTCAGAGTTTGTGCAGTTGTAAGTGCGACGTGGAGTGGGGGTGCTGCATAAAAATCGTCAAACTTTCGTTAGTAAATTGCAATTGACCTTCAGGGTGGGCCATTGTAGGGTCGGGAGCGCTTCTGAGTAAATACTCTTCAAGAGGCGCTATATAAATGTCTGAAATGAATTAAATGAAATGAATATAAAAGACCTCTAAGTTATCTTGGCTAGAGTTAGAATTTCCCCAAAAAACTAATCAGGATTAAAGACAATTTATATTTACACATGAAAACCAGATTTCATCAAAATATTTCAAACAGAACAAGAGTTAGGCCTATGCCACTTTTAATGAGACCATCCAGCGTTTTTGACGATTCAAAATGTAATGCAGCAAAAAGTAACAAAAACGATTTGATTAAGTCATTTCTCAAATAACTGTTATCAAATGAACTTGAAAGTGCTTCCCAACTTGTGTTCAATGTGTCCACCACCAGTGCTCAAACTTGTAATGCGTTTATATATAAAGGCTATTTGATAACAATTAGTTGAGATTGCACTTAATAAAATTGTTTTTTGCTATTTTTTGATGCGTTACGTTTTTTGAATCGTCAAAAAACAGTGGGTGATCTTTTTAATTAAAGTGCTATTACTTTTGTTCTGTTCGAAATATTTTGATGAAATCTGGCCATCGTGTGTGAATATGAATTGTATTAAAGCATGTAAATTTTGATTTGGAAATTCTTACTTCTGGTCAAGATATTGGCAAAAAATCTTAGTGGTCTTTTTATGGCCCACCCTGTAGATAATAAACCATGCTCATTCATATTTCTAATGGACGCAAATGCTGTCTGGCCATTCCTCGTAATACCACGAGGGCTTAGGCTATTAATCGATGTATCGAGAGTTCAAATAGTTTTGCTGGTTCTGTTATGCTCTTCTTCTGAATTCAGCCTTAGAGTGAACATTCACCTTAGACGGTAAGTTGGAGGATCATGCTGGGAAGTCGATAGTCTAGCCACTTGCCATATGCGGGGCGCGGCGGTGTAGTGGTGGTGTCGTTGCCTTGAAGCCGGAAGGTACGAGGTTCGAATCCACCTCGCCGCGTAAGGACCTTGGGCAAGTCCTTCACTCACAATTGCTCAGCGCTTCGGCGTGAAACTCCGATGCAGTGTCCGCTCTGCATTCGGGAGCGCCTCTGAGTAGAGAGCTTGAAGGGGCGCTATAACAAGTGCACATACAAACAAACAAACAAACAATGCACAGATGTTGAATGCTTAGAAAGAGCTAACACTTCACATTATCGTAAGAATAATTACGCACTTATTGTTATTCTTATTTGAGGTCGCTAATGGTGAACTTGAAATCTTAACTGTATTTTTATGAACTCACCGGTACGATCTAGGGTCCTGTGGAGTTCATTTCGAAAGACGTCGCTCGTAAGGATACTGCTCCATCGAGGAGAGACAGCACTGAGACGGCTTATCACGAGATCAGATTTTTCTTTCCACACACTTTTCACCAGATTCATATCCATCACTTCCATAGCAACTGCTTTAACGAGTATACACTCAATTAACTCAATCGGTAGATCTTGCAGCTATAAAATATAAACAAATTAACCTATTTGCATATCGTATAATATTGGCGTATAGGCCTAGCCATTTAAACCGAGCCATAGGCCTAAGCATCACAGAATCCAAATAGATTGCACATTATAGAATAAACCTAGGCCGAAGTCAAGCTCGCTGTCAATTATAAAGACAATTATAATAATAACAATAGTGGTGGTGGTGGTAGTAGTAGTAGTAGTAGTAGTAGTAGTAGTAGTAGTAGTAGTAGTAGTAGTAGTAGTAGTAGTAGTAGTAGTAGTAGTAGTAGTAGTAGTAGTAGTAGTAGTAGTAGTAGTAGTAGTAGTAGTAGTAGTAGTAGTAGTAGTAGTAGTAGTAGTAGTAGTAGTAGTAGTAGTAGTAGTAGTAGTAGTAGTAGTAGTAGTAGTAGTAGTAGTAGTAGTAGTAGTAGTGGTAGTAGTAGTAGTAGTAGTAGTAGTAGTAGTGGTAGTAGTAATAGTATAGCACCGTAATAGGAAGAGTAATAATATTCAGACATATTATAACAAGTAGGCGTATAGCAGGATTTAAATGTGTGCCAGCCAACCAGCAAGGCGTTCACATGTCCCACTGCTCATTCTACGGACTGTAGCCTATGTGAAGACTGAGTCACCCGTATCGGGTTACAGAGTATTCAACCCGTGTTCTTCTGATATTTGTGACGGTCACATTTCCCTGCTGATGTGAACGAAATTCATTAGTTCACTAATTCAGGGATTTATTCAGCACATTTTGTTAAAGACAGTAACTTAGACTTTATCCCATCACGGTAAAAAAACATTTTTCAATCGATCTAAGAATGTGTTAGAATGCGAAGTAAGCTTATACGAGATAGACGCGGTTTCAGAGGCCATTTAACCTACACATCGTCGGACCTTCTATTGAAAAAATGCGAAGGCTTTGGTCGCAGTGGTGCGGGAGAACGTGACTGAGAACATCCCCTTTCCCCCGTTGAGAGCAGGGAGCGGCCACTCGGTGAATCCGACGCTGTTCGACAAAAGTCAACCCGACCGAAGAACTGGCCAGTCGGAGCAAGGCCCAGATGGCAATTCTAAACACGAAATGCTGACGGACAGGATCCCACGTCCAGCATGTAGGTACTTTTATACGTGACCGAATGTAGGAAGCTGGCCATTATTAGGCGTGCTGAAGGGCGAATGATGCGGTCAAGGCTGGTGAGCCATGACGAACATCGATCTGGTATCAATAATAATCTATCTATCTATCTATCTATCTATCTATCTATCTATCTATCTATCTATCTATCTATCTATCTATCTATCTATCTATCTATCTATCTATCTATCTATCTATCTATCTATCTATCTATCTATCTATCTATCTATCTATCTATCTATCTATCTATCTATCTATCTATCTATCTATCTATCTATCTATCTAATCTATCTATCTAAAGTCTATCATGCTGAAGCAGCAAAGTAGCCTAGTCATGTCATCAATCGATTCATAGTGCATCAACATCGGCGCAATTGAAGCTGCCTACAATAATTACACTCTGTCCGGGAATTTATATAAGTGCAGATAGCTTCAAATTTAACAGATAGGCTATCGCTCAGTTAGCCTGCTGTAAAAAGCTATCGCAACATTATAATCATGACAGTGACAAGTTAGCGGCTGTTAAGGAAAAGAATGAGATGTCGCTAAAATATAATCGGTAAGATATTCGTAGATTGAGGCTGCCAAACGTTCAGTAGAGAAACACAGTTATGAATGTGTCGCGTTTTGACGTATAAATAGGCCCTACAGTTTGGTGACTGCTTCAAATTTTGGTTTACAAGTCACACTATTTAAAACAATTCACAAATAAAAATAGGCCTACAAGCATATTCAACAACATCCAACTTAAAATTATTATGTCTTGCATTTCTATGTCGAGCATTAGCTTATAACTTACCGTCGTGTCGCGCAATGAGCCGAGTTTTCCACGTTTGGCATTGTCTTCTTGTTCAGATACTCCTAGAAAAGAAATGCACGCAGTTGTTCTCAAATGCATTTAGGTCTACTGTCTTCAATGCTTGCATTTGGTAATTTAATATTATGAGACGTAGGCCTAAGCATAAGTTAGCTGTGCAAAGAGTTGGTAGGTTCCGTATTTTTGAGCTCGCGTAGGCTTTTACTAGTGCCTCTGATTCTGAAAGGTTTTTTCTAGTGTCTGCTTCTATGGTTCTGGCAAGTATAACAAGACTAGTGTTAATCGAAGGAAATTGATTGGTGTATTGAAAGAACAACGCGCTATAAAGCAAAGGCCTACTATTAAAGAAATCTTGTCATTTTACTTTGTACTGCAATTGTGCCGCCATCTGTATAATAATATCATAGGCTTACATGCACATTACCTTACCTTCTGAATGTTCTTCAAACGCTGGCTTTCGTTTCTCCGACATCTTCCGACCGAGTCGATTAGCTTCCTGTCACAAAGAATCACTGAGATTTTTTAATAGTACCAAAGAACTGGCTGGCCTTGTGTCGCAAGTGATTCCCTACCGAAACACGTCGCCTCCAAACTGAAGCATTAAAGTTATTATGACGTCACACAATGGACTAGATTTCTTTCACCTCTTATTTTTATCATGCTATTTTCAATTTAATCCCATCAGTTGTTCGAATCTTTCTCACATATCACACCTCATAATTATTATTATTGGCATAGCAAATAAGTTATGATGACGAGTACTCTTGCCCAAAGGCATTGGCTTTAAAGCCATACGGTGGTGAGATGAGTGAGGTGGTTTCCCGTTGCCTTCCTCACAGATGTATTGTGGATGAGCAACTTGTCCAATGTCGTTTGGCATGCAGTGACTTGAGAAAGATTCGAACCTGTGGCCCTTCGGTTACAAGGCACAGGAGATACTGCTTCACCACTGCATCCCAACAGCAAAATAAGTAGGCTATTAGGCTAAGATTTCTTCATCAGCTTTATAACCAGAAGTATGGTTCGACAAGAAGTAGGCCTACCCTCATATTACGATCCCTACACCAGCTTTTGGTAGAACTTGTTCTGGTAAACGAAAAGAATTATCGGTGTCCGTGGTCTTCCATCAAGGGACTTCTCGGTCGACCTTCTCGTCCAATTGAGACTCCAGCTTGCTCTGCTGGTCGATTCCTAGACATGCTTATGCATATTTAACAAACTCAGCGTCTCTCAGAGCCTCCAATGCTGATTACGGAAGCATCACGCGGGAGCTGCGATCAGTCTTTACTTCTGCTAATCCTTCATCGTGTAGATTGAACCCACTCCCTCCTCTATTATTATTGATTTACTACAATGATCTAGCGCTATTTCTTCTCCGTCTTTTCAATAATGACAGACATTGTTATGTTCACAATATTTTTGCCGTTGTTGATTTTTAATGTGCTTTGACGTGTAACTGGGTGCTACTGCTAGGTGTCACCTGGATTTGTCCCTTTTCCTAAATTAAACGAAGATTATTAATACCGGTACATCACTAGCTGAAGGCTGAATACCTGCCTCACAGATGCGTTCTGTGGTTTCCTCTGTAGGCCTACTCAATATGTTTACACTTGACCCAACTCACTGCAAAGGCTGTCGTCCTATCTCAAAGTCTCTGAGTTCCCCTTCAATTTTGATTACATTAGGCTACCCCCAGACAGTTTTCCTCTCTGTACATACCACCTCAGTGTACAATACTGTACATAATTATAGGCCTACTCATACAGGTAACCTGAAACCAATGCGCATAAAATAAACAATCATCGCGCCTTATGCTAAACATGGACTATTTCAAGCAACGATCATAGATTAATTGCTATCAGAAATCCATATAAATCAAGAAATTATAAAAGTTGAATAAAGTAAACGCTCATCGTATCCATGGGCGGAGACCTGGGCCGAGAATTGGGGGGGGACGGAAAGACGCGAGATTTTCGAAACATTTCCGACGACCGGCGAAATCTGGAGAAAAAAGGTTTTTTTCGCCGCCAAAAAAGTTGATGACCTTTTTTTTTTAGTCATCCGGGCCAAATCTCGCCGAAATATTTCTATTTTCGCCGCCCAAAAAGTTGATGACCTTTTTTTTTGTCATCCGGGCCAAATCTCGCCGAAATATTTCTATTTTCGCCGCCCCAAAAAGTCTTGACGCTCAAACATTGGGGGGGGACAAATGCATGGGCCGTCCCCCCAACACTTTCATTGGGGGGACGTCCCCCCTGTCCCCCCCCTAGGTCTCCCTTCCTAGGTCTCCGCCCATGATCGTATCGTACATTTGAAACCAAATTCTTTGGTTAAACATAAAGTGCGATGATTGCTTATTTTAAACACAGTGATTTCAGGACTGACCCATAGGGACAACTGAGATGGTATGTATATATATATAGTTGTATACGGTAGCACGACATTTAATCCCGCGACAGTTGATACCGCGACAGTTGATACCGCGACAGTTGATAGCGCGACAGTTGATACCGGACACTTAGTCCCGGTGACATTTAATCCCGCGTCAGTTAACTGGCCTAGTTAGCTACACCGGTAAGTGCGAGCTGCATTCGTCTGTTGGTTGCAACGGACTGCGGTTCAAGCCCCGGGCTGGGAGTTGACATTCAGAGATTTAGATATCTCGGGCTAGCACGTGTGGGACGCAGGGGCGCAAGCTCCTGCGGAGCGACCTTGGGCAAGTTGCTTACCCATCATTGTCTGTGAGGAAGGCAACGGGAAACCACCTCACTCATCTCATCCCCAGGGGCGTAGGCCAATGAACCTGCCTTCGGGCAGAGCACAATCATCATCATCATCAGTTAATCCCGCGACAGTTAATACCGGCGACATTTAATCCCGGCGACACTTAATTCTCGACATTTGATACGGCGACACTTAGCCTAATACCTGTGCACACGTGAGTATGAATAATTGTACGACTATTGTTGTCCACGTAGCCAATTAGGTATAGGTCTACCTCTCTGTTCAGGTTGTCTTTTGTACATCTGTAAACAAAACGATCATTATAAAGGATTTTAAACAGGATTTGCGAAGTTCAGTCTATGGAGGCGAATTTCGGCAGCAGTAGCAAAGGCAAACAAACTACATGTACGATACATGGAAATTACGAATACATTAGGCCTAAACATCGCGACAATGCCAATGGAGCTCTATTTATGAAAATAATGGATATTGCTGGGAATATTTCTTTTATCGAATTTTTACTGGTTTTATGATATTTGTCTGCAAATGCTGAACTCTTTTGAGCAATAGTGAATATTGCTGTGAATATTGCTTTTATGGAATTAACTTTTTTAAATGTTAGGCCAATTTTACTTTCCCGGTATTAAGTATGGCGGGATTAAGTGTCGCGGGATTAAATGTCGCCGGGATTAACTGTCGCGGAATTAATTGGTCGCGAGATTAAGTGTCGCGGGATTAACTGTCCGGTACTAACTGTCGCGATATTAAGTGTCGCGGGATTAAGTGTCATGGATGATGGAACCGTTGTGTACTATAGCCTACTGAATACTACTGATGCTTTTGAAGTAACCTAAATTGATCAATGAGTTTTCGCTTGTTCAGTAAAGAAATATTCGTACGAAATAAACAGTCGTCGCACGTTATGTCCCAAATAGAATGCTCAGAAGATCAATGAGTTAATAGGACCTACCTTTAAATTAATTTTTATATAGCCTATAGACTATAAATGTTCTGGGCACGACATTAAATTGCATCCATCCTCCTCCACAGGGAACCAACAACGTCCCTGTGCCGGTGTCATGAAACGGAGTATCCCCCCTGAAAGCTATCCGGGGGGATGAATTAATCCATCCCCCGGATGGAATTAACCGGTCTACACTATCCGGGGGTATAAACCATTCTATCCCTTTTTTTAAAAATGCGCATAATAAAAATATTTATGCTGTAATCAAAATTTAAAGTGACTCTAATTGTTTTAAGTGTCATAGGCAATGCTCAGATAAAGGCAACTCGAATTTATTTAGTGACTCTGTGTTAAGTGTTTTAAATGTTTTTAGTGCTCTAAAAACAGGGCAAAACAAATTATCTAGTCGGAATAAACATACCTGTTAGTGTCATTGTTCAAAACAAAGCGGATGAAAATTAATTTGCAAAACAAAATACACACGGAAGCGGTTTTTTCGACGTTTTTTAATTTGTGGGATACAATTAATACGGGGGATACTCTATTTCGTGACACCGGTGCTAAGCCCGGACAAAAGGAGGAAGGTTGAGTTGACATGCACAGGCCGGTCAGGACAGACTAGTGGAGAGAGTCGGGGGAGAGAGCGTGGGACACAAACGGTACGGACGTTGACCCAGGTTGTCCTTCAGGCCTCTCTCCCAACATTCTCTATAATTATGGGGTAAAATTAAATGTCCGTCATAATAATTTCATGACAGTTGCTCTTCTTCTTCTTCTTCTTCTTCTTCTTCTTCTTCTTCTTCTTCTTCTTCTTCTTGGCCATTTGGCGTCGCTTGATATTAAGCTTCCCAAGTAGCAGAATTCCTTCACCTGCTCTATTTCTTCTCCATCTATTTTGATACATGACTGCTGCTCTGAAGACATAATAGGCCTACTCCTAGATGATGATGTACGTGGTTCTCTGTGCGAATTGTGCGCAATTCTCCTTTAAAATAGATGCACTCAAATGGAATTAACTGAGTACTAATGAAAGACTTCAAAATCATTTAGGCCCAGTCTAAATTATCTAGTATATATTATTTAACTATAGCCTATTTATAGAGGTCTATTGTCTATGATTATTAAGGCTCACACTGATGATTCTGACAAAGTAGGTTACTCCTAAGTTAAGTAGTTCATTGAAAGTGGTCATGCTAGTCATAATATCATGTTGATTTACGCTAATCGGATAGTGTTTTGACACTCTTTAAAAGCATGGTTAGACTTTTGGGCAAAATTATATTTTAAAAACGTCTTTAAAATAATATGTCCCATTCAGGGCATCTGGCCCAATCAAGGATACCAAGCGGTCCATTCACGGAAACAGGCAGGCCGGCCTTAGGGCAAGGCGAGCGAGGCAGCCGCGTTGGGCCCCGCGCTTCCAGGGCCCCGCGCTGCTGGCAATAATTTTTCTTTGTTGAGATATAGGCTACCTGTGATTGACTATGGTTATGCCGCATGACAACAATGCTGGCAGTCAATTATTATTAAACCTATATTAAATTACAATATGTGTTCTGTATGACGTCACTTTGTTGCAGAAAAACAATGTGACGCAAATTACTGACGTAACACGTTTGTTCATTTGTCACTGGCTCAGCAGTGACTAACTAATGCGGTTGGAATTGACGCTCATTATCTCGCACTTGAGAGTTTCTGAAACGTGCTTCTCAACCAATCGATATCAGTGCCCTTGTATATGACACTTAAATAATTATTTTCTATTGATATGCCGGTACGCTATGTGCTTTTTGCCACATTATATCATGTTGTTCAAACACTTAAATGTTTAAGTTTTACAACCGCGTCCAATCAGGAATGTTGAACGCCGAACGGTCATATCAATATGCATATATACATGTATGTATAGGTGATATTCAGAGGCTGACTCAACAGAATTCAGAAAGCAATAAAACTAAAATAATTCTCCGAAGTCTTTTCAATAATAATTGTATAAAATCATAATGAAATTTGGTCGATCGCAAAGGTGACATGGCAAGCAGATTCCGAATCTGTCCAACTGCAAGTCCAATGCTAAAGGTTCGTAAGCTAGTATCTGTGACCCTTCTACACAAAACCAGTAATGAGTCAGAACCGATTTACGACTGGTTTTGCGCAGATTGGTCGCGTTTATGTCAACTATGGTTCATAATTGGAAGCTGCCTCTGTACAGTAGGGTGTCCCAGAAAAACTTTTTTCTTGAAATTCTTAGGTCTCACCAGTCAAAAAGTTTCCAATGGGGATGATAATATTTGCTTAATTTTTTCGAATTTTTAAAATAATTTTTAGATGGCCCCCAAGGAGCTCAAAATTTTATATATAGCGTACTATGATATTCGTGTGCAAATATTTCAATATATGACGCAACGTCATTCACACCACATATATTTTACATGCTTTTGCACAAAATTTGATATTAATTCATTCATTCCGAAAACTTATATAGCGCCCCTTCAAGAAGCCTACTCAGAGGCGCTCCCAGTCCAGCCACAGCTAAAAAGATAGGTCCTGAGCAACTTGTAGAAAGCAGGCAAATTATTCCGAGATAGTAAGCGTAGTGCAAGCGGGAGCCCATTCCTTGTGGACGGGCCAACAACCGAGAAGGCTCGACGCTGTCTGGTAGCAGAGCGGGTTCGAGGGACCAGCAGCTCCCCATTGGCCGAAGAGCGTAAAGTTCTACGGGAGGCTACGACAGAGACAGGGTGACAGAGATCAGATAAGTAGGAAGGAGCACTACCAATTAAAAACCGCCAGGATATGTCACAGGCTACAATGTAATTGCTCAAAAAATGTTATACTGTATTTTGTTCAGACTGGTTTTGCAGTTAATTGACTGAAATTTGACCAAATTTATATATGCACAGACTTTTCATATAATTATTAGAATTCGGAATATTATTTAACCATTATTGACTACTATAATTATTCGAGCAGTTATTCAAAAAATAGTTTACTTTGAGATGGCATATTAGAACACAGTACCAAATGTGAGATAGTCACATGTTTGGTACAATCAGTAGTTCACTACATCGGAAGAAGAGACTCAAGTGAGTCATGGTTGCAATTTGGGAAGTAGGCCTACTTTCGATGTTTTTCAACAGCTTGCAACTAGAACTGTTTATGTCTTTCATTTGTCATGGCATTAAATGTCTGTATCAGGCAAGCCATTGACACATGTCAAGTTGTTCACGATTACAATGGCTTAATTGAACGATTTTCCAGATGGTCAAACAGCAGGACTCTCTAGAAAGCTGTCGTCAATGCCGGTAGTCTGGAAAAAGCTTTGAGAGATATATAGCTCTTATAAAGTTGTGGAAGAAACTTGACCAAGTGAGATCCGATTTCGGGGTCATGTGTAGTATGAGAGTTGCTTCCTTGTGTGGTGTTAAGAGATCGGAAAACAATTCAAGAGTTGCGTGCTCTTGACTGAAGTATCAAGAATGGCATTGCATTACTTTAAGTTAAGTGCAGTAATACTGAGAACACGCAGGATAATCATATGCTTGTAATCTTCTAACTAACATGAAGCAATTAAATGGAGCATCAGCTGAGGTCGGACAGTGCGCCAGGATAATGAAACTCATAAACAGTTCTAATTGCAAGCTGTTGAAAAACATCGAAAGTACTTCCCAAATTGCAACCATGACTCATTTGAGTCTCT
This sequence comes from Lumbricus terrestris, assembly GCA_949752735.1. Classification (NCBI taxonomy): domain Eukaryota; kingdom Metazoa; phylum Annelida; class Clitellata; order Crassiclitellata; family Lumbricidae; genus Lumbricus; species Lumbricus terrestris. The sequence continues at coordinate 23,021,736 of OX457037.1, read as the reverse complement.
TCTTCCGATGTAGTGAACTTCTGATTGGATCAAACATGTGACTATCTAACACTTGGTACTGTGTACCAATATGCCATCTCAAAGTAAACTATTTTTGGAATAACTGCTCGAATTATTATAGTAGTCAATAATGGTTAAATAATATTCCGAATTCTAATAATTATATGAAAAGTCTGTGCATATATAAATTTGGTCAAATTTCAGTCAATTAACTGCAAAACCAGTCTGAACAAAATACAGTATAACATTTTTTGAGCAATTACATTGTAGCCTATGACATATCCTGGCGGTTTTTAATTGGTAGTGCTCCTTCCTACTTATCTGATCTCTGTCGCCCTGTCTCTGTCGTAGCCTCCCGTAGAACTTTACGCTCTTTGGCCAATGGGGAGCTGCTGGTCCCTCGAACCCGCTCTGCTACCAGACAGCGTCGAGCCTTCTCGGTTGTTGGCCCGTCCACAAGGAATGGGCTCCCGCTTGCACTACGCTTACTATCTCGGAATAATTTGCCTGCTTTCTACAAGTTGCTCAGGACCTATCTTTTTAGCTGTGGCTGGACTGGGAGCGCCTCTGAGTAGGCTTCTTGAAGGGGCGCTATATAAGTTTTCGGCATGAATGAATTAATATCATATTTTGTGCAAAAGCATGTAAAATATATGTGGTGTGAATGACGTTGCGTCATATATTGAAATATTTGCACACGAATATCATAGTACGCTATATATAAAATGTTGAGCTCCTTGGGGGCCACCTACAAATTATTTTAAAAATTCGAAAAAAATTAAACAAATATTATCATCCCCATAGGAAACTTTTTGACTGGTGAGACCTAAGAATTTCAAGAAAAAAGTTTTTCTGGGACACCCTACTGTACAGTATTTGTACAGGCATCTATGCGACACGCAAACAAGTTACTTAGTCCCGCGCCCATCGTGGGCTAACGGGAGACGGCAACCTTTCACGTGATGCCAAACTTTCTGCACTATAAACATCTTACTTACTTTCAATTTCAACATTTTCTTTAATATGATTAATGATGTCCACATGTGGACACTAGAAACACTTTCAGAATACCAAAACCGGGTTACAGGCCAGTAGTCCTTAGGGCCTTAGGCGATCATCATCTTCATGTCCATCCTCATTGCTGCGGATCGGAGACCAGAGCCAAGGACGTCAGTTTACTCCATCTCTCTCTGTCCATTGCACTCCTTACTCAATCTGCCATCGGAATTCCCATCCACTCCTCCACATCGTCCATCCAGCGTCTCCTTGGTCTACCTCGAGCCCTTATTCCATCCACATATCCCTAACATATGAAGGCCGGTAGATTGTCCGCTCTGACCATGTGTCTAAAGTAAAGTGGTTCAACTTCCGTCTCTGCACCACCTCCAACAGTCGCTGCTCCGGTTGTAGATCCTCCTGTATAGACTCGTTTGTTCTGTACTCCCGCCAACTGACTCTCAGCATCTTTCTATAACTATGTCGTCATCTCGAAAGCTGATATTCTTCTTTTGTGCTCTGCCCGCAAAGTCCAAGTTTCGCAACCGTACAGCGCCACGGACCACACAAGTGACCCTGGTCTATATCACCATTAGAGAATAACCCCTGGTCAGTGTTAAAGTGGATAGAGCCAGTTGAGAAAGCCAGGTCCAGTCAAGTATCGATAATATCTATAAAAAAGATTACATGACGCTGTATGTAAGTAACGAAGTACGTGTGTAGTTTATGTATGTTTGTCCAGAGTGCACGCCCACAGCTTCGTCGCTATTGACCTGAAACCTTGCAAATATCCACCAGGAAAGACAGTGGAGGAGTTGACGAATCCTCTCACTTTGGGGTGGGGTGGAGTCGAAATACCCAATTTTCAAATTTCCCTCGCCGTGGCCACGCATTTTCGTAGGTGTTGGCCTGAAACCCTGCAGTTAGACAGAGAACCAAAAGCCCAATCCAGAACCCACGCTGCTAAAATTTACCGGGCAACACCAGTTACGGAGTTCAGACCTAAGGTGAAGGGGACGAGAAACCGAAATTTCTCGGGAAAAGCCGGTTATCCCAGCTAGTAGCCAAGTATTTATATGTGTGTATGTGTGTAGGAGTGTGTTATATAATTATGTACATGGTGGCCATATAGAGGATCCCTGGGGATTTTTGCCAATATCACGGCCAGAAGTATGAATTCTAAATCATATTTTGCTGGCTTAAAGGCAATTTTTATTTACATACAATGGCCAAATTTTACCAAAATATTTCAAACATTTGTCTGAATTTCATGGTATCCAATCTTTTGGATGCTCAAAGTCAACAACTGTAAACTATCGTCAAGATCTTGTAGTGGTGCCCTTAGCAGTACTAGTTACATTGACTGAAACTTCAACTGAAATGGTAGCAGACTGGAAAATGTTTGGCAGTCGACTGTAACTGAGACTGAAACCCAAAAAATGCTGAACAACTGAAACTGTAATTGAAATTCCAAAACAAACGTTTCTGTAAAATTAAATATATTACGAATCGTTAACTTTAAAGCGAGGCAAAAGTGTTTTTCTTTCTTACTTTTAGAATTGTCTGCTAATCCAAATGAAGTCTACAGATAGTTTTTCTATACTCATTTCACATCCGGGTCCTTTTCCTTTCGTCTTGATGTGGTTCATTAATGTTGACGCCAAACATAAAAAACCGACACTTACGAATAAGCTAAATGTTACGCCAAGTAGCGGTAGGCCTACTAGAAGTTGCGCGTGTTAATATTTTGCTTATGAAGAGGAATTAGACAAGAGGCGATGTCGTTTTTGCACTGTTGCAGCTAGCAATGACGAGCGTGGCACGCTAATAATTATAATCGAGGAAAATGCGGCAAATGTTTAAAATCACTGTCAGGCTGCAACTTCACAGATTCAAGCTCAGAATGACAGAGCATCCGCACTGGAGATGACCGTGTCGTCTAGAGATGACTAGTCGCCACCAGTGCGCGTTACAAGCTCCTGTCATAGGGTATACCCAGACCAGAAGTTCACTGAGGATGGTGTCGAGGACATCTGGTGTTGATGAAGAGCATGATCGATGCCTGGCTGAAGCAGGCAATTTCAACGACGATCTGGATATTGGATTCACCATAATGGATGGATGACCGGACCTCTAATCCTACGCTGGCACTTGTCGTTGAAGACCATGAATCCGAGCCAGCGTCACAAGCATAATATTTAGCATTTTTTCCAGTTCTTTTACGTAATCCAAACTTTATAATTATTATCCGACTTCATGTTTGACTCAAGTTATGTTCCTGGTTATACTTTTCGATACCGAAACAGATGAGAAGGTGGGGTGGAGAACTTACATGTGTTTACGAGTATAGTCTCCGGAGTGGGGGGCAGAATTTATTCTGAAACATAATCTGGTTCTTAATAAGTCTTCGGGTGGAAACTTTTAGTGAGAGACTCCGTCACACGACACCGGCCTTCTGGCAATGAGATATTCTGAGTTTTGCCAGAAATCGAAAGGGGACTCTTTGATTTACTAGAAATGTGCATTTCATAGTAATCTATCCATCCATTCATCCATCCAATCCAATCAATCCAATCCATCCAATCCATCCAATCCATCCAATCAATCCAATCCATCCATCCATCCATCCATTCATCCATCCATCCGTCCGTCCGTCCGTCCGTCCGTCCGTCCGTCTGTCTGTCTGTCTGTCTGTCTATCTATCTATCTATCTATCTATATTATATATATGGCAATACTATAGCATAGAAATGGTATAAAGGTTAAATATAAAAGTTGCACAACAGTGCGTTTTTATAGCTGGTTTGAATGAAGACTATGCTTACTTACCTGCTCAGTACTCACTCATGTAGGCCTATCATACTTCTTCATATGCCTCGTTGTTACTGCCCGATTCTGCCTCATTGAATCGTCTTCCTATCATTGCCAAACTGTTACCAGTTCTCTATATATAGCTATGCTGACTTGCTACTGTTAATGACATGATCAGGGCCGTTTTTGAGGAATTTTTAGAACTGCACAACTCCTTCTTTCCTTTCCCATCATCCATGGTAAATTACATACAATCGGAGGACAATGACCTTTGCTAGTTTCAACTGTACAGAAGTGCTTCAACAACTACAAATTTTGTGTAGCCTACAACTGCACGTTAAAAAAGCCTTGGACATGATACAAGTCTCTACTTTTAGACTGAAAGCATGATTAATGCTGCCGCTATTTGGATTATCGGACCTAAACGGAAACCATCAGGACTTCTGATTTAACTGGACAGCTTCTTAGTTAAGATCACTGTCAAAGCTTTAATTGACGTGTTGGCCTACGCCTATAGTTCTGACTTTAGACTTCGTCCTAGCTTCGGCGCCATGTAGGCCTAAATTTTCCAATGATTAATTATTAGTTTAGTTGATCGGAAAAATAGCCTTGGCTACGGTTACATTGACGCTAATTTTGCAGACAGGATGCAGACGCAAAGGGAGTCATTGTCACAAGGCTCACCAAGAGAAAGTATGAAATAACGTCGTCTGCAGCTCGCGATTGTTTGTATAAAGCTGACGGCAATTATTGCTTTTCTCATTATACTGCATGTAGCAGTTGGGTTATATATTTCCAAACAGGATACTATGTGCTTTATATATGTTATAGTCCTATGTAGATGTATAGGCTACTATAGAAATGAAGTCATAACTCTGATGCATCTTCACTTTCCTTAAAAAAATGCAACTAAGGCATCGATTTACGGAATACTCTCTTTGTTTCTGGTTGCTGACCTGTCTACTTGCTACGGGTAAGAAACAGTCATTCAACTTCAAATCAATTTAAACTATCACGAGAAATCAGCTTTGGAAATTCCGATGATCGAACATAAGTTGCTAGGCATACATCCTGAACGTTATCCACATCTTGCAGTTAGACTACATAGCCTACTATAGGCTACATAGGCTTGCTTATACCAACAGTCCAACACTGATAAATTAATGATACGACTAGTAACGCAAACCATTGGGACTTCTGATTACGTTGTAAAACAACTTCGTTAAGGTTGATTTTCTATTTACGCAAGTAATCGTAATCTCGAGACTTATACAGCGCCCACAAAGCCATGTCGCGGGAACCAACTTATACACAGGCGCTCAATCAAAACAAAATCGATAAGCAGCGGGTCAAGTCCAGAGAGTCAGGCAGGCAGATAGATGGACGGCTAAGGAGCCGTCCATAAAGTACGTCACGCTATTTTTGACCCCCCTCCCCCTGTCACAAACTGTCACCAATCTCGGACCCCCCCTAAAGTACGTCACACTTTCGAACAAATTTTTTTTAAACATAACCATTTACCTAACCCTCTAAACCCTAGGATACTACCCCTAATCCCTCTGATAGTGACGTGTGTCCATAAACGCTTTGATAGTGACGGGAAATCAACTTTTATCCCGCCAGGCCGTGTTTTAGACACGCCTGGCCGGGTCGGGTCAGATTTTAGGTACTAAGAACAAAAAAATATAATAAAGATTTTAAAAAATAAATGTGTGACGTCACACATGGCCTGACCCCCTCCCTCTGTCACAAACTGTCACACTTTCTTACACCCCCTCCCCCCTGGAGCGTGACGTACTTTATGGACGGCCCCTAGGTGGGTGATGTTTAGAGTTGAAATGACGAGGGAAGTGAGGAGAAGAGGAAGAATCAGGATAGGGTTTGTGAAAGAGCAATGTTTTCAGTTTTGAGTGAAAGACCTGTGAGGAGATAGCGAGAGGTGGAGTTTTGGTGAGCTCGTATGATGGGTCGGAAGTTTGACGTAGTGCAGGCGGAAGTTTGTTCCAAAGAGGTGGAACAGCTATGGAGCGGTTAGCGAATTTCAGTGATGAAGTGATGGGAGGGCGAAGCAGTGTAATAGAGGATGAGGAGCGGGTTGAACGAAGTGACTGGATGGTGAACAATTGACGAAGGTAGAACGCAGATAAGAAGGTAGAAGATAATATTATAAAGGTTAGATATAAAAGAAGCACCACAGTGCGTTTTTATAGCTGGTTTGAATAAAGATTATACGTACTTACTTGTTCAGTACTCCCTCACATTATAGACTTATCATACTTCTTTCAAGTAGAAGGTAGATAAGTATGCACCACGGCAAAAAACTCATAGGTACACATAATATGATAGTATTTTATGCTAGAAGAATTGATACTGAAACCCTAGAGCCAAGTTCTCCTGATTGTCTCCTAAGTTTAAGTTACTTTTATCGATGTTCGAAATCGGGAATCGCTGTCTGTTCTAAGACTCTCGCCTGTTTTCCAGGCGAGAGTCATTTAAATTTATCAAATTTTATTTCGATGTTGCTTAGTGCTAATCAAAAGAAAACAATTCAGTACAGCTGTACCTTGCTCCATTGTAGGCCACCGCTTTCATTGACTGATTGTTTTTACTCGGCTGCACTTAGGCCTACGTTGATTGGTTATGTGGATGTTATGTGGATGTTAATGTTGTCGACTATGCGAGTGCGACTGATATTGCTATTGATATTGTTGTTGATAGCTGTCACTGAATATGCTCCTAGAAATCAAGTCGTTGTTGTGGGAAGAAATGTTACATTACAGTGTGGGTCGGATAACAACGATTCTTTGCAATGGAAGTATAGACAAGCAGGAGAAGGAGAAGGAGAAATACGTTTAATTTCAAATCAAAACATGCTAGACAAAAGCGCTCGCATAATGCTAAGTACATCCATCGATGGACAAAACGATCTACACATATCGAAAGTAGATAGATCCAACGCTGGCTACTACATTTGCATCACAACGAATAATTCGACGGCTGGCGGTGGGTCAGTGGTAACAAAAAGACACGAAGCACAGTTGACAATTCTATGTAAGTATGCCAGACACAATAGCAAAATATAGGCCTACCTTTTGACGCGATCAAGTCCTTTATTATTTGAGTTTATATAGCCTAGATAAATAAATATACATATTATGTGTGTACAACTGTACATAGGCTATAATATCATATATTACAAGCATCTATGGAGAGATGAGCATGTGGTCGATTTTCAGTCTGGCTAACACTATGAGAAGTGTATTATTATGTAAGTTGCTCAATGGTTAACCCCAGCCCCAAGCGCTTGTCTGAAAAAGTTGAAAGCTTTATACCTACCGGGGGCACAGTCTATTATAAGAAGTAACAAAAAATGCTGTTCACAGGGTCTAAGACATGAACTAGAGGAAGGTATAATTATTTCCATAGCCTACATAATTATGTATCTAGCGTCTTTCAACAAGATTATTGCTACAGATGGTAAACAAGTTAGAATTACCATTTTACACGCATCTGAGCGGTTTTTTAAAACTGGTTTATAAAACTTTATAAGCTGCATCGTAATCCTAAGTATTGTGGTCAATTATATGCAACCTTTGATATGTTTGTGCAGTGGCAGCGCCAGGATTTCTGGTTAGGGGTGGCTTGATTTGTGGGAGAAAATTTTCCATTTCAGCCGCCAAAATTTCTGACGACCTTTTTCTTAGTCATTTGGTCAATATCTTGGTTTGGAAATTGGTCCTTTTTTCATATCCGCCAAACTGTCTGCCAAACCTCGTGCGTACCTTGGGGGGGGCTAAAGGGGGTTAATCGCGCAAATTTGTCATTTTTACATGGGGAAAAAATGGATCGGCTTTTATGGGGGGGGGGGCTTTGCCCCTAGCTCCCCTAGCGCCGCTACTGTGTTTGTGGCTGCATAACTGGCCCTATACTGGATGGAATGGAACCCTAGAAAAAACAATATGGATGCAAGAAGAATTAATTTATTGTGATATAAGATACCGTTGTGCAAAAAAGGAGAGAAGCAGAGGGTATCTGCATGGCTGTACCATACAGAACCAAATGCCACAGGCTGTTTCTATTGGTATTCGGACATTGGTCATAAGACGATTGCTCATAGGACTATTAGTCATATGGACTATTATTTACAGGGCCTATAGGTCATAGGGCCTTTTGGTCATATAAATGATTGATCACGGGGTCTATTGGTCATAGGTCCATTTGGTCATATGGACGATTGGTCATAGGGTCTATATTTTCTATAAAAATTTGCAGCGTTAAATTAGTCGAGTAGACCTACAGTTATAGAATTCACATATTGAAACACGAACAAGCATTCAGTCTACTAGATCATTTAATTGAATTTTTAATCTAAGAATGGGAATAGAATAGAAAGACCCTGAAGACGTCCACTCCAAGATTATTCACTACTTTAGAAATCCACTACAAGAGTGTTTACTATTTGAATGATACATAAACCAAGGCCAAGAAATTAGCTTAAAACAAAATTAATCATCGCTCTATCACTGCAAATAGGTGTCTTGCTTTGGTTTCATGACCTTTTTTGGCTGAGCAATCCACGGAAAGAACGCTTAATATTTTTTGGTAAACACTGTCTATTCTTTTATGTGCTTTTTCAGACAAATACAATCAATTCCAAATATCATTTCAGTTCTTTGAAGTCAGTTGACGTCTTCGAATAATTATCTTAATAAGTGTAAGCTTATTGATTTGGAGTAATAATATTTGTCTAAAACGCTGATTGTCCCTAATAATAGATAGCCTACCTGTGAGAGTGAGTAATTAACTATAGAAGGTCACCGATTTTTATACGGTTTATTTAAAAAAATAAGATTCATATAAGCTTAGTCTATTTGCAGCATAATTATGACCGATCATCCATCTGACCAATTATCCTATGACCAATCGTCCTAGGTCCGTTTCTATTAGAGGAGATATGACAGAGTTAATAGCGTGAAATATTTATTGCCTCAAAATGGACCTTTGAAGCAGGCATGTATACAAAACATGATTTAAATGCAGAACTTCACCCAAAACATTGGAAAGAATTCTTTAAATTTTAACGGTTCTCTTTGATTAGCAACTGATCCAAACTGCACTCTGACCACAAGCATTAGCAACAGCATATTTGTTGAGAAGGACTATGTTCGGATGCAGTGCTACTTCAGTTTTGTTGGTGACTTGGTTCCTGTGATGAATTGGAAACGAAAAGGACAATTAATCGGCAGAGCAGAAACAAGTATAATCAAATCACCTGGAGCAAATCAGATGACAGTCCGGTCTTCTCTTTTGGTGCAAGTTAGTCCAATGGACAACGGAATTAGGTTTTCGTGTGAGACATCCTTCACAACGAACATTTACAACAATTCTGATGATAAATATTTGATCAAAGCTACTAATAATCCCGACTACAAATACACCTGGATATCACCTCAGATTAACGTGTCATGTAAGCATTTGATACATAGCATATAGGCCTAACAAATTTATTTTAATCATAGAGCATGCAGTTCTGTTCCGTCAATTATAGAGAGAGAAAAGGAGAGACAGAGAGAGAGAGAGAGAGAAAAGAGAGAAAGAGAGCGAGACAGAGACATACATGTAGACAGAGACAGAGAGAAGGAGGAGTTTGGATCGGTTTCTGCTCTCCGTCAATAGAGACGAGTGGCGCCGCTGGGCATATGAACCTGACTTAGGGCAGAGAACGAAAGAAGAAGTTATCTTAGCAACTTCAATTCTTAGGCCTACACCAGAAGATTTCGTCTAACAAGTAATAGCACATTACAATGCATCAATGAATAAACTGATGGTGATAATAATAGGTCTGATATGTTATTTGCTTGGTTACTGCGCAGAAGGAAGACTAGAAAGTGTGATAATACATAGGCCTACATACCGGAGCCACGAGCCATGAGCCAGTGTCACGTGATATTCTATCCCCTTAAAGCTGTTAATTAATTAATTAGTCACAAAGCATAACATTGGTTGTTTCCATTCTATCATGTTCGCCTATATTCTATTCCATAATATTATTGAATTACGAAAAATGAAAATGTTGCAGATGTACCACAAAACTTGACGATACAATTTAACAATATGTCGTGCGACGAGGCTAACATCGCGTTGGGGGATCGTCTCAAATGCTTTGCTGATGGAAATCCAATTCCTAGATATGAATGGACGATTTTTGCAGAATATACGAACATCACTTTGGAAAGTTCAGAGTTTGTTTTGAAAGCCAGCATGCTCAGCAATTTTCAGTTGAATGCACTATGCAAAGTCGTGAATGATTTTGGTGAACGGACGAAAAGATTTTCAAGAAACGTTTCAGGTATAGACCTAAAAATATTTTGCATTCATAATTTGCATCGCTGCTATTCCCGTATTTACATTAAAAAGAGAAAATACTAAGAAAACTTATTATTGCTGAAGATCCGTTTGCATAAACTTTAACACGCTGCAATAATGCAAGTTGCAATTTAAGGTATGTTTATGTTCCGCTAAATATTTCGATGGACATGATTAATATGATTAAAGCAATTACATGTTAAACACGTATAAATGGTTTGCCCTAAGTATTAGAAGTGTTAAAATCATTAATTTTGGCTACACAGTTAGTTATCTAAAAACAGGTCGATGCATCGCAGCAGCATCATGTTTCAATTCACAACACAGCTCTCAGACAACAAGTCGCTGCATAGACATTCTCTTTACTGCTGGCATAGGCCTATCTTTTTTATAAACACAGGGCAAATGCCCATCTGTTTGTAGATGGTGCCAAGGCTTTCGACCCTCACGTTCAAGGAGCACGTACATGTAAGGCCTACATGCACGTGCTCCTACATTGTAGGCCTATCTAACCTAATCCATTTGTTTTAAACTGCACTGACTCAAGGCCATTAGCAGACCAGTCTCTCTCTCTGTCTTTACTACCATAGTTCATGCATTTGTCTGTTCTCGCCTAGACTACTGCAACTCACTTCTCACGGGCTCCCAAAGCAGCGTCTTTCTCATAAAATCGGTTTTAAATGTTCCGGCTAGGCTCATAGCTCGATTCCTTCGCGTTGTGCATATTTATACATGCAATAGGCTACTTCAGGTCCTGCATTGGCTATCTATCACTTAACGCATTCACTAGAAGATCCTCTGTCTCATCTCCCAAGCGCATATGGGATATGGCCACAAATACCTCTCAAACTACATGCAAAAACCCTTATCTGCATCTTCATCTTGCTCGCTGCATTCTGCTGATCATCTTGATCTTTTTGTTCCCCATGCTGGGTTTGCCTTGCCCAACATCTGGCGTTTGCTGTGGGTGGTTCCTCCATTTGGAATGACTTTCCTCTCGCATTAAGGGCTAAGCAATAAGCAATTGACTTGTTTTATCAGCAGTATCTCATTCTTTAAAGGCAATTCTTTCCCCTGGAGTTTTTGTGCTCTGAATAGTCATTCTAGGCCATTCTACGGTATTCAAAATGTCACGGACTCTACATTTCGGAGACTTTGAGCCCTTCATACAGAGAAGTGATTATCGTTTAAGTTATTTAAGTATTTTTCCCAGATGCCGCTTCAATCATAGATTAGTTTGATATTAGTTAGACTTTGCTGGCTTTTATGTATCATTTCTGGTGAATTAATAAGTATGGGTCACGGACTCTACAGAAAAGTTCCATCAAATTTTTCATTCAATAAACTATCTTGATTTTCTGTGAAATTACTACACACACAATCTTTTGAAACATAATCTTAGAATTGCCAGCCATTGCTGTTGATACAGTCATAATTGGATTTCTTTATCATGATAAGTACTGATGTCAAGCATTCACTTAATGTAGACACTAGACGGACTCTACGTCACGGACTCTACGGTTATGGATCGTTACAGAAACTGATTAATATTCATGAAAGCAGTTAATTTATACCAGCGGTTCCCAACCCGTGGCCCGCGGGCCAAAAGTGGCCCGCCAGCCCTCAAAGAATGGCCCGCCAGGTCTCAGAAAATGGCCCTCATCTCAAAGAATTATCAAAAATATATGAAAAAATTAAAAATTTGGACAGGATAGAACACATTATTATTTTCTGTTGCAAATTATTTTATTTTAACGTCGATAAATAACATAAAACATACTACTTTGAATAAATTACAACAATTTTATAGGTTCCCGGACAATTCGTCGCCGGACAATTCGTCGCGGACAATTCGTCGCGGACAATTCGTCGCCGGACAATTCGTCGCGGACAATTCGTCGCGGACAATTTGGAGACGGACAATTGGGAGCGGACAATTGGGAGCGGACAATTCGGGTTAACATTAAACCTAACCCTAACCAGTATCCCTAACCCTAACATTTACTTCACAGGATTGTTTGCCATTCACAAGAAAAAATAGGCTTAAACGAATGAAAGTTTGATCGCCGTAAGCGCCTCTTAGTGGCTCACAATTTCCGGTCCGAATTGTCCGCTCCCAATTGTCCGCTCCCAATTGTCCGTCTCCAAATTGACCGCGACGAATTGTCCGCGACGAATTGTCCCGCGACGAATTGTCCGCGACGAATTGTCCGCGACGAATTGTCCGGACACCATTTTATATGCTTTTAGTTAATTAAATGTTAGCTTTGTGGCCCCCTAATGTCCTTCAACTAAGAAAAAGTGGCCCTCGCGTCCTCCAACTTAGAAAAAGTGGCCCTCAAGTCAAAAAAGGTTGGGAACCACTGATTTATACCAATTACTTTCATCACTTCAATGCTTGCAACTTTCAAGGTGTTGCAGGACGTTTCAGAGCTAAAATTGAAAAATTTGGTGAACTTTTATTGTCACAAACATTTAATAGAACGTCTGCAACATCTAATCAGCAAGGTTGAGGCGCTCAATGATTAATAAGTCGCTGCGCTATAAGATCACTCTGTTACATTGGCTTACAGGGTCGGTGAACTTCAAAAGTCCTCGTCCATGCTTTTCTGGTGCAAGCTTTTCTATAATCTGATCAACGGTAATCCATCACTGGTCAGTTTTGTATGGAAAGCCAAACAGATTGCCTGATTTGTCCTTCTTCTTCATGAATAGCGTGCAGTATTCAGTTTCACCTTTAGTGGTCGTATCGTATCGTATCTGACCATTTGTAAAGCGCTTCTTGCAGCAAGAGCCTTTCAGAAGCGCTCCCAGTGCGTGCAACTCCGAGAGAAAAGGCAGGTCTTTAGACAAGAGAAAGATGACGAAAGACTACCAGAGAGGATGGCAGAGCGAACGGATGGGAGAAGACCATTCCATAGGGAGGGACCTATGCAGGCAAATGATCTGGATTGAGCCATGGCGGTCCTGACGCGAGGAACAAAGAGGTCGAGCCGATCTGAGAACCTAAGAGGACGCAGCGAAGTGGCCGAAATGGGGCGAAGTATGAGATCACAAAGATACGTCGGAGCAAGGCCTCGTTGAGGCTTGAGAACTAAACTTAGAACTTTGAATTGTATGCGAGCTGAGAGTGGAAGCCAGTGAAGTTGTTCAGCCATGAATGTAGATATGTGTGAGAATCGAGGAAGACGGGCAATGAGCCTCGCAGCAGCATTGAGTACAGACTGTAGGGGAGCTAGCCGAACCTTAGGGAGGCCAGCAAGGACAGAATTACAATAGTCAATCCGAGAACAGACGAAGGCGTGGACAATGGAGGTAAAGATCGAAGATGAAACAGATTTGCGAATAGCCCTCAGCAGTCTTGCTTCAGGTACCTGCTCAACCAGAAGAAATTTTTTATGACAATAACTATGGTATACATTAATATGCAATTTCTATAATTGTTAAAAGTGCATAAAAATTAAAAAAATAAAAAATAAAATAAATAAAAATAAAAAATAAAAAATTATAATTTAAATTCTTTTTTTAAAACAAAAATAAAATAAAATAAAATAAAATAGAATCATTGTTACAAGATACAAGCGTGATGTTTACATTTCATGCATAATTGCAGGGATATTTGTAACAATACCAATCATTTCAGTCAACTGAATTTTTTCTAGTAGAGTCCGTGACAATATTAAACTTCACATAATTTTTTCTAGGGCAATGGTAGGAAAAGTAATTTATGTTATTTGAGTAGCCTGCAATGGGAAATTAGAGCAATGGAAATAACAAGTTCGCTGTTCAATTTGAAATGCCTGAGAAATAAATTAGAAGCCCTAAAATGTCACGGACTCTACAAGTCGTGTTTTGCTCGAGCAAACCCAGACTCAGGATGTGGTGCATTTGTGATCACATAGTATTTATCACATACCCTCACCATGGTCATGATGTCCAGCTGAAAATATTCAACATTGGATTTGCGTTAAAAACATGGGCGGAGACCTAGGGGGGGACAGAAGGGACGGTCTCCCCCAATAAAAGTGCTGGGGGACGGCCCATGCATTTGTCCCCCCCAATGTTTGAGCGTCAAGACTTTTTAGGCTGCGAAAATAGAAATTTTGGTTGAGATTTTGGCCGGATGACTAAAAAAAAAAGGTCATCAACTTTTTTGGCGGCGAAAATAACTTTTTTCCCCGAGAATTCGCCGGTCGTCAGAAATTTTTCTGAAAATCTCGCGTCTTTCCGTCCCCCCCAATTCTCGGCCCAGGTCTCCGCCTATGGTTAAAAATTTACCCCTTGGAAATTGCATGTAGAGTCCGTGACGCAAAACTATCAAAATTGCCACTTTGAAGCAAGGCCGACACAAAATCCTAAGCACAAATTGAAAACCCTTTTGGAATTTTATACTAGAACCATATAGCTATCACAGAAATTATTAACAACTTGAACTTCTGATTTTTTTTATTGACCTCTCGAGGACTGCAATACCGTGGAATGGCCCTTCTGCGAGAGGCGCTATAATTCCAGGCATAACATCTTCAAGCACAATGACTCTTACTGCCAATTTATCCCGCCTATGTGCCGAACCATAGATAGACATCTGTAATTTCACGTGCACCTTTTTGCTTTAAGTGGAACCGAATCCCATACAAGCGACCAACCGATTTTGTTTTTATTAACCGCCAGCGTTTTAAACTGATCCCATCACTTAGTACTGCTTGCAGTGAGGGTTTCGCTTTGGCAACATCATTATAGTAGACTTCGACAACGTGTCTGTGGTTCTTACTTACGTTGCTATCAATAGCTATGATCTGAAAAGAAAACTAACGGCATTAGTTTATACATGAGTATTTATTTTAGGCGCTGGAGACACTTGCGCTACTGAACAACCTAGATACCTAAGAAATTCTCCAACTATGCCGACCGTTTCTGACACAGCGATTGTCTTGATGGTTTTGGTTATGGCTGGGATTCTCTCTGTTTTAATTCTGCTTGTAGTAGGGAGAAGACGTATCTGCAAATCAAACAAAGGTAACGGCAGGAAATAAGCGCCTTGCATTCAACAAGTAGGATATTCATGTTCAACATCTACCATTATGTGCTTATGTGAATTTTTGGATGTGTGTAGGCCTGTGTGTGTAATACTGTTTATATGAATGTATGTATGTAGGAATGTATGTTGTAGCAGTGTATGTTGGCGTGTGTGTAACTGTGTATGTTTGTATGCACGCATGGATGAATGTATGTCGATGTGAACATAATTATATCAAAGCACTTAATATGGCTCTTTAGGCCTAAGTGCATGCGCTTAATGCGCTATGTGGGTGCATTTCATATAGCTTGAAACTGTTTGCCAAGCAGAGTTGTGTGCACGAACAGTAGGCCTAGATAACTTACATGCAGCCTATATTTTCTCAACTGGCTTACTTCCTACCTTCAGGACCGTTCTTACTCTGTCGCTTGTGGGGCTACTAGATCATCCTGGACACCTGCCCCGTTTGGGCTGCCCCAAGGCTCTGTCCTAGGCCCCCTATTATATATAATATACACTGCAGACCTTGGACCACTCTTACTGGCAAATTCAATCCTTAGTCAATCCTATGCTGATGACCTCCAGGCATATGTTCACTGCCCAGCATCTGCCGCTACTGATGCGGTTCGAGAAATTTGTAGGGCTATGGAAACCCTGGAAGCCTGGATGTCTTCTAACCGTTTGCGACTGAACCCTACCAAGACGCAATATATCTGGTTTGGGACTCGTCAACAACTTGCAAAAATTGACATGAAAGCCTTAGCATTAGAGTTTCCTCTGATTACTTTCTCACCTTTTGTGCGGGACCTTGGTGTTATTTTAGACCAAGAGCTAACTTTCACTCGGCATATAAACCTACTATGTCGAAGCTGTTACTCCCAGTTACGTCAGCTTAAGGTGGTCTCCCGCTCTCTGTCTTTTAGTGCCGCCTCTACTCTTGTTCACTCTTTCGTAGTTTCCCGCCTTGACTACTGCAGCACCCTCTATCATGGACTTCCGGCGGACCGGATTGGCTGCCTTGAACGGGTCCTCCGCTCTGCGGCGCGACTTGTTGGCCATATCCCAAAATATGGCCATGTCTCATCCTATATGCGGGATACCTTACACTGGCTCCCTTCTCCTCAGCGGATTGCATACAGGGTCTGTGCGCTGGTTAGGCGGTGCATTGAAGGACTAGCTCCACCCTACCTTCGAGAATTCTGTTGTTCCACCTTGGGAGTTCAGCGTCGATCGACCCTTCGATCGGCGAACCACGCTGAGCTTCTGGTTCCCCGCTCACGGACTGCTATCCGACAGCGTTGTTCATTCTCTGTTGCAGGTCCTATAGCTTGGAATGGTCTCCCTGTTACACTGCGCTTAATTCCCAGGGGTCACTCTGCTCTGTTCCTTAAGAACCTAAAAACTGTTTTATTTAGCCGTGGCTGGGCCGGGAGCGCTTCTGAGTAGCCTACCTTGAAGAGGCGCTATATAAATTTCTGAAATAAAAAAAAAATAACAGGACATCTTTGATGCTTTGTCTTATTTAAATCTATTAAGACACGCGTATAATTATAGTTTCGTTTTCACCCTTAGTCGATTATCCTGGTTGCCGTTTATGATGCTTGGGTCAGAGTGATGCGACTAATAAGAGTTAGGCCGACAGTAATCGATGTTTGCCAGTGAATTTATCGCCTAATAAACATTTGCCATGTTTACCATTCTTCCTCAATACAATTAGGTCCCCAGGCCTATAATATGTTTGGCCTTCGAAACTTGTGGGTAGCTTACTCTGCTTCTATAGGATATCAAAATTGACTAATAATAATTATCACCAATACCGAGTTCAGAGTTCTTGTATGATGTTGCAAAATCGGTGTGTGTATAAGGGTGTATATCAAATGTGCAGTTGTGCACGGTGCAATATTATTACTTAAACCGATCTGGATCTCTTAGACAAGATATCAAACGTTAGCCTACTCTGACAATAATAAGATGTTAAAAGTTCTTTCCCTTTGAGGAAAGTTATCTGAGGCTGTTAGCGAGTCGAAGAAACCTAATCGCAATTAGGCATTCAATTGGTTTTGCTGGACTTGATATTCGATATTACAAGCCAGATATCTAAGAATTAATTTAATTGTGTGATGCCAGCGCACTTTTGCCAGATACTTCCTTACGCCAATATGAATCCCTTTTGTACGAAATGGCGTCGTATCCTAAATAGACGAACATTTCATAGTTTTGGATTGTTTTGACCAAAACGTCAGAAAACGATAATTATGGTGCCGCTTGTAAGTCGCGGTAAATAAATGTCATGCCTAACCTTAAAAAATATAAAGTCTTACTGACTGCATGATTATATGACATCATCAGCATACATCACCCTGTTTAAATTATGGGATTAACATTTTGAAGAAAACTTGTAGTGATTATGGCGCCATTTATAGTCTAGATCAGATTGAAATAGACAAAAACAGATTGTAATAATAATTATGTGAAGAACTGGGTTAGCAATGTTACAAAACCATCTCAAAGTATACAAGACAAAACTCGCATAAGTGGTTAGGTTACAACTTACAAGTTGTGAGTCATAAGGTTTCACTTGATGCTGCAGCAGTCAATAATTTCTTTGCACCATGTTACAAGACTATTAGACCATTGGAGCAGACTCAACCAGATCATTCTCGATGAGAACAGAACATATTCGCACTGGGAGCGCCTCTGATTAGGTTGTACTGAGAGAAGCGCTTTATAAATCCCAAAATAGAATAGAATAGAATAGAATATTCGGCCATGAAAGACTGATCAGTGATCAGGCTTAACATCCACGGTTCACCTTTCGTCCGATAACGAAGTAGGTATAATTGCTTCTTTTAGCATTATATTAAATTTCAATGTATATTTTTACCAAGGCAATGTTGAAGATCGAGTGGAAATCGAGAACGGCGCCTCCCTCTACTCTGTCGTGGGTGATCATATAGTCAGGTCAACATCGTGTCCAAGAATTGCTTCAGTAGTGCTTTATGAAGACGGTACAAACTAACTAACGATATGATCTTTCCAAATTCAGAAACTGTTTATTGTTTAGTCAAATAAAGCAAATAACTGACCGAACGAAGGGCATTAGGTCAACATAGACCTCAACCGTAATATAATAGACCCTCACCTTAATAAGTTTTAAATTGATAGTTGCAGATCAGTGTAATGGATAAGTTAATGCAAGTAGGCCTAAATGCGTTTGCTTAATTAAACTTGGGTAACTATAGTGTGAGGAAAACATTCTTATATTTCCCATTATCAATTGAACATTGTTCTCTTTATTTTAAGCACAATGGTGGTTGTCATAGGATTTGGCCTTAAAATTTGATGAAACAATTTCTACAGCGTGTTATATAGGTACTTGGCAATACGCTATATAAGGTGCCCTGATACATATAACCATTAACCATACATGCATTCGTAGAATGATGTTTCTCATTTAGGGCAAGTGGATACCGGAAACACTGACAATTGCAAGGTCGGCCTCTCTCCAAACTACATGGAAGTAATATATGAGGATATTAAGCACGGTAAGATGAATTATACATTGAGATAGTAAAACAACAGGAGCTATATCATATTATATTTTCAAAGAGTCTTCAAATTGATAAATTGCCTTTCTTACGAGACTGATCAATAGGGTGTCCCACGATTGCACAGGAAAAATATTTTTCTTGAAACTTGAAATGCAGTCCCTCCAAAAAGTTTCCTTATGGTCCTATGATAGTACCTGCCAAATTTCTGGACATTTTGAAAATATTTAGAGGCCGCTCAAAGCTCACATATAATATGTGTAAGTTGTCACAAATTATACGTGCGACATATAGGCCTATGAGTTTGAAATTTTCGGAGGTCCACACTTTGATCCCACTAGCGTGCTTATGTATTGCTTAATAACCTTATATTGCTCTGAAATACTAAAATCTACAAATATGCAACCTTATTGTATTTGCGAATGAGGTTTTTCAAGCATAAGGACGACAGTTAAGCTCTCGAGCAAACGAATGATGTAAATGTCGTGCACTAGGATTGCAGGTCGCTACCTCCACATGGCAATCATCAGTGGAGTAGAAATGAATAAGGTTAACAGATTGTCAGTCTGATTTTTCTCTAGTTGGTGGAAGTAGCCTACAAACATGTTGGTGTGCTAAAGTTGACCTCTGGACCAGGACAGGAATCAACGGTTGCAGTTTGAACCTTTTGAAGTCGTGAAAGTGTGATGCATTAGGCCTAATTATTGGCAAATGCTTTGAGACAACGGCTTTCAATAACTGCATATTAAATAGAGTTTGCAATGCCTTGCACCCTTCTACATCAGCCATCAGTCGTAACAACTTGTTAACATCACAGAAATCTTTTAAGTCCAGTTGCCTGGTGCATTCTTTGTGTCCTTGGTAAAAATTTGTCCATCAATGGTCTGTAATTAAGCTCTGCAAGCCATTTAAAGATGAATGCTCCAATCTGGTTCACCATCAACCAAACCCTCGACCAATGTTACTGCAGTCTGCATCTAACAAATCATAAGAATTCATTACTGAACAGCTTTAGCGTGGCCATACTCGAAATATGACTATCAAGAATTTTCAAAACTCTTGGTATTCATGGTTGGATTGAACAATTCGGTAGCATTTCGCAAGCCTGTTGCCATCACAGAGCAAGTTGGATGGGTAAGGCAATATAGATCTAATTGCTTTATGATGGAAACGAATCACATATACAGTTGACGACCGTGAATTACAGGGCATCCAACCCAAACAAGTCTCAGATTTGTGATTGACATCTACAGTCAGGCGGTGTTCTCATGTAGAGTCACTGCTCTCTTTGAATTAATCCATAGCTTTATAATTCTGGCAATGCTGCTCTAGATGACAAGTCTGAAAATGATGCAACATCATTCTTGGTATACCAGCACCTAAGATATAAGAGATAGCAATTCTCTCTGTTCTTTCAGTGAGTTCTCATTAATGTGGAATAACGGGGTTATCTCTTCCTAAAAGTTTTTCCCAAACCATGCTGCGTTCAAATATAGTTTTCTCGATCTTTCGGTGAAAGAGTGGCGAGAAAGCCAATCGTATAAGACCACGTGTGATTTTTCATAACGTTGGTCTGTGTAAATGACTGTGCTGAACAAACATGACGCAGCTTTGATACAGAATTTCAGCTCAACGATAACGAAGAACGTAGATCGGAGACAATTTCTCGTACAGGTTGTCGAAAAACACAGGCACATGTTTTCTAACCACAATTGTGACAATCTTGTTGACATGTGTAAATGTAGAACGTAGAACTGAAGAACAATTTGAGTGCAGTGATGTAGAATCAGCAGATCAGTATGAGAATAGTAAAAAAATAACGGTCCAGACGTTGATTTGTTGTGTAGCTGCATGGGGTGTGCAATTAAAACTTTACTGTGTGGTCCTAGGACAAATAGGGGTTGAACCTCACAGCCCCCTCAGAATTTCTTACTATGAAGCAGATGAAGGTATGGAGGAGCTAAAACCACGACTTGTTACATTATCAAGAGTTTGTAATGACTACTCCCAATGATTAGTTGTGTGTGCACTGATATTGTGTCCAAAGTTCAAAAATCTCAAATTTTTCTCGATTTTGCATTTTTTGAGCATAAGACTATGCCCAAAATATCCATTGTATCCAATAAAGTTAAATACCTGTTAATTCTACCATTCACGAGCTTTCCAAGGGTAGTAAATTTGTTATAATAGGATCAACGATTGGGATATAAAGGCATTTAGAAGTTGGACACATCAGGCGCAAATTATGCCAATATGGGTTAAATTTGGGCGGCTTGAGCCACCCCTAAATATTTTTTTAGTGTCATAAAACTTTACAGGTGTTATTATGGGACCATATGGAAACTTTTTAGGGGGACTGCATTTCAAGTTTCTAGAAAAATATTTGTTGGGACACCCTACTGATCAATTATCCGAGGCTGCTGCAATACTTATTTGATTTTACAAGCCATTAAGTTCAAATGTAGAATGGGGTCAATCTGACATATAGGGGGTCAAGTAATTTCTCTCCAATGGTTTGTGTAGCTTATGCGATAATGATAGCTGGATGAGCAAAGCCACGTTATGTTATGAAGTAAATGCATAATAACCACAACAAAATAATATGTGACGCAGAGTAAAATTCAATTATAGATATTTTCAAAAAGAAAAATTAGGCCTAGATCTACTATAAATTACAAAAATGATTGCTACATTTTGTTTTATTTACCAAAAAGTAACTTAGATTGTAACACAGCACCAAAATCTATGAAACGGTTAATTTAGGTCAATGTCAGTTTTATCAGGTAAGGAGGCATACGCCTACTGGTGCTAGAGTTCAAAATAACTCTGTTCTTTAAATCCAATTGCTATGACCATTACAATGAGTTAATCCTCTTTGTGACACCCAAAGTAATTTGTCCTAATTATTAAATTTCCGAGCAGCTGTCACAACGCTATCCACTTTAGAGCGTTGATCTGTCAATGGCAAAGTAGCTTGAGTGCTTAATATAATAGTCTAATACGGATGTTGCTGTCAAGTTCATGATGATCTCAGAGTTGGACAATCCATTCTTACAAGTTTTCTTACAGCCATAAATATTCTTTAGACCTTCAAACTGATCGATAGCCTATGCTTTTATTACAACGTTGAAGTCATAGATTCTAGAATTTTAAAAATGGTGACTGCTTGTCAATATGTAGCCTACAAAGAAGATTTTGAACGTTAAAATACTAGATTGAAACCATCCGCAATTAACCTATCACCCTATTTTACCCTGATGCACAATATAAATTATAGGCCTACCAGACAACATAACAAAACGAAGCTGCAAGAAAATAAATTCCAGGAAGCCGACTCAATGAGATAACTAGTATTTAATACTGTTAATATTCAGTGACTGTAATTTTAATGCAGTCTGTTGATGTTTGATTTTTGTTCTCTCGTAGAAAGCGACTTAGTTGTCAATGGAGGAGGCTACGATGACATCATGCATTATGCAAGCACTGAACAATCAAAGCAAAACGGTGATATCCTTTACACGAAAGGACTCAACCCAAACTTAACTAAACAGGAACAGACGAAACTAAAACAGGTCAATCGTTTTTAGGCTTATTTCTAAAAAAGCACAATTATTCAGCTTCTTCGTGATAAAATCGAGATGTTACTCATTAGGTTTGAATTGTGCAACCAGCATTGTTTGGTTGGCATGTTGCTGAACAATATTGAGGACACCTTTTTAGAACCATTCGGTTGTCGTGTTACAGTGTGTCTTATAGGAACTTTTCTATTCAATAAAAAAGAGTAAAATTGATAAGGAGAAGTTATAACTGAAGCCGACAATATTGCTAGTATGCGTGCTGCTGATGTCATCGTCTGCTTATGTCATCGTCTGCATGTAGACCTACTCGAACGACATTATTGTTCAAATGATAGGCTAATACACAGACCATAACGCACTGTAGGCCTATAAGAAGTCTAAAATATGATACGATGCCAATTATTCAGTATAATGCCAAGAATACATTTTCAGGCTATTTCTCGAGGATCTCGATTGCAGGCTGTCTGTTGTGTTTGTAGTTGAGGTTTATGTCTTCTGTAACTTGCGTTCTGGTGAATCATTTAAATTGCATAAAAATTAATTGATGATGATAATGATGATGATGATGATGGTGCTCTGCCCGAAGGCAGGTTCATTGGCTTTTACGCCCCTGGGGATGAGATGAGTGAGGTGGTTTCCCGTTGCCTTCCCCACAGACAATGATGGGTAAGCAACTTGCACAAGGTCGCTCCGCAGGAGCTTGCGCCCCTGCGTCCCACACGAGCTAGCCCGAGATATCTAAATCTCTGAATGTTAACTCCCAGCCCGGGGCTTGAACCGCAGTCCGTTGCAACCAACAGACGAATGCAGCTCTCGCTTACCGGTGTAGCTAACTAGGCCAGTAAAAAAATTAATTAGGCTACTCTATAACCGATGGGCCTAGCTGTCTGTCAACCGGATTGTTTCAATAACGAAAATTATTATTATCATCATCATCATCAGTAGGCCAGTAATGTGTTTTTTGTTATTTAAAAACGAATTGTCCGTTGTCCAGTGTTTGCTGGTGTTTTAACGAGAATGAGAAACGGCTAATAAGCACGAATTTAATTAGCCGGTAGTTAAAAAAACGAAGCATGTGACCATGTTTGCTGTTCTCTTTTCGCCCATCTGCGTGAAAAAAGGAAAGTGCATGAATTGCCCGGATGTTTAAGTAGGCCTACTGCACTAACGGTATAAATTAACCTGATTTTGTGGATCATGCTGCACAAATCTAGGTTACGTGCCCCAGTTTGACCAAATACAAACTTATGCCAATTATTATTTTTTAAATTGATGAGTGGAAACATTATTCCAGGCTCCAGCAGTCCAGCTGCATGTTTCCAGTTACCTGGAAGAAAATTCCTTCTTTCGAGCAACAATGCTGTTACTTTAGATAACGTTTTCTTTTGCGGGATCTGTTCTAGATATGAATAACAATTGCTTAGGCTTATCTATTTTTACGCTTAGGCGATGTACATTCAAACATTACTTACATCACTTATAAACATCACTTATTACTTATTACTACTTACATTACTTATAAGCATTTCATTTCCAGAAAGGGTTTCCGATTGCACCTCTGTAGGTCTATCAATTTTTACGCTTAGGCGATGTACATTCAAACATTAGCCTACTTACATTACTTATAAACATTGTTTTTTCTTGTTTTCCTTGACTTATATAAGAGCGGTCTTTGTAAACTTTCACTATGGCATTCTCAGGAAGCAATTAGTGTTGTCGTAGGTTGTCCGTAGACCTAACTGCATTAAGTGCATTTCCTCACAGGACGGTCAGACCGACTTATTGAGCTACCAGCCTATCAGATCTTTAATTAACAGAATAATTCGAATCTAGGTTTGTACTCGATTATGTTGTTCCTCTTCAGCTTTGGTTCGTATTTTTTAAAACTTTCGGTCGCCCCTTTCTATCATATTAATGCGTAGTGAGTATTTTCTGTTCAGGCAACGAGTAAAAATAAAGTTTGGAAGAATGGTAATACAGAGGTGCAATCGGATACGCTTCCTGAAAATGAATTGCTTATAAGTAATGTATGTAATAATAAGTAATAAGTTATGTTTATAAGTAATGTAAGTTTATAAGTATGCAATGTAATAAGTAATGTTTGAATGTACATCGATTGAATAGGCTAAATACCATGAACATACATCGCATGGCAGCAAACTTAAGAGCCTAAATAATTAGGCTTATTAGGCCTATAAGGCTATCATTTCAAATCGTAGTTTCAGCAGTGCAGATAATATTGTTAAGCGATATTATAAATTGCTTGTATTAGCTAAAGTGTTGTTTCTGTCATAATTATGCATCATAGACTGTCGGAGCTGATGGAACAATCTACACAGAGGTCAACACAAACGAAGGAAGTGCACAGCTCTACTCTTCCGTTAAAAAGCAATCGCAAAGCATGAAGTTCCCCAAATCGACTTACGCAACGATCGATCATTCGGTGAAGACTTTGCCTCCTCCTCCTAAGCTACCACGATAAGAAACACGGATGATTGACGTCTTAAATGCACAATCACGAAACCTCCTTATAGTTCCATCCATGATGGCCTACTCAGGACGAAATCAATCCTATAATAAATTAAATATGATTTCTTGTTATGATCGGAATAAAAAGAAACAATTGAAGCTGCAAATTATACAGTACAGAACAGCTGCTGTTTACACCTTTAGACATTGTTAGCGTGTCCGATCGTTTATATCGTTTATCAGAGGCGTACACAGAAATTTTGAAAAGGGCCAAAATTTTTGGTCTTGAGACAGGAAATTTGTTTGTCTTGGTCACAGAAAAAAAATGATGACCTTTTTTCTTTCAGTCATTTGTCGAATTCCCAAGAAAAAGATACCATTTTCCCCGCAGAAATAATTGATCACCTTTTTAGTCGCACGGTGTTCTTAAACCCCTGCACTGACCTCGTGCGGCGTGGGGAGGTGTCTACGAAACTACTCATGGGGGCCACGCCAACTTTCCGAGTCAGAATAGCTGGTCAAAAATAAACAAATGGGGCCATGGCAGGATTTGCCTCCTTTGGATCCGCCCCGTCGTTTATTAATAATCTCGATTTCAGTCTTCTGCTCCTCGGTTGTAAAAGCACGTGCGTTATCCACTTGAATGTCGGCAACAATTCGATCTAGCAACGTCTCGTTAACCAAAGGAAATTGAATGGTTAGTGGAACTAAATTTTTATGAGAAAAGCTACTTAACTCTTATGCTATTTTCTTATTTGCGTTGCAGAGACTCTCGAAACCTTTAAACGGATGTGACAATTATGATGTAGGCCTAAAGTGTAGACTGATGTGCAACTGAGATCTACGTGTACTTAAGTATCAGTTTCAAACACTTTTCATTCAATCGATTTAATTAGTTTAATAGCCTAGATGTAGGCTACTAAGCCGACAAAGACGCAACTTAAAGAATAAGCACTCAGTCAAAATCGAAAGTTTACAAAAAACACGAATCAAACTATTCTGTGAAGATCTATGCTGTTTGAATTAAAAAATAATAATGACCCAAAAGTAGGCCTATAAAAACGTCATGGAAAGTGAGATCTGCCCTGTAGGCCTAAGGATTCGATTATGCGACAATATATTTGGCTTTATAACTGAATACTGTTTTTGGGAGCAAAGTGTCAAAATGGGAAAAGCAATGAATACATGAAATCAAAGAGCAATTATAGTTTATTTGATATACCCGAATTTGCTCATGTTAGCATCATCGATGATTTGAATCATCAGTTTGTGAGACCATCGTATTTTCTAAGAGCCGCGTACGAGGCAAACTTCTACTACACAGTTTTGGCTGATTTTTCTATGGCTATTGAAATCTGCAATGACGCGTTCGAAGTCCTTAGTAAACAGAAGTTCACCGAAAGGCTCTATTTCAGGGGTTCTCAAACTGTGGTACGCGTACCCCAAGAGGTACGCCAGGCGCCGGTAAGGGGTACGCGAAAATTTCCAGAAATATTAATTTTCTTTGAGTTTATGGACTTTGTGTCCATCTTTCTTTGATTAGCAGTGATTTTTCACGTATACAACATAATTATAACAGCATCATCATTTCTTTCTTTCACATCATACAAAATAAATAGACTCACATAGCCTACAATGTAGTGCATGCAGCATATTTATGTTTAGGTCTATTACTATAATTTTGAAACAAATAGGCCTAATGAATAAATGGTTGAAAGTACCAAAGCCAGAATATCTCAGACTATATAATTATAGAGCTAAAATAGCAGAGAGTTGAATTGGCCAAATGATTAATTTCTGGTGGAGCTTTAAATTTTGTGATTCCTTTCAGCACGTCATATCTGGGTGAAACTGCTAACCATTCTTGCTATCAAAAACAAATATGGGGCAAATTTGCGTTTGAAATTGACAAATATTAAGCCAGATATTGACATATTGTAAATCTGTGCTGGTCTGAACAATTAAGCCTGTGCACAGCATTATAGGTTGGCTCTTTCCTCTTTTTGCAGGGGTTATAGAACAATTTTTCATTTTAAAATTGCTGATAAGATTAGAAGAAGACCTGGAACTCCGAGATGCAATTTGCCAGCACGCGAGGAGAATGAACCTGAGAATGGACCTATTCAACCACGTCGCTACCCACATCGGATGAATAGAAGACCACCAAGACGTTTTAGTCCAGAATGAACAGTCGGGTCTTACAGGACTGTTCTGGGATTCTGAGAGACTGTTCAGTTATTAGTAGAGACTGTTCAGTTAGTAGTAGAGACTGTTATGATGTTCTGAAGAACTGTATAT
Source organism: Lumbricus terrestris (assembly GCA_949752735.1). NCBI lineage: Eukaryota > Metazoa > Annelida > Clitellata > Crassiclitellata > Lumbricidae > Lumbricus > Lumbricus terrestris. The sequence goes on along the minus strand of OX457037.1, from coordinate 22,994,653 downwards.
GCTGGAATTCTGTTAAGCCATATACAATCTCTATAGAAGTTAGCATTTAAAGAAGGGGGGATGTAGTATAGTAGGGAACCAGTCTGCTGGAATATAGAGTAGGGAAACAGTTAAGAGTCAGAGGAGGATTCGAGAAAGAACTATCAATGGCGGACAGACAGAATAACGCAGAATGATTGAACATATCGTTAAATTAAATGCTATTGTCGAACTAAAGTGTATTTCATAATTTGACAATATAACATTCGTCAACCCATGTTCTGTTTGACTACTGGTTTAATAAAGAACATGCTTACTCACGTCCCTTGCACTCTTACCTTCTCTCAGCCTCGCCGCGTCTTTGTTGATTGGCAGACCGTTGCCTCATTGTGGTTTCCGCATAGGTCTACTCATTGTCACGACCCAGAGTGTTGCTTTTACTGTGTCGTTTGGCTATAATCGCTTTGTTAGACCTCATTAAGTTCTCTCTCTTCAGTTGCGCAAGAGCCTCTAAAATTGAAAACTTTCCCTTTGGTCATTGATGACTCTGTCACGGGTCTGAATCCATTATTTCTGAGCACCGGTTACGAATTGTCCGTGAACCAGTTGTCGGTGAACCAGTTGTCGGTGAACCGTTTATAATAGTGGCTTGAACCACCACTTATAAAATATGACCCTCACAATTCGTTCAAATTCGTTGAGTTTTCATTCAAGTATAATAGGGGGGAGGGGTTCGAGCAATGGTGACCAAGACTTCTGGGCATCAGTTTTTTTATCGTCCCAAATTCTAAGGGCTGGATACGCCCCTATTCATAATTATTGCTTATGTGCACATATCTACATGTATAAGCACGCGTGTAGCCGATGATTATATATGTTACATATGGCCGTGGTTGGGTCGGGAGCGCTTCTGAGTAGATACTCTTGAAGAAGCGCTATGCAAATGTCTGAAATGAATGAATGAATGAATGAATGACTGTATGAAACAACCCTTTGAAAACGTAACTGTAAATTCAGCTATGACTATGATGTAGCCATATAAGGAAACTTTCACACAGCGGTCAAATAACACAGTCATGTCCTTAGGCGTTTCCTATATAGGTCTACATTATGGTGTATCTTTATGCCACATGAATAACGTTGTTTTCGAGGTTTGAATACGATAACTTGTTGCAGCAGCTGTTACTGCTATACTGTATCAGGATGCGGGCATATATTATATATATATACATGTATGCAACTATGCATCATATATATTATATATTATATATATTATATATATATTATATATATTATATATATATATTATATATATTATACAAATTATATATATATTATATATATAATGCGGTTATTACTTTCAGCAGCATCGCAACAGGTGCCACGACAACTGGTTCACCGACAACTGGTTCACCGACAACTGGTTCACCGACAACTTGTTCACCGACAACTGGTTCACGGACAATTCGCTCACCGACAACTGGTTCACGACAATAAACCCCGCTTCTATTTCAGCAATAAAATACATTCATCCAGCTTCCATTTCTTAATCGATTTTTTACAAATCCAGCTTCTATTTAAGCCACAAAAGAGACCTTGATCAAGCGTCCATCTCTCAAGCATTCATTTCATCATTCCATCTTCTATTTCAGACAGAAAAACATTCATCCAGCCTCCATTTCTGAAGCATTCATTTCATCGATCCAGCTCCTATTCAAACACGAATATACTTCCATGCATCCATCTCCGATTTACGCATCAACATTTTCATCAATTCAGCTCCTATTCAAGCAAGAGCATTTTCATCAATTCAGTTCCAATTTAATCAATAACATTTTTATCAATCCAGCTTCTATTTATGCACGAATATTTTCGTCAATCAATTCCAATTTGAGCAAGAATATCTTCATCAATCCAGCTCTAATAATATTGGTGTGAACCAATTGTCGGTGAACGAATTGTCCGTGGACCAGTTGTCGGTGAACCAGTTGTCGGGGAACCATTATAAACCACCCAGTTATTTATTACACAGGCTACATCACGTAAGCTTACATGTACAATTTTGTACATGCATGCATAGTTGCATACATGCGTACGTACAAAGAGGCATACATTGAGAACGCCAAGCAAAATTCGAAGAATGTTTGCCCCTCACAATTTACTCGCAACGATGCGCACTTCAATTCCGTAATGTTACCTCTAAGACATACATGTATTTTAAATTCTAACTTCTTCGCTCCTTTTATTGCAGTAAGAAACCCGTGACTCTCTCTAGGTCTATTCGAAAATTACACGAATATAAGGGACCCGGGTATAAAATGAGGTCTTGAATTTCACAGGATGTCTAGAATGAAACAGATCAACGTCACGTTTGTATGTATGTATGTATGTAGCCCATGTATGCATGCATGTAGCCTATGTATGTGTGCCTGCATGAATGCATGTATGTATGCGTGTGTGCCTGCATGTTGTAGGATTTAGCCTTTTGTGTAAATGACCCGTAGGCCTAGTGATGGTAGGATCCAGTTATAAAAATATCGAGAGATCAATTTTGCAAGAGCAACCCCCCTATTTTTGCCGAAAGTTCAGATCTAAGCCGGATGTTTAGAAACTAACTTTAAATGGGGAATCCTGGGTCCTTGATCGGTTTGTTTATCGGTATGGCAATCCATTTTTAGACTATTAATTAGGCCTAATAGAGTTGCGAAATGGACTTGCACTGAGTTTGGCAAAAAAGCCTAGATGTTCAGGTCTGTTGCCTTTTGGCTGTTTTTTGTAAGCGCTGCTAAATCTCATGGTCTATTGTTAAAATAGAGCCTTAGGCAATGGTTAACTGTAGGCCTAGTTAATTTCTGACGGTTCCGAGTTAACATTCGACCAAGTGAGTTGCTTGTCAGACCGTGTGGAAGTGACGGTCACTTCACAAGAAAGTGGACAATATGTGAGTTGCTGTAGGGTTTATTTTGTATCAGAATGTATATAATTGTCTAGCATAGGCCTACCGAGTGATTCTCATCTGTCTACAATAATAAATGACAATATATATTCTTCATGAATATAAACACGGTGTACACGCATAACGTTGCATAATATTATTATGCACACATGTAGGCTACCCACAAGCGTAACGCTCTATTTTGACGGTGATTTCAAGTCACCACGCTGGTTTCAAGTCACCACCACTTTCAAATAAACACCACGGTCACCACCCACACAGATATTCAATAAATCGATACAGACTGGAGAACAGTGGCGATGTTCCACAAGAATGGAGAGATTGAAGTGGCGTAGACAAGGTGGTTATGGGGGTTAAAAACCCCCATTGGCCTAGGAAGAAAGTTTCTTAAAAGGTTATTTATCCACTTAAATAAGAAAAAATAAAGCAATTGCTTGCAGTAGCAATTGTTTTTCTTACTTTATTTCCTTTTTATTTACTGTAATACTGTTGGGTTGGTGTCAGAAAGGGCATCCGGCCAGGCCATGAACCCCCAAAATACCCCATAATAAATTCCTGGCTACGCCACTGCAGGTTCATTGCGCCATTGTTTGAAAATGAAAACGGAAGTGAACCAAGTAATTACAGACCAGTCAGTCTAACCCAGGGGTCTCAAACTCAAGTCAGCATGTGGGCCGCATTTGGAAATTTGTAATGACTAGCGGGCCGCAACATAAAAATATAATCGTGCATGTGAAACTATAGAATTAATTATTTGTCATTGCATCATACAATACTGTAATGATGATATAACCCTGTAAAATTCGCATAATCTTATATTTTGAGTGTACCGGTAACCATGTAATACTAGTACTACAAACAAACTTGAAAACCATTCTATCAGAATTATTGAAAAATGCGTGGGCGCTATAATTGAAAAATTTATGTAACCAAAATCAAAAATTAATTGACTCTATCCTAAGCAATGTTGAGAGCAAGGCAACTCGAATTTAGTTTGAGACTCTGGGCGTTCTTGAGTATTCTAAATTTTCTAACTGTTCTAAACCAAAATCCCAAAATGATCTAGTAGGAATAAATATAGGCTACCTGTTAGTGTCATTGTTGAAAACAAAGCAAATGGAAATTAATTTGTAAAACAAAAAATACGCCGAAGTGACATTTTTTAACTTCTCGTCATCTGTTGAGATACGATTATTACACGATACTCTATTTTGCGACACCGGCACATAAACTTCGCTGTAGCCTACTCCAGTATAGGCTACTTCTGCTTTGGCGTTGCATCGCACTGAAGGTCAACTAAATCCTAACCCCATCTGCATTTGCCTATATCTGCTGTTATGAAATTTATGTCCACAGCAAAAGGAGTAGAAAGCAGTTTAAACCTTGGCTCAAATCGTAAAAGAACTGCGAAATTATGTTAAACCGATTTCTTTCTTAGAAAAAAAATAGGTGACTGTTCGCGGGCCGCATTAATCGGGTTCGCGGGCCGCATGCGGCCCGCGGGCCGCGTGTTTGAGACCCCTGGTCTAACCAGTGTGGTGCGTGAGGTCATGGAAAAAATTGTTAAGGATGACATAGTTGAGCACTTGGATTAACATAATCTATATCTATAAGGAAGGATGTGACTATGTTTGTATGTTTGTATGTATGTATCTGACTTTGTCCAGAATGCACGCTCACAGTTTTTGAGCTTTTCACTCCAAACCTTCACTACTGTGTAGGTCTCGGCACGAGACGCAAAGGCGAGGGGTTGGCGATTCTCTACCACCATGGGGGCCAGGGTGGGGGAGCGAAACCCCCAATTTTTTTTAAAAAAAACGCAGCTATTTTTTTGATTTTTTTTTCCTAGATAGAAGTCCATCAGAACCCCCCGGATCAGTGGTTGGCAAATCTCCACCACCAGGGGGGGCCAGGGTGCGGGGGGTCAAAAACACTGATTTTCGCTAAAATTTTCATTCGCTTGCCACGTATAAATGCAGTAATTTGGGGTGGTGAGGGAGTGGGTTGAGGTGGGGTGGAGGGGTGGGTTGGAGGGGGATGGAGTGGGAGGTAGGGTGGGGTGGTAGTGGTGGGGTGGGAGGGGGTTGGGGTGGAGGGGTGGGGTGAGGGTTAGGGATGGGGTGGAAATTTTCGTCAAACCCAAATTTCTCCGGTGGCGTACTGGTATAGAGGTCGCAGTGTGGTGGGGTGTTGTGTGGTGGGGTTGTGGCCGGGGCGGATCGAATCCTAAATTTCCCGGGCAACGCCGGGCACCCCAGCTAGTAATATTATAAAAGGTAACCAACACGGATTTACTAAATGACGCTCGTGTTTGACAAATCTGTTGGAATTCTTTGAGGAGGTATTTGAGAAGATAGGCCAGATGAGGGAAAGCGAGTGAATGTGATTTACCTGGACTTTGCCAAGGCATTTGATAAAGTACCCCATAAAAGACTGGTGAAAAAGTCGCAAGCATGCGGGATTAGCGGGCAGATACTCAAGTGGATTCAGAGCTGGTTATCAGATGGAAGACAAAAGGTGGGAATAGGCGATAAACATTCTAGGTGGACAGCAGTGCTAAGTGGAGTGCCACAAGGATCCGTGTTGGGGCCACTGCTGTTTGTACTTTTTTAAAATTAATTACATAGATGATGGGATTCCAAAATTTCTAGGTTTGCGGATGACACAAAGTGACAAAGCTATGTAGAGCAGTGGGTAATGAAGAAGAAGCAGAGATACTACAGGAAGTTCTAAGAAGAATGCTTAGATGGTCACAGGACTGTCAAATGCCCTTTAACCCTCATCCGGACGAGGGGGGGTCTGGCCAGACCCCCCTCCATATATTAGCTTCATAACTTTTTTGGGAGTGATATTTTCTCAGATTGCTTTTATGACTTTGTTCCTATATTAATGAGCTACAATTAGCACTTTTAAACGACCAAATCGAGTTAGTTATATGGACGTTATGAAGATAATACTGGCCGAGACTACAATGATGACAGTTTGGACAGTGAGAGCAACAATAAAGAATGTGAATATGAAGAGATGCCAATGCCTGAAGAACAACATTCAGATGTTTCTTTTGATGAAGACAATGTTGAAATTGAAGATGATGATAAACACGATGATGAGACTGGACCTGATAGTGAATATAATGATGACGAAATTGTCTATACTATTGAAGCCGAGAGACCATAGGCGCAATCACGTCCTAAAAGTTGAAGGGGACCATAATGAATGACGTCCTAAAAGTTGGGGGACCATAATAATAAGGTTAGGGGACCACTCAAAAGTTGGGGGACGCGTCCCGTGGGTCCCATAGGGTGGTTGCGCCTATGCGAGAGACCTAAGTACAAGTAAAGATCGGCATAAAATTTGGCGGTCAAATGCATTGCCAATAGGATGTGCTCTGTTGCACAATGCAATAAAAGAAGATGCGGAATAAAATAATACGGATACATTGAGAATATTCAAGATAGTTTTGGCAGTTTTATAACAGCCGAGATGAAAGACATCATCATTCGACATACAAACGCGAAAGCAACAGCTAACGGACTATGTATGATAAGCTTACGTGTTTATATTTTAGGTTTAGTCCTATTCCATTTGTTATAGATATTTTCTAGAAAACAATCATGCTGACTCTGATCATAAGAGCATTCAGTACTAATTTTACTAAAATTATGGTTCTTTTATTTTGATTTCCAAATTTTATACATAGACTAACCTACTATTGCGACGATGGACATGTATGACAAACAGTGACAATTAATGTAACCTAACATTTAATTTCAAATTCATCATAAAACTTATTTATATTGCATAAAGAGACTGATACATTGTTGTTTTGAGTTACTCTGATATCATCTTACAAAATTGGCACATAAAAATTACTATTTCCTATGAAAAACCCACATCAAAACGGGGGGTCTGGCCAGACCCCCCCTTGTTCAAATTAAGTTGCATTTTAGCTTGTTCGGATGAGGGTTAATTTGGAAAAGTGCTCAGTGATGCACCGAGTTTGGCAAAAAAGCCTAAGGGATGAGAAACCAGGAGATTGCATATGAAATGGGGGGGGTAAGGTACTGAGTGTGAGTGAGGAAGAAAGGGACTTGAGAGTGATTATGCACAAGAGTGCAAAACCTTCAAGGCAATGTGCTGAAGCATCGAAAAAGGCAAATTCAACATTAGATAATGAGAAAAGGACAATAGTTACCAGGTACAAGGGTACAATACTGATGATGTGCAAATGACTGGTTAGGCCGCAGTTGGAATACTGCACTCAGGCATGGAATCCACACCTGAAGCAGGACATGGAAAAATTGGAGGAAGTGCAAAGAAAAGCTACAAAGATGATTTGGTGTTACGAGTACAAAGATTTGAACTATGAAGAGAGGTTGAAAAGGTGTGGGCTAACAACGTTGGAGAGACGGAGGAGCAGAGGAGATCTAATTGAAGCATACAAGAACCAGAAGCGTAAAGCAGAGGATAACTGGAAAGGAAGCACTTAGTTGGGAGAAGTTCTTTGAATTAGCAACAAACAAAGCAACTCGAGGTCATAGGTAGGCCTACAAATTGTTTAAGAATTAAGCCGAAAGGAACATTAGGACAGAAATTCTTCAGTGCTAGAGTTGTAGAGCTGTGGAAGGGTCTGGATGACAGCACTGCGTCGGTGGACACTCAAGGACACAGTTACAGCGTTTAAAAGGAAGCTAGGAAGCCAGGTTAAATTCAGGGCCGTGTTTAGCATATAGGTCCATTCGGTGCGGTGCATCGAATGCCTCTGAGCTGGCTGAGCCGAGAGTTTTGTTGCCATTGGCTTGTCTTATGCAAGGGCAGCGAGCCTCAGTGTTACTTAGGCCTAAACCTTTTGTAAAATCAGTAAGTGTAAGAAAACATTAACTAAAAATGTAGCTACCATAAAAGCCCTATAGGATTATATAAATTTCTTTATGATATAAAATTATACTTTTTTACACGTGGCCGTAGCTTTTGGCAAACCAATGGCCGCCCGAACGACACTGTGTATACGCCCCAGCGGTAACACGTACTGCACCGACACTCGAAGAACCTTAAACACGGCCCTGGTTAAATTTGCAAGTGGTTCTAACACAGACCCAGCGTCGGCTGAACCACTTAAAACCCATGTTATGTTATGTTATGTTATGTTAAATTAGTCGTTTGACTTCCTGCTCCTTTGAATTTTACCCTCTGCCTATACGCTTCTGTTTTTGATTAAGCACCTGCATTTAAACCCAAGTTCCGAAGGATCAGTCATGTGATCTCTCTCTTCAGCTTTGGTTACAAAAACCAATTCTCCATTGTAGCCTAGGCCTACAGGAAAGTAGCCTATAATATTATGTTATACGCAGTTCTTAATAATAACTTTTAAATTATTTTTACATTTAGGTTCTACAGCTTGCATTTTACGGAACACTTTATTTCGCTGTGCAGGCCTACTTAGGTGTTACGCAGGGCTGCTACTGGTACAATTTGAGGTCGCTAGACGCTAGGCTTACCGTTGCCCGAGACTTGAGCCTAGGGGTAGGTTATTTGATTTCACGGATAGGCCATTTCTGCTGGCTTTTTAGTTATCAGATTTACTTTCTAATTAGGTCTACTTTTTGAGTACTTTTACCGCGGCATAAAACAAGCTAATTCCAGCATTTTATTGGTTTTATTTATAATATAATCGCGATCTTCTGTTGTCTTCTCGTCAGCATTTTATTTATGACATTTAAAAAATCTATGCTCTTTGAGAGGCACGCACACACTCTATACCCGCGTACGCCCTCGTGTAGAGCCCTGGTCTGGACTCCTGGATATTAATATAGTAATACCAATAAATGGTAGGCTAGGCCTACGTCTACCACGAGTCCACGACCAACTAAAGTAGGCTGTACAAGCTGCGCATCGGGCCAAAAATCAAAACTTATCACTTATTGTCAATTACGTAGATGTATCTGAATGAGCAAATTAGCAACATAAGAGACTAAATAGAGCCTTGTGAAATTAAAATAATAATTATAATTATTATTGCGACCACCATGTCACCAAAATAAAAAGTGTCAAAGTCAAAATTCTGGGTCGGGTATCAGACGGGACCCACAGTAGTCTAGTCCAGCGTTTCCCAAACTTTTTGGGTTGCGGAACCCTTCGCGTCCTATTATTTTCTGGCGGAACCCCAATCTCAACTAAACGCATTAAATCATGCGGAACGCACGGGAAACAAAGGCTACTAATAATTATTAGCCTACATACATAAATACACTAAATTATAGAAAGTCTATTTTTCTTACAATATCATGAAAAATTAAATTGCGCTGTTTTCAAAATCACGATTTGTGGATCCTACGCTTATACAATACACATATTAGTATAGGCTAATTATATTGGATTACCATTAATCAAGGAAAGGTCGGATATATGAGAACAAAACACAAAAGACGACTGACGCTAGTCTCAGACTTCCAGTGCATTTTCAAAAGCAGCTTGAAATGTTGTATTGCAGTTAATTTCTCACAAAATTTCTTGTTTTCTCAACTTCTCGCGGAACCCTTGTGCTCGCCCCGCGGAACCCTTGGGTTCCGCGGAACCCACTTTGGGAAACGCTGGTCTAGTCAACGGTCTGCCCACCGACAGCGACACGGCGATGCTGAGAGAAGGTCGGAGTGAAATATAAGCAAGTAGGCTACGTTCTTTATCAAACAGGCAGTCAGACAAAATCTGGGTTGACAAACAGTGGGAAAGCGTGAAATCGCGTCTAGATCACCGGAAGGTAGGTTACGTAGCATGAAATAGATTTAAAATTAGGCCTACATTTGAAAGTATCAGCTTGAAAGCATTTTTATCCCACTCTCTATGATATCAAACTAGACCTATCCCTTAAAACATCTTTTTATTTATGTTCGTTTAGATACTTTCATACAAAGGAACATAAGCAAACTGGCAGCAGCAAAAATAATGATAAATAGGCCAAAATTAACAAAGGTTGGACCTATAAGCATCAACTGTTATCACTATAAAACTTTTTTTACGTGACTTCTCCAATCAGAATGAATTTTAGAGTATCTCATGTGATACATGTATGTGATGCACTTTGAACTACCGTAGCGAATGAGTGATTTTAATACAATTATAATGGTGCTCTTGTGGCATATTTTAGATTTTGAGACTAGCTTTCCATTTAGGATGTTTCACGTTCTTCATTCAATAAACGTACACTTAGCGGCGCTTTACATGCACATCAACTGATTGACGTGACCGGTCGAAAGTAAGAGGGCACTGTAGGCTAATGCAGGATTGTGCACACAGGCCGAGGACACGGCGGAAGTAGCAGCTGAAGAGCGCAGCATTTAAGACGAAAATCAGTTGAAAATCAGTCATATCCGTGCGAAGAAAGCAGAAATTAGCGGCAAAAAAGAAATCCTGAGTAGGATTGATGAAGTCAGCATACTATACTAAGAACGTATCACTTCAAAACACTTTTTGGGCATGTGAAGAGGAACCAACAGTGGCGGCGCTAGGGGAGGCTGGGGGCTAAGCCCCCTACAAGAGGCTCAGCCCCCTAAAAAAGGGCCATTCGAAATTTTTTAGAGTGAAATATCCACGATTTTTGGGCTGACGACTAAAAAAAAAAAAGGTCGTCAGAAATTTTGGAGGCGAAAACGGAACATTTTCATCAGATTTCGGTCGAGGCTTCAGCCCCTCCAAAACTGAAATCCTGGCGCCGCCACTGGGAACCAAGCTGGTTTTGGGAAAAAAGTCGCATTGAAACAGCTGTGAAAGAATTACTCGGTAGAATGGTTGAATGGCTAATCGAGAAAAGATGTCCAAATTATTTTATTCCATACTGTAACTTTTTTGACTGTCAATTGATTGATTTTCAAAAGGAAATGGATTTGATTTTAAATTACGTACAGTAGCCTATTACACTTTGGATCGGCCTCTTCAATTAAAAATCAGCGGTAGTCTTCATCTAATTAAGTTTCTCTCGAAAATTGATACTCATCGCGCAAATGGTTTACAACTGCTTGCATTTAGTAAATCCCTTAAGACCAGAAGAAGTCATGTCGTCTCTAAACCGACTTGCAAGAAGCCCTTTGCTAATAGAAGAAATTCTGTGGATTTACAAAGCCATATATATTCATCGAGAGATTTATTCCAGCTGCTGTAAAGAGGAAGCCAAGCGCACGGCAATTCAAGAAGCAAAAAGATGCTTTTCGCGCGACAAGAAAAACCACATGGAACGCGAGAGCTACCCCGTTACGATTCGATTTTGCGACAATATATATGGTTTTATTATCCAATACGGTGATATGAAACCAAAGTGTCCAATTATTGTGAACATCGATGAATATATAAAATCAAAGAGAAGTCGTAGCTTGTTAGATGGACTTGAATTTGTTAATGAGATTCGAAACATTGTTGATGTTTTTAGCCTAATCATCAGTTTGTAAGACCGTCGTATTTTCTAAGAGCCGCCTATGAGGCAAACTTCTACTACACAGTTTTGCACGATTTTTCTACGGCTATTGAAATCTGCAACGATGCCTTTGAAGTTCTTCGTACGCAGAAGACTATTAAAATTATTCGTTTAGGCTCTGAATGGGTTGATTTTTGCTCTCACTGCTTTTCCATTGCAATAATCGACAAATGGATACCGCTATTTGACGAAGCCATTGTTGTTACAACCGGCTTTCTAACTCTTGGCAGCATAGTAAAGACAACAATGCGGAAATTTAAAGCAACATCTAAAACTATTCTTTATTTTCGTGAGTTCGGATGCTTGATTAGGCCTAAAGAAAAGCTGGTTATTCGCATTAATCCAGTTGACTTCCTTCAATACATTCGCCTTCAGTGCTTGAGTTTATTGACTGGACGGCAGACAAGCTTTCGCATCGATTACAATGATTTTCTGACGGTCTGTGTCCATGTCAGTTACAGGATGAATGCACTTCGAACAAACTTCGGAACTTATAAGTTATAGGCTAACTGAGAGCTGAAAGAATGCAGCACGACGATGGCAGAGTGAAGTGAATTACAACGCTGCAAAGGAAATAAATTATTGATTGTACGGTGATGATAGAATTATGAAGACAACGAAAAGTCCATTCTGCGAAAGTGGGATAGCAACCAGGGATGCCACTCTAGATTTTGAAAAAAAGGTCAGATCCGGTCGACAAAAAGGCTAGAAAAGACTAAATCCTTAACAAAACTCTAGAAACCTAGACAAGACAGAAAATACCTAGATCTAGGTGGAAAAAGCTATGAGTGACATCCCTGATAGCAACGACAACTCATGAAATGCAATGAGTCCAATTGATCACGATTTTTAGAGCGCATAAGTTTTAGGAACGCTGCTACTATGGGCTTATATAGCGCAACATGCATTTATGAAAGTTCAGGCTCGCGATCGTCTTTTCCCGTACTGTCCAAAACAAGTTTGATATTTCAAATTTTCAACCGTCTGAGGATGGAAAATATTTAGTTAATTATAATTTTTATGGTCGCGCATTCTCAGATTTAAGACACAAGCAATTTAAATCCATGGTGACGTTTCTAGTCTAAGTTGATACGTTCTGCCAAAAAACTGAAAATGCGCTCTCGATTACAGAGCGCACGCTGAATCGAAGTTTCATCCCGAAGCGCATGAGCAATTGCGAGTGAAGGACTTGCTCAAGGCCCCATCGAGACGGTTTGAGGTGGATTCGAACCTGAAACCTTTCGGCATCAAGGCAACGAACATACCCTCTACACCACCGTGCATGGGTCAGCATGGGTCAGGCGCATTACATGTAAATGCTTTTTAAGAAAACTGTATGCTTTATTCATTTTGTTTACGATAATGCTACCATTATCGTTAATAACACGTTTTATCTCTGTAGCCAAGATGTATTGCCGCTTTCGTCATGTGAGATATAGGCTACAGTAGGCCTTAGTACAGTAACTGTCCTGAGTGTCCTCTCTATTTCGATCTGAACTTCAGTCCATCTGAATATCGGTCGACCTCTTTCGCTACTCCATCCAAAAACCATCATTGCTTTTGCCTGCGTTTTACATAGCCTATAATTGTTGTACGTTCCTTCGACCTAATTCACCCACGTAAATTTTCTGCATAATCAGTCGGCCTCGGTATCGGTCTTCTGCGCATCGTCTATTTGCTTTGAGACTATTGACACAGTAAAGTTTGATATATCGATTTTTTACAAATCCAGCTTCTATTTAAGCCACAAAAGAGACCTTGATCAAGCTTCCATCTCTCAAGCATTCATTTCATCATTCCATCTTCTATTTCAGCCAGAAAAACATTCATCCAGCCTCCATTTCTGAAGCATTCATTTCATCGATCCAGCTCCTATTCAAACACGAATATACTTCCATGCATCCATCTCCGATTTACGCATCAACATTTTCATCAATTCAGCTCCTATTCAAGCAAGAGCATTTTCATCAATTCAGTTCCAATTTAATCAATAACATTTTTATCAATCCGGCTCCAATTTAAGCAATGACTTTTTATCAATCCAGCTTCTATTTATGCACGAATATTTTCGTCAATCAATTCCAATTTGAGCAAGAATATCTTCATCAATCCAGCTCTAATAATATTGGTGTGAACAAATTGTCGGTGAACGAATTGTCCGTGGACCAGTTGTCGGTGAACCAGTTGTCGGTGAACCAGTTGTCGGGGAACCATAATTGAATGATTAGGCCTATTATTAGCTGCCGCATTTTGTTTGCCTAAAATAATAATCAACCGTAGCACTGACAGTTCCAAAAAGTTCTGTAATGATAATAACATCAAAGCTTTTAAAAATTGGATTGTTTTTGGCGAAATTCCAAACTCGCATAATGTGTGCAGCTGTGCACATGCACTAGATCGTTCAGTGCACAGTGGCGTAGACAACGGGGATTTCGGTGGTTAAAACCCCCATTGGCCTAGGAAAACGTTTTTAAAGGTTATTTATCCACTTAAATAAGAAAAACAAAACAATTGCTTGTAGTAACAATTGTTTTTCTTAGTTATTCCCTTTGTTTCTTTATTCCATTTTTATTTACTGTAATACTGTTGGGTTGGTGTCAGAAAGGGCATCCGGCCAGGCCATAAACCCCCGCCCCCCATAATAAATTCCTGGCTACGCCACTGTCAGTGCAGGCCGCATGCACTGAACGGTTGATATTAAAATATCGTGAAGTCTGAACTGTTCATCCTGTCTCAACGAAAGCAACTTCCAAAAGCTGCCTGATAGCCTACTGTAGGCAGGTATTTATACCAAGAACTCTAAGGAATTTCTACAATTATTGCTGGCTATCATAACGGGACGAGACGTAGGACTCTCATGGAATGAATAAGACGAAATTATATTAGGTTTTTTCGATATAAAATACTCCAGAGTTTCAATCTATCGCTTCACCCTATTGTCAAATCTTTCGTATTCTCCTCCCAACTCGCAAGGCCATTCCCTAAAGTAATATTATGTGAATCAGTGCCCAGAGTTGATGCCTTTACAAAGAAATATTTATTCTGAGAGTAGGGCCTTTCGTATGACTGTGCCTAATAATTATTGTTTCTGATACATGACTTGTGTCCATGATAAGCAACTGTGACATTGTTGGTACTCTACTAAAAAACATGTCGTAAATTTTTACTTGTTCATACGCTGTGTGTTCAACCTGTAGCTCTGACATTGTTACATGTAGTCCGTCAGAAACTCATCGTTACCGATTCGAATAAGCTTACTTGTCTGCATGGGCGGAGTTTATCAGGTGCTAGGTGGGGCTAAGCCCCCCCCCCCCCAAGAAGACACATAATCATTTTTTTACCGTGTAAATGGTATCTTTTCCCGGGCTTAACCCACCAAGAAGGCTTTCGCCCCTCCAAGAACGGAAACCAAACTCCACCCATGTTTGTCTTCCAATCGTTCGTTAACGTCGAGACCAGAGGTCGAATGTTACGTAAGACGTCAATTAATTATACAAATGCGAAAGTTCCCCATTTCTTGAAGGCACTGAAGGCGAATGTAATGTAAGAAATTTATTGGATTGATGCGAATAATCAGCTTTTTCTTAGGCCTAATCAAGCATCCGAGCTCAGCTCACGAAAATAAACAACAGTCCTTGATGTTGCTTTAAATTTCCCATTGTTGTCTTGACTATACGCTGCCCAGAGTAAGAAAGCCAAATTTTATAGCGGCGTCCATTTTTCGATCATGACAACGGAAAGGCAGTCTGATGAAAAATTAACCCATTCATCACCTAAATAGAGCAGGGGTTCTCAAACTTTATTTCTATTGTACCCCCAAACAAAAATATCGAATGATGGCGTACCCCCAGCAAAGGCAGATCAGAAAAAATGCCATTGCGATGTCCTCTGGCAGTGACAACTCTATTTAATCATTGGTGACATCGTTTATTAGAGTCTAGGTCTAAGCCCCTATAAAGGAAGCAAAATCTAGTTTTGAATCATATAATCTTATCAGCAATTTTAAAATGAAAAATTGTTCTATAACCCCTGCAAAAAGAGGAAAGAGCCAACCTATAATGCTGTGCACAGGCTTAATTGTTCAGACCAGCACAGATTTACAATATGTCAATATCTGGCTTAATATTTGTCAATTTCAAACGCAAATTTGCCCCATATTTGTTTTTGATAGCAAGAATGGTTAGCAGTTTCACCCAGATATGACGTGCTGAAAGGAATCACAAAATTTAAAGCTCCACCAGAAATTAATCATTTGGCCAATTCAACTCTCTGCTATTTTAGCTCTATAATTATATAGTCTGAGATATTCTGGCTTTGGTACTTTCAACCATTTATTCATTAGGCCTATTTGTCTCAAAATTATAGTAATAGACCTAAACATAAATATGCTGCATGCACTACATTGTAGGCTATGTGAGTCTATTTATTTTGTATGATGTGAAAGAAAGAAATGATGATGCTGTTATAATTATGTTGTATACGTGAAAAATCACTGCTAATCAAAGAAAGATGGACACAAAGTCCATAAACTCAAAGAAAATTAATATTTCTGGAAATTTTCGCGTACCCCTTACCGGCGCCTGGCGTACCTCTTGGGGTACGCGTACCACAGTTTGAGAACCCCTGCCGTATATCACACCTTTGTATATGCCTTTGTGTCAACCGGTATCTGTCTACCTGACTACCTCTGACTCGGAGTCTGTTTGTGTCTGTTTAACTACCCCTCTTTTTCTATTACTCCATCCCATCACTTGTCTCCATTCCCGCTGCCTAAGCATTTACGTTGCTATAGATCTACAACTAGGAGAGGGTAGCAAGCTATAAGTCATCTGTGGACTCTGCTATAGGCCTAATTGGTATTGCGACATCACTGTAGGCCTACATAATAATGTGGGCGATTCGCTATGCTCTCGGTTATCTGTAATGAATCCAATGCCAATTGATTCTACCATGTTAATAATGTTATGCTCCATAGCTTGTGCTATTTTATTATAGTGCATTCTGCCTTCTGGTCTTGAATAGCTCGCTGCGTTGTTATAATATTTATTATCAGTCGACGCAATGTCATGAACAGATTCGCAGTTCGATCAATTTCATGGCTGAGTCTCCAAATTTAATCAAAATGTCATTGTAATCGAATATCCTACAGGTAACCGGTGCTCAGAAATAATGGATTCAGACCCGTGACAGAGTCATCAATGACCAAAGGGAAAGTTTTCAATTTTAGAGGCTCTTGCGCAACTGAAGAGAGAGAACTTAATGAGGTCTAACAAAGCGATTATAGCCAAACGACACAGTAAAAGCAACACTCTGGGTCGTGACAATGAGTAGACCTATGCGGAAACCACAATGAGGCAACGGTCTGCCAATCAACAAAGACGCGGCGAGGCTGAGAGAAGGTAAGAGTGCAAGGGACGTGAGTAAGCATGTTCTTTATTAAACCAGTAGTCAAACAGAACATGGGTTGACGAATGTTATATTGTCAAATTATGAAATACACTTTAGTTCGACAATAGCATTTAATTTAACGATATGTTCAATCATTCTGCGTTATTCTGTCTGTCCGCCATTGATAGTTCTTTCTCGAATCCTCCTCTGACTCTTAACTGTTTCCCTACTCTATATTCCAGCAGACTGGTTCCCTACTATACTACATCCCCCCCTTCTTTAAATGCTAACTTCTATAGAGATTGTATATGGCTTAACAGAATTCCAGCATATACAGTTCTTCAGAACATCATAACAGTCTCTACTACTAACTGAACAGTCTCTACTAATAACTGAACAGTCTCTCAGAATCCCAGAACAGTCCTGTAAGACCCGACTGTTCATTCTGGACTAAAACGTCTTGGTGGTCTTCTATTCATCCGATGTGGGTAGCGACGTGGTTGAATAGGTCCATTCTCAGGTTCATTCTCCTCGCGTGCTGGCAAATTGCATCTCGGAGTTCCAGGTCTTCTTCCCATTGCTCCATTTGGTGGTTGGTTGATTTGAGTTGGGATACAATCATCCTCATCTTCATTGTCATCTTCCCTCACCTTTCTTTGACTGGCACTGTCGATTTTCTTGAAGAATGTTGTGTTTCTTGTCACGGAGTATCCGTTTCTTCCAGCTGTGATCATTGTTCCTTTAATGTTGGTTACGGTTAGTGGAATGCGGTCATAAAATCCGGATATCTTATTGCCCCGAAGCCTCTTCACTAGTACAGTATCTCCAATTCTGCATTCCCTCTGGGTGCGTTTAGAGTTTCTACTGTCAGCATAGGCCTTCATTTTCTGTTTGGCTTCGGCATCTTGTATTCTTAGGTCTTCATCAGTAACAAACTTTGATGTATCTGGAATACGTCCTCTGAATGTATATCTTAATAAGATTTCAGCAGGAATTTTCCCCGTCGTAGTGTGTGGCGTGGATCGATATGCACGAAGAAATGTGTACATCTCTTGCTTCCAGTTCTTTCCTTCAACATGAGCAATTTGAAGTATCTTCTTCAAGGTTCTCATAAATCTCTCTGCCTCTCCATTTGCTCTTGGCCAATAAGGTGTGATACGTTGGTGCTTGAAACCGGAATATTCAGCGAATTGTCTGAATTGTTCACTGTTGAATGGAGGTCCATTATCACTCTTCACTGTCATCGGCGATCCAAACATCGCAAAGACTCTGTCAAAAGCAGGAATGACAGCACTAGCGGATGTTGAAGTGATGATTTCAACGACTGGATAGCGAGAATAGTCATCTATTATGACCAGCAGGTAGTCACCACTCGGTAAAGGGCCACAGAAATCCGCTGAAAGATTTTGCCATGGTCCCTCTGGTAATGGGGTCATCTGCAGAGGTTCTGAAGAGATTTCCGGTGTAGCTATCTGACACGATAAGCATTGCCTGACAGCATCCTCAGCTGCCTTGTCTATGCCAGGAAACCACACTTTTTGTCGCAGAAGTTTCTTTGTTTTTGTTATCCCTTGATGACCATCATGCGATAATTGGATAACCCGCTGTTGTAAACTGTGTGGAATCACTATTCGTGTCCCTCTTAATAGTATCTTGCCATCTGCGGATGAGCACAGTTCATCACGGACGTTGTAGAACGGACGAAGATCTGTCGACTTTGAAGCGTCAATCCAGTTCTCGGATTCGATACACTGAAAAATCTTCTGCAAAATCACATCAGACGCTGTTGCATCTGCAATTTGTTCCAAGGTCATGGCTTTAGGAATTGCGTTGTTGACAATAAAATTGATGTACTCCTCTGAGACTTTGTGTGACCTCTCATCCATGCTTCCTTGGTCAGCTACTGGATGGCGTGACAAGTAATCAGCTGGATTATCTTTTCCAGCTTTGTGTGTGATTCTGAAATCGTAAGGCTGCAGTCTGATGCACCATCGTTCCATTCTGGCAGATAACTTGCTTCGAGGATTCCCATACATGGCTTCAAGTGGCTTATGATCACTGATCAGATCAAAAGAACTGCCATATAAATATCGGTGTAAGCGCTCACATGCCCAGACGCATGCAAGAGCCTCACGTTCTGTTTGTGAGTAACGTTGCTCAACTTCCGTTAGTGATCTACTCACGTATGTAATGACCTGCATGTGACCTTGATCATCTTTCTGAGCAAGAATAGCACTGAGTCCAACAGGGCTTGCATCTACAGTGACACATGATCGTCTGTTAGGATCATAATAAGCGGTAGTTGCATTCTGGCACATGCATTCCTTGAGTTCTGCAAACGCCTGTTGTTCAACAGATCCCCATTTGAAGGGTACTGTTGTTTTCGTTAACTCTCTTAGCGGTTGTGTTTTGGTTGCATAGTCTTTGATGAATCGAGAATTGTAATTCAGCATTCCAAGAAGACTTCTAACTTCCGTGGCATTTGTTGGCTGTGTCATATTCATCAGAGCATCGATCTTGTCTGGATCTACGCTGACTCCTCTTTCTGAAAATACATTCCCAAAGAACGTAAGTGATGTTTTGTTCAGTTCACACTTGTTCTTGTTTAGAGTTAAGCCACTGTCCACCAAGCGACTGATCACAGCACGCAAACTCTTATCATGTTCTGCTGCTGTACGTCCATGAATAATGATGTCATCACTGATGTTCATGACACCGGGTATTCCTTCCAGGACCTGTGCTATGGTGTTCTGGAATACTTCACTTGCTGAAGATATCCCAAAATTGAGTCTTCTGTATCTGAATAAGCCAACATGTGTAGAAAATGTAGTTATATACCGACTGCCTGGATCCAATTCCAGTTGATGATAACCGGCCCTGAGGTCCAATTTAGAGAATTTCTTCGCTCCATTTAAATCGTTGATGATATCCTCCAAAGTAGGGGTTACATGTCTCTCACGAAGAATAGCTTTATTCGCTTGTCTCATGTCAACACAAATGCGTACCTTGTCCGGTTCTTTAGGTTTCACTGGTGTTACGATTGGTGACATCCAAGGTGTCGGTCCTTCAATTTTTTCGATAATTCCCTTCTCAAGAAGAACACTCAATTCTTTTTCAACTTTCTTGCGTATGTGGAATGGTATTCGTCTGTGTTGCTGTGCTGATGGTTTAACATTTTCATCGATGTGAAGTTTAACACTGAAGTTCTTCAGTTTTCCAATTCCATCGAAAAGCTGAGGATATTCCTTCTCCAACAATTCAATCGTCAGAGGGTGTGATGGTTCAATAACATTTAGATGCAATGCAATCAAACCAAGCTTTGAGGCAGTCTCATAGCTTAACAACGAACCTTTATCACCTTCGGCTACATGGAAAACTGCATTCACGATATTGTGTTTGTATCTCACCTGAGTTTCAAAATGGCCTATAATTCTGACTGGTGTGGTTGATGCGTATGAGTGAATCGTGATCTGCGATGGCTGAAGTTTCATACCTTTCGGAAACTCAAGAAAAGTCAGTTCGTCTATGATGTTGACACTAGCCCCCGTGTCCAGAAGCATGTCGACCGGAAGATTGTTGATAAGCACTCGGACATAAGGCAATTTCTTTATTTTCTGGTGTTCAAGCACGAAGGCATAATCATCCACCGATTCGTCTTCTGTCTGAAACGATTTTGCTTCTGTATCCAACTGACGGATATGGCGTACAGTGGTTGTGGGTGTTTGTGCCACAGTTGTTGTGCGTTGTGCTCTCATTCGCTGGGATTTAATTGTGTTACGGCATTGTCTCTGGAAGTGGTTTTGCATATTGCAGGCAAAACAGGTTTTTCCCCAGGCTGGGCACCGCGTTTTCCCACCCGGATGAGGATAGGAAAGGCCACAGTTACGACACTGGCTCACCGACTGTGATGAATTTGGCTTCTGAGCTGGCTGCTGACGAGTCTGAGGGGTTGGGTGCTGGTTCACTCGTGCCACGGTATGGTCCCTGTCACTAACTCCCATTTCTATGACTTTAGCTTGGCGATCCGACGATTCCATGGCACGCGCTGTGTCCAATAGAACTTTTAACGTCATATCAGCATCAGCAAGAGCACGTCGTCGCAGGCGATTGGAGCGAGTGGTTTGGATAATATGAGATTTGATTTCGGCATCCGCATTTGCAAAGTTACAGTGTTTAGCCAAGGTTCGAAGCCGTGTATGATAGGTATCCGTTGTTTCGTCTTCATTGGGCTTTGCCAAACGGAAATTGTATCTTTCAAATTCAATGTTTTTCTGTGGGCTAAAATGGTCATCTAGCGCTTTCTTTGTTAGTGCATAGACAGAATGTTCGGCAGACTCAGATTCAACAACTAATCCATCGTAAATGTCAAAAACTTCCTCACCTGCCAGGTGCAGAAGCAAAGCTCGTTGGCGTTTAGCCTCGGTAATGTTCAACGCAGTTAGTAGATTTTCAAAACAGTCTATCCATTTTTTCCAGCGTTGCGCCGTCGACGTTGGGTCGGCATCCGGCCTGAACGGTGCGAAGTGGGGTATTGGCCCTAGTTCCATCGCGAAGTTCGTTCCGTTTTATTCCTCGTCGCCAAATGTTATATTGTCAAATTATGAAATACACTTTAGTTCGACAATAGCATTTAATTTAACGATATGTTCAATCATTCTGCGTTATTCTGTCTGTCCGCCATTGATAGTTCTTTCTCGAATCCTCCTCTGACTCTTAACTGTTTCCCTACTCTATATTCCAGCAGACTGGTTCCCTACTATACTACAACGAAGATTTAGAACGAATAAACGAAACATCTAAGGTATATAGATAATCAAACATGGAGCCATTTGTTAGAAAGTGGGCATGTCAGTGTGTGTTCAGCATTCTGACTAAAACTATTTTATGAAGCTGCTTGTGAGCTAATTTTGTATAGTGTATGTGGTCAGCTAAGGGGTGAGCGTACGAATAGACCAGCTCAAGGTCAGCTAATAGTTAAGCGTACGGACAGACAGACTTGCAGGTGGCAGACTGGCGGGAAAGTTGGCGCGGCTCGGCCGACCGTCGCCGGAGAGCGCGAGAGAGAGAAACAGACAGACAGACAGACAGACGGAGAGAGGCAGAGAGAAGGACAGAGCGGCAGGGGGAAGAGTGTACGCCCAGACAGTGAGATAAGTTGTTGAAGGAGTGCTAGTAGGGTAAGACGTTATAGAGAACAGTGGAGTGTGTGTTAAAAACTTTAGAGAGTAGTAAGATATTAAGGTTGCGTTGCTGTCACAGAATTGAATCGCTTGTCGTCGTTGATGCATTGTTGTGTTATTTGCGAATATTAAAACGGAGAAGAAAATACAAGAAACAGATCTTGGTTGTAAGTGAACAAGTTAAGAACTTTAGAAACTTATACACTAGCCTTAGATACCGTCATACAGGGAATAGGTTAGGGCTAGGCTGCGCTACAGAACAGTAAGAAGAGACTGGAGAAATCGTCAGTGAAGTTGGAACCTGACATTTGGTGGCAGCGGTGGGATAGTCAATCGAAGTTACGGACGGTGGGATTTCGAATTCAAGCAACGGACGGCGGGATTGTCAATCCAAGTTTACGGCCGGAGGAATAGTAACGGACGTTGGGATTTTGTATCCGAGTTACGGACGGAGAGATATTTACGAACGGTGGATTTTTAGTCCAAGTTACGGACGGTGGATTTCAAATCATTACGAGAAGCCGACCACACGGGAGAAGGACACTGAGCATCTGAGGAACCGGAGAAGCATTCCGAGCATCCGAACAACTGGTGAGAAGATACAACGGGCATACGAACGACATTACGACAACGCAACGCCAGAGAGGTATACAAAACTCGCTCCTTGAATAAACAAGTAATAGAAATTACAGTCAACCAATCACAGAAAGCATAGCCACTCCCTCGATTTCTTCACGCAAATCACTGAAGTAAGGAAGTAAGATGGAGAAACTTACAGAACAAAAGCAAGCTAATATAAAGAAGATGTCTTCTGATCGAATAATAAAATTATTAATCGAAGCTGATCTAGACGTGGAAGAAGTCGAAGAGATGTCAAGGGAAAATTTGATGAGAGCTCTAGCAGAGGTGTGGCTAAAAAAGGAAGCTGAAGAGAAAGGTGCAGTAGGTGGTGCTGAGGAGAAACCACAGGCTATGTCTATGGAGGCGTTGATGCAATTTATGATGATGAGGGAGGAGCAACGGAGACAAGAAGAGAAAGAACGGAAACAAGAAGAGAAAGAGAAAGAAGAGCAACGGAGACAAGAAGAGAAAGAACGGAAACAAGAAGAGAAAGAGAAAGAGGATCAACGTAGACAGGAAGAAAAAGAACGAGTAGAACGATCAGAAAAGATTCGACAGGAGAAAGAGGAGCAAAGGAGGCAAGAAGAGAAAGAACGGAGACAAGAGGAGAAAGAAAGAGCAGAAAAGATCAGACAAGAAGAGAAAAAACAAACAGAACGAGCAGAAAGGATGAGACAAGAAGAGATAGAAATGCAGAAGCAGCAGTTTCAGCTTCAGTTAGAACAAATGAAAAAAGATCGTGACGAAGCAGAACGAAGAAGGATGGAACTAATGATAGAATACGAGAGAGCAAGGAAAAGCGATGAAGAAATACGAAAACAGCAGATTGAAGAGCAAAAGGCTCGCGAGGAAGACAAAGAAGCCATGCGTTTGGCAGAATTAGAAAGAGCCGAAGAGATTCGACAGGAAGAATTGAAAATGGAGAAAGAAAGTTTGGAAAGAGCGGAAAGAGAAAGGGAAGAACAAGTACAAATAGAACAAAAGAAACTCGCTCTTAAGGAAGCACAGCTCCGAGAAATGGCTATGGAAAAGGAGGAACGCAGAAGGCAGTTAGAATTGTTGCAGCAGAAGATAGAACAAGAAGAACTGCGCAGGGAAGAAGATCAAAATAGACTGAAGAAAAGAGACAAAGACGATAGAAGGAGCCGTGAGGAGTCAGAACAAAATAGGATCCGAGAAAGTGAGACAATGGTGTCTAAGATTAAGAAGATAGGTGATGCAATGAAACACGTGTTACCTAAGATGCCATATGATATGATGGAGGTGCCATTATATTTTGAGACAGTTGAGAATGCATTCAACAGTTTTACGGTGGAAAAGCAGTTTTGGGTCAAATTGCTGTTGCCACTAATGACGCCAAGAGCGAGAACGGTGTTGAACCGATTGTCTTTTGATGATCTAGACGATTACGACATAGTGAAAGAACATTTACTGAAAGAATTCAAATTGACAGCGAGAGAATATCGATCACGATTTGGAGAAGCGAAGAAAACGGCAGAAGAGACATACACTATGTTTACAGCAAGATTGAAGAATCTGTTGAACTATTATGTCAGAAGTAGACGAGTGGGCAAAGACTATGAGAAGTTATTTGATCTGTTGGTGGCGGATAAGTTGAAAGAATGTCTACCACCGGGTCCACTACAGTTCGTACTAGCAAAAGAGGGTACTGAATGCTTCGAAGCTAGTAATGTTGCAGAACTCGCAGACATACACGTGAACAATCGAATTGGTCTAATGTTTCAAGACAAACCGAAATATGAAGCATGGGGTAATAGTTCGAAGCAACCCAGGTGGAATAGTAATAACAAAGAAACAGGAAACCAAGCCAGAAGTAATGAAGCAAGGAATGATGGTGCTCTTGGAAGACAGTTTAGTCAAGATAGAAGAGAAGCAACGGGTGACAGACAAATATACAGTCGAATTCCAGTGATGGGACGCCAAAGAGAAAACAATGCAGCGTACAATTACAGGCGGGAGAGCACTGAACAGAGAGGGATTGGTAAGAAACGTTGCCATAATTGTCAGTCAGACAAACATCTGATAAAGCATTGTCGAGTACCACCAAGAATGACAAATCTGAGAAATAGATTTACTCGAAGTGCAGAAAATCTCAGAGTAAATCAGATCCAAGTAATGAATGCACCGAATCAGCCGGAAGAACAAGACAACCGCGAAACGGAAGTGAAATCAGTAATGAAGTGCACGCCTCAATTTGCTATACAGAGAGAAATAGTAAATTCTGCTCCCATCAAAGATACTGGTCGAGAAACTGAAAGCAAAGATGAGTGTCAACGTACAAAGAAGTCATTACTACAGCATGTCAATGTAGAGATACGTGGAAATGATGACAGTTGTCAGCCTGTGCAAGTCAAAGCGCTGATTGACTCTGGTACTGAGATTCCAGTAATCAATGAGGAATTGTTGAAAGGAGCGACAGTGGAAGAAATTGGTAGAGTACATTTGCAATGTGTGGCTGGAGAACCCATTCCAGCTAAGTTGGTGACAATCGAAGTGCGGATGAGTTGTCATAACGAAGGAGGAGATCTGAAAGACAAGGGAGTAAATATCGCACCATATTTAACCTTGGTGTGTGCCAGCATTCCGGCAGTCTTGTGCAAAGATAACAAAGAAAAGTTCTTGCTGCATCCAGAGATAATCGCAGAACTGAAAGAGGTTCCACCAGTGAGTGTATTGCAAGGAGAATTGCAAGCGAATGTGACTACAAGAGCACAGAGTCGAAGAAGAGAAGTGGAAGAAGGAGAAGAGGAAAAAGTCAAATGAGAGTTTGCTAGATGAGGACACAGAAAGCGAAGATGAACAAAGCGTTCAAGAAGAAGAAGAAGGAGTAACATCTGGGAGCAATGAAATTGAAGAAGAGATGGTTGCATGTGAACGTGATGATTATGATGATTCTGAAAGTGATGGTGAAATGGACACGAGTATGAGAGATTTGTTTGCCGAGAATACGAATGATGAAAGACAATTGGCAAACGCAACGAAATTTGAAGAGCAGCAGAGAAATGACGAGTCACTGAGGTCGTGGTGGAAGATAGCTGAAGACAAAGGATCAGAGTTTAGTGTGGTGAATGGGTTGATGTATAAGAAGCATCAAATGTTGGACCAGTTGGTGTATCAGTTGGTGTTGCCGAAGGAAAGAAGAATTCAGGTGATGGAATTGGCGCACGAGTCAGTATTTGGCGGACACTTGGGAGAAGAGAAGACAAGGGAACGTATCAAGTTGTCCTTTGTGTGGCCAAGAATGCGTAGAGATGTGGTGAAATTCTGCAAGTCCTGTGAGAAGTGTCAGTTGAAAGCACGAAGTTTGGTGATGGATCGAGTGCCGATTACACCAATACCAAGGGAGGATGTGCCGTTCAGAAGAATGACCATGGACGTCGTAGGACCAATCGAACCGACGTCAGCAGCAGGGCATAAGTATTGCCTGTGCATCGTGGACTCATGTACAAGATGGCCGACAATATTCTTGATGAAATCATTGACTGCTAAGGCTGTATGCGAAGCTTTGATGAAGCTGTTCATGGATGTGGGAGTTCCGTCAGTGATAACGAGTGATAGAGGGACGAATTTTACAGCCAGTCTAACAAGAGAATTTCTGAAACTGATGGGGTGTTGTCCTCGATTCGATTCGCCAGGACATCCAGAAGCGGCAGGATTGGTGGAGAGAGGGAATCAAACGTTCAAGAAGATGATTCATCATGTCGTTGTGGAAAATCCGAGACAGTGGCATAAAATTATTCCATTTACAGTTTGGGCATTGAGAGAAGTGCCTAATGCAACTACCGGAGTGGCACCGTATCTACTAGTCTATGGAAAGTTGCCGAGAGGGCCACTAACCATTCTTAAAGAAACCTGAAAACAGGAAGGAAGTGAAGCAAGTCTTAGGATTTTTTGGGTTTTACAGACAGTTTATTTGTACTTTTGCTGAAATTGCTAAACCATTGACAGACTTAACCGGCAAGAAAGTACCTGAGAATATTGTTTGGACTGATGCACATCAGAAAGCCTTTGATTCCCTTAAACAGATTGTCTTGTCAAATGTGATTCTATATATGTTTGAGGTTGGGAAACCATTTAATTTGTACTGTGATAGCAGTGATTTTGCTGTGGGAGCTGTTCTGTCTCAGGTGGACGAGGAAGGGATAGAACGTCCCGTTTCATTTATCAGTCAGAAGCTGACAGATACCCAGAGGAGATGGGCGACGATTGAGAAGGAAGCCTATGCAATCATATGGGCTTTAAACAAGTTGAAAGAAATTCTTATTGGTTCTAAAATCAATGTGTTTACAGACCATAATCCTTTAGTTTATTTGACTGAATCAATGTCGAAATCTGCTAAATTAGTCAGATGGTCTTTATCATTGCAAAATTTTGACATTCTATTGAACTATAAGAAAGGTAAATTGAATGTAGTAGCCGATTGTCTGTCTAGATTGTAGTGTAAGATATTTTATGATGTATTATGTTATGGACTATTTGCATTGTTTAGTTAAGATACGTTCGCTAATTTTTTTAGATAATTAGCTCTCTTTAAAAGAAAGGAGGGAGGTAATGTGAGCTAATTTTGTATAGTGTATGTGGTCAGCTAAGGGGTGAGCGTACGAATAGACCAGCTCAAGGTCAGCTAATAGTTAAGCGTACGGACAGACAGACTTGCAGGTGGCAGACTGGCGGGAAAGTTGGCGCGGCTCGGCCGACCGTCGCCGGAGAGCGCGCGAGAGAGGAACAGACAGACAGACAGACAGACAGACGGAGAGAGGCAGAGAGAAGGACAGAGCGGCAGGGGGAAGAGTGTACGCCCAGACAGTGAGATAAGTTGTTGAAGGAGTGCTAGTAGGGTAAGACGTTATAGAGAACAGTGGAGTGTGTGTTAAAAACTTTAGAGAGTAGTAAGATATTAAGGTTGCGTTGCTGTCACAGAATTGAATCGCTTGTCGTCGTTGATGCATTGTTGTGTTATTTGCGAATATTAAAACGGAGAAGAAAATACAAGAAACAGATCTTGGTTGTAAGTGAACAAGTTAAGAACTTTAGAAACTTATACACTAGCCTTAGATACCGTCATACAGGGAATAGGTTAGGGCTAGGCTGCGCTACAGAACAGTAAGAAGAGACTGGAGAAATCGTCAGTGAAGTTGGAACCTGACACTGCTGCTTGCTACAGGATCTGTGAATTAAGCAATAAAGTCTCGCTTTGTCAAGTGGGAGTCGCCTGTGAAAGGTCGCCAAGTAGGGCATAGAAGAGCCGATTATATATAGATATAGCGTTTTAGGAAATCGCTATTGTTTCCTGCTTACTTACCTACGCGCCACATCTTTTTCTATAGCTAGATCGTGGTAGTTAATTTTAGCACGGCAGGCTGCAACGCGCTATTAATATAAAATTATACTATGCAAATGCGTTGAGGGCCGCAGTATCGGCACGTGTAGGATTTTGATTGGTCCTAAATTGCTGCACGCATTTTTGGCGCACAGGAAGTGGCCTGTGATTGGCTACGGCCAGTGTTTTGGCGCAAACTGAGCTGTCGCACCGCAGTTGCGCAGTAGATTCCGAAGGAGAAGGAAGGTGCTGCCGAGTTGCGTAGTAGGCTAGATACGGACGAGGCAAGACCTGTCGCAAACAGTAGCGAAGGTGGTAATATCTTCTGTCGAAATATTCGTGAAATATTGGGTTTTCAATCGAATTCATGAGAAGAACTTGCATTTCGGTAACCGGGCAACTCATCTTTACACTTCGTGTCGCCGTTTCGTCCGAGAAACGTGCATTTGCCGTCCTGTGGGTGACAAATATTCGAAGAGGAAGAAATTGTCAGAAATACTCTGGGCAAAATTATCCCAAGGGAGGATCCGCCCTTCTTAAGACAGGGAAGTATAAATTTAAGTTAATACTGGATCGAATCTAGTTGTGGTAATTATCGAAACGTGATAATTGCTGTATACTGTGATTATTCTATGATCGAAAATAGAGTAGAAATCTAACACTGATTTAGTTATTTGCTATGCGCCAATTGCGAATGACTCTAGTGTAAAATCGAGACAATTTAACTTTAATTTCGGAGAGTGTTCTCCTTAGTCAGTGAAACTATTTTATTTAATTGTGATATTTTGTATTTTAAATAAGGCTGTTGAATTGTAATTAAACTGCATAAAGAAACAGTGTAGTAACTAAAATACAACAAATATGTCTGCACCTGATTCTGATGAGATGAGGGAAATGAATCAGATAAAAGAGGATAGGAATCCATTGCTGGAATTTCCTGTGAGTGAGACAATTGATTGCTTAGTGGTGCCGCCTACTGTAGTAGAAAGGCTATTGAATATTATCGAACTTACTCAGAAACAATATGAGGAAATGGAGGATAATACCGGGAGAGTATTAGAGCAGCAGTCCAGAAAGATAGAGCAATTAGGCTATAGGATAGAAGAGCTCACTGTGGGTATTTCTTCCGACAAACCTGTTGTGTGGGATTCGAATCCTGATGAGTACCTAGGTATTGGTGCTATCGCTGCCCCAAAGGGAGCCGTTGAGATATGTCCCGAATCGGTCCTGGTAGAGATGAGGAAAAGCAAAAAGGCTTTGATCCCTAGTTCAATATGGAAATACCCGAGCAACAGGGACGGATCCAGGGGGCAATCCGGCCATGCCTCCCCATTCCAAATCTCCATGGAACGGGGCCCCATCCATGGTCGCCCAACTGATTTTTTGCAGGGAGTCAGTCATGGCCAGGAGAATTAATATATAAATGTAATTAAAATCTATGCCTCTCACACAATTGCATTGTTTTAATATAAAGCAACGAAAAGAAACAATCTTTCAACAGTATCCGACTATGATTTATGGCATACAACGTATGTTATTCATGGATATATTCATAGTAAAATGTAAAAATATTAACACCAATAAACACAATTATAACTAATAACAACTAAATATTAATTACAAAGCAAGTTAACACTAACAATAGTATTAGGGATTAATTTATTTGTTCCCAGATGCAACAAAAATTTAAGGGGCAAAACTTGTTAAGTTTTGAATTTAGTCTATAATATGTGCAAGAAACTGCGGTGAATGATCACACATGTTTACTTGTTGTTCTTATTTATTTCTTACTATGTTTCATTCAGTGGTGGGAAGTATTTATTTATTGTTGTCTTAAAAATAATATAACATAGTGAGGTCTATTCATACTTTAACTTGGAAATGTTTTGAGCATTGTGTGCTTCATATTATAAAAACATAAATACTTTTAAAAATACTTTTGTTTGCCATTAATAACAGCTAATAGAGCAATGTTGCATGCTGTATGCAGTAGCCCTACAATAACCATTATTCACCATTATTATTTATGAAGAAAGTCTCTGGTTATGGCCTTAAGCCAGGCATAACATACAACCATAACATAGCCATAATTTCATGGATAATATATATATATATAATTATAGATATAATATTTTATAATGCATTATGCAGTCTACCAAGCAACATTTGCAATGCAACTTTATCAACCAACTGTCCACTGTCAGTGTGTGCCTTCACTTCAATCTGATACTCAAATGTATGCCTCTAGCACAATTGCATTGTGAAATAAAAATGTTGGAAACCACTTTCACGAACAAGAGTTTGATCATGCTTCTAAAAAAACTTAATGGACCTATTTGCACAAGAAAGGAGCATTCCAGGTCCATTTTCTACACATTTTCTTGTGTCAGTTTCAAAATCGATTGTTCTAGCAATATTATACTCAACGTCTTCAAAGGTCAACCTGGCCAAACCATAAGATGTGAATGAGATATTGTAGGCCTTCAAACATTTAAATCTATCATTTTGTGTTTGCTAAATGATCTCTTTGCAGAAGCTACCGCTGATGGAATTGTCAACAGTAAGCCCATGCATTACCTGACACACATTTGGAAATAACTCCGAAGGATTTTTTTATATGTGTCAAAAGTTCAACAGGTTCAATGGGCACATAAAAAATTTGCCTGTTATAATAGGCCTACCGATGGTAAATGTTCAATTTCTGTTGCAAATCCTGACCATTAAGGAATGTAGGATAAAGCTAGAGCTTTTCCTGCCAAATTACATGTAGGCCTAGGCCTAGGCTTATACATGATTAGATTTAGATATTTGCACAAGAATTAAACCTCTCAGACAGAGCTAATTAAAATATGCAAAAAACAGAAAAACTTTGATTGCAAGCTCCTCCTAGCCCCTGAAAATGTACGGCCAATTTTTAAATCTTTGGGTTCTTGGGGGAGCTTAGCCCCTAGCCCTGATAAACTCCGCCCATGCCTATAAGAGTGCATTCCTTGTAGGCTATGCTGCGTATACTGAGTTGTTTTTAGCAATCTGATACAATCCTGTTAAAATGAGTGTTACTTACTCTTAATATTTGCACAAATACTATTTTTGTTCAACTGAATAGCTTCTCTCCAGCGCTATCTTTAAAATAAATTGTCAAATTTCAAAATGTTTTGGTTCTGTTATTTGAACACCTGAACACCTAGTAAAACAACATCGTTACTACATGACTTTCAGATTCTGACCCCCGCAATTTATTAGTTCTTGGCTGGTTTGTGCACCATTTGTTATTATTTAACTGCAAAGTGTGTCCTGGTCAGCAATTCAGGACCATCTTAGGAAACAGGGATAAGCTGATTCTTGTGCTGAAAAGTCAGCTTATGTAATATAATTGTACTCATGTCTGAAGTTATTCACTGCAATAACCCAGCAACAGCAGAACTGAGCTGCTGAACTCGATACATATAGATATTATTAATATTGTAATTATATATATAGTTTATCAGTACTGAACAAATTGAGTAATTTTGCTAAAATTACATCTCACAAGGGCACTGTTGCAGTGTGGAAGCTTAAAAAACCTATTTTTAAAGTATAGTCTATATTTGCTGAGATCTTTTGGCACCCTAATAGTATGCACTGAAAAGTACAGCTATTTTGCTGAGAAAACAACTTAAAATGATACCATTGCAATGTGAAAATTCAAACAGTTTCTGGTGGGGAGGGGATATCCCCTCCCCATACCCCTCCCCCACCACTCTCGCCGCTACGCGCCTCATGATTGTCTTCCAGACGGTCAATAGTCTACCGCTCCAGAAACCTCAATCCCCTCCCCAGAGGAGGGGACTAAATTAAACTCTGGTTTCGGGCAAACGACAAAAAAATTCCGACCAGGCCCAAAAATGTTTGCCCCCCCTTCGAAAATTCCTGTATCCACCCTTGCCGAGCAAAGAGAGCTATGTTGCATCAGAAACCCTGATGAGCCAAACGAGGCCCCTACAATCTAGTTCCTCTGCTCCTGTTGACTATATGTTCACCGTGTTTAGGCCCATACAACAGTGCTCTAGCTCTCACAGGGGAGTCACTGAGGCTATTTCACTCAAGGCCCTGGTAACTGAAAGTGAATTGGGAAATAGGCAGATAGGTGGCCCTCTGGTGACGGAGAGAAACGTTACATAGAGTTGAGAATAGGCCTACAGGTGAGAATCGTGAACTGGATCACTTGCTGTCGAAAAACTAATGAACGGTGTCCCGTACGAAGAAGCCCCGGAGTAGCAGTCGAAATCGTTCATCTACAGACAGAATTGGGATTACTAAGTCTTCTTCACCTTAGACGATAATCTGTAAAAAAAAGTGAAACGTGAACTCGCGTTCAGACCATCTGGAGGTAGGATTAAATAGATTTCGAATTACCATTGAAAGTAGCTTGAAAGCAATTTTATCCAGGGCTGAAAGTGAGCCGGGTCGGTCCGGGTGTGCGACCCGGCATCGATTTTCGTGACCTGCTGCTGCCGAGTGTCAGCCGGGTCGCTTGTTTACCAAAAATCAGTTGCGAATGACTAAAAAAGGTCGTCATTCGCCAAAACTAGGTTAAAACGGCAGGATTTAAAAAACATTTTCGGCAAATGACTAGCGTAGATGCTTATGCCAATGAATACACCGCAGATATGTTAAACATGCCGCCGACCCGTGATGAGGTTATGTGCACCATAACCTTACTGGGCGGCACGCCGGCTTCCTGGGAGGGGCTACGCCGGTAGTCCTATACAACTACATTAGGAAATGGGGTGTTAAAATTTAACACCCCATTTCCTAATTTCCGCCCTCTGGCCCCCTAAGTCTCCGCCTATGAATGCTGCTGCTAATTTAATTAGCAGCAGCATTCATAGGCGGAGACTTAGGGGGCCAGAGGGCGGATCCCGAATTTGCGGTTGGGGATAGAGATGCTGATATCCCCAATATTTAAGAAATATTTCAGAAATATCATTAGACTCTATAAATTTCTAGAGTGTTATCCACTGTTTATCCATAATGAGCAATTTCGTTAACGACGACAGCAAAAAATTCTACCTCTGCAGTGTGGAAAAATGTATAGGCCTACGACGTGGTGACGGTGGTGGAGACATTCTTTGAACACTTAAGCCATTAAATTTTCGTTCAGCAATGAAATAATGATGAGAAATTTGTTGAGATGACAGCTTAAAATGATGACACTGCAGTGTGGCTAATTATGTAAAAAAAAACATTTAAAAAATACATGGGTTCACTTTTGAAGTCATAAACCGCGACTTTCGGCCAGGGCCGTAGCAACAATGAACGTGCCCCCCTCCGAACATATGTCCGGGGCGGCGGGGCCCTTTGCAATGCAGAAACTGTTATACGCACATTACGCAGTAGGCCTATACGTAATTCTGCTACGTGATTAGACCTATTCTAAGTAATTTCGTTTCATAATTAGGAAGCTCTAAATCCAGGGCTGAAAGTGAGCCGGGTCGATCCGGATCTGGGACCCGGTATCGATTTTCGAGACCCGCTGTTGCCGGGTCGCAGCCGGGTCGCTTGTTTACCCAAAATCAGACTTTAAAAAATTAAAATTTTTAAAAAAGCTCATCAACTTTTTTGGCAGAGTGGCAGAGGAAAAAAAGGACTTTTTCATCGACATTTCGATCGGATGACTAAAAAAGTTCCAGACCCTGCAAATTTTCTAAACCGTTTTCAGCTCTGTCTAAATCTGATATTATTATACCCCATGAACTCTTCTAGAATTGGCATCAAAGTGGGGGCATGAAAGCCCCCGCATGAAAGGGGGCCCCTTTCATGCGGGGGCCCCCTTCGGTCGGAGGGTACGGAGGGCGGTCGCTACGCCTCTGCTCTCGGCATTGAAATGATGAGCCGTTTCGTTAAAATGACAACCTGAAATGCAACTGCGGCAATGTGGAAATTCATCAAATTTGACCATTGGGGAGACGATATTTGTTGAACTCTTAAATCAAGTCTTTCAGCAATGAAATTATGAGAGATTTTGCTGAGATGACAGCCTAAAATAATACCATTTCAGTTAGGAAATTTGATGATTTAAACAATAGGAGAACACACTTTTAAGCCGTAAACCACGACTATCAGCACTGAAATGATGAGCATTTTCGCTATAGGTCTAATGACAGCTAGTCTAACATGCTAATATTGCAGCGTGTAAATTCAAAAACATTTTGATAATGGGGATGGGCATATCTCCTCCACCAAACCCACCCCTCTCTTAGTAATCGCAATCGATCGAAACCGTCATCTCCAAACTTCTAAAGCGCTACTCAGAAGCCAAACACGGGGCACCAGCTTATTCACGAGCGCTGCGTCGAGTCAAAAGAGTTGTCCGTAAGTGTAGTCCGAAGGTGGTCCGGGTCGAGTTACCAAAGGATCAGAGGGGGCGGGACAGCCACTAGGCTAAGGCGAGTGTCACCTGGACCGGGAATTGGAGTGTGGAGGATCAGATGAGACATAGTAAGAGTTTTTGAAAAGGCGTGACTTCATTTTCGAATTAAAAGCCCAAGGTATGATGGATGGAGGAGCCTGAGGAAGGTGATCATGGTGTGTGATCAGTAATGATGGACATTGATGGTGGAAGAACTGAAAAAGATCGGAATTCAGGAGTCTAGACAGATCATTCCAAATGCGTGGTGCTGTGTTGGATATGGCTCGGTTGCAGAACTTGAGATGACTTGTGACCGGCGGTCGAGAAAGAAAGACAGGCCGATTATCGGGTAGAGCCGATTGGCTGGATAGTGAACAGTTCGCGAAGATATCTGGACTTGGAACATTGTAAGGAGTTGTAGGTTAAGGAGAATCGGTAATAGCGCTCTGCAATAATCATCTCGGAATCAACATTACCAAGCAAGACATTTCCACGGCGCATAGAATCCATGCTGGAAAGTCACTCAAGACACGTCCGCTTGTCGTAAGGTTTACTACACGACGGGTCCGTGATCAAGTCTATCGTGCGAGAAAGTCACTAAGAGAGATCGGCCCCAACCATCCACCGATATACATCAATGAACAACTTACGAAACGTACATCGGATATATTCTTCAATGCGCGGAAACTCCTAAGAAGTAAGAAAATCGCAGGAGCATGGACGATGAATGGGCAAGTCTACATCAAGCGGACGGCAATGGCAAGCGAAAAACCCACCCGAATTGATGACCTCAGTGACCTGCCGAAACCTGACTAAACCCTTGTGGATTCTTTTCAAAGTCACTCTGTGCAAGTTTTCAGTTTTTCTAATTTCTCTCATTATTGTCAATTTCACAACTAGTTTGTATAATTATTATTTTCTTCACCTTATTCTACTCTGTGGATGTCTAGCACTGATCCACAGCGACCTACGTTATTGACTTGTGCGTGCACAACTGAATCGTCAGTTAAACAGAATTCTCTAACCATGTTAACTTGTAGTGTTTGCGCATATGAATTTTATGTGAATTGCCTGTGTACTTATACTCTGACTCTAGAATGGCGTTGCAGTGAATGTTTAAATAGGGCTTGTAATTTGAATTTCTCTGTTGCCAATGATGCTGAATCTATGCCTATCCCTGTTAATAAAGATGTCCCTGATTGCTATAAAAGTTCTAGATTAGAGTTATTTAAATGTGAAGATGTACATCGACCATTACTTAATAACAAGGACTTGGACCCTGATGGTAATTACTTTTGGAATATTGCTAAAGAAAGTGACTATTTTACTTCGTCTCAGCTCTCATCAAAATTTGCTAATTACCGCTCCTCTTTCTCTCTGATGCACCTCAACTGTCGTAGTATTTCTCCTAAAATTAGCGAAATCCAAATTTTATTACATCAGCTTCCGGTTTCTGTCCTTGCACTTACTGAAACCTGGCTAACTGAATTAATGTCTGACATAATTCACATCCCTGGCTACAACTTCATACACAAGAGCAGAAAACAGGGGATAGGAGGAGGTGTTGGATTTTTAGTAAGAGAGGATATTACATTTTCTAAAATTGAGGAAACTAGCACTGAACCAGATTCATTTGAAAGTTTATTTATCAATATATCTCAACACAAATCAATGGATAAGCAAATTGGTGTTATATACAGACCCCCGGGACTGAATGTAAATGAATTTAATACGGATCTTGAAGTACTTCTAAACACTTTTAATAAGAATACTAATAAGACCAGAGAAATTTTCTTGGCTGGTGATTTTAATATTGATTTGTTGGCTTCTGGTAATCATTCCCCTACAAATGAATTTATAGACTGCATGGCTACCTATCATTTCTTTCCATTGATCCTACGACCAACCAGAATTACCCCGACTACTGCCACACTAATAGACAACTTCTTCACTAACTCTCTTAATTCTGTTATTGACTCTGCTATAATAACTTCAGAAATATCTGATCACCTGCCTATAATAACCTGGACTAACAATGTTTCTCACACACTGCATAACATAGGTAAGACTGAAATGAAGAGAAATTTTACTGATGAAACCTCTGCTACTTTTAGAAATAGCTTATCTAACATTGATTGGAATCCAGTTTTGCATTTGTGTAATGAAAATGAACCGGACATGGCATATAATCTGTTTTTGAAAATGGTCAGGATAAGCTATGATGAAGCCTTTCCTCTTAAACCCATTAAAATCTCAAAAAGCAATACCTTTCACCAACCATGGATGACACGAGGCCTATTAAAATCTACCAAAAAAAGGAAGCACTATACATTAAATATATAAAAAAACTACCATTGAAAATAAAAACAAATTTACTACCTACCGTAACAAATATAAATTAATTCGTACAAATATAGAACGTTCTTACTATTCAAGTGAATTCATAAAACATAGTAAGGACATTAAAAAAAACTTGGCAGGTTATTAGAACAGTAATTAAGTCAGCTAAGAAGGACACACTTATTAATGAAATTAATCTGGATGGAAATTTAACGAATGACCCTTTAGTAATGGCTGAAAAATTCAACTCATATTTTACAGGCTTAGCAAAATCTTTATCATCCAAAATCCCCCCATCTGAGAAATGCTTTCAAGACTATCTCCACCCATCCTCCTCTAATTCCTTTGCCCTACTTTCAACTACCTCCCAGGAAATATTAGCAATTAATAACTCTCTTAAATCGACTCACAGTTCTGGCACTGATGATTTGAATCCTATGATTATCACCGGTTATGGAACTTCTTGCCAGTCCGCTGGCTGAAGTGATTAACTGTTCACTAAAAAATGGTATTGTTCCATCAGAAATTAAGCTTGCCAAAGTTCTCCCCATTCACAAACAAGGTGCAAAAAATGAAATTAATAATTACAGACCCATTTCTATACTACCCTTTTTCTCCAAATTATTTGAAAGAGTAATGTATGACAGATTACTTTCATACATAAAGCATAAGGACATATTATATCCGTTTCAGCATGGCTTTCAGCCGGGTCACTCTACCTCCATGTCACTGATTGATATACAGGACAAAATTACCAAGGCCATGGACAATAATGAATACTCAATTGGTATCTTCTTTGACCTTGCAAAGGCATTTGATACTGTGGACCACAAAATACTTTTGTATAAACTTGAACACTATGGTATTAGAGATAATGCACTTCGATGGCTTAGTAGTTATTTGGGCAATCGTCTACAGCAGGTGCTTTGTAATGGAAAATTGTCTAACTTTCAAACTATAGAATTTGGAGTACCTCAAGACTCTATACTTGGTCCTCTCCTGTTTTTAATCTATATCAATGACCTCCCAAATTCATCATCCATCTTACACTATATTCTATTTGCAGATGATTCTAATGTATTTTTTATCGCATGCCTCCTATGATCAGCTTCTCCAGCTTGTCAGTAATGAATTAATATCAGCTAGTGATTGGTTCAAGGCAAATAAACTTTCATTAAACCTATCTAAAACTAATTATATCATATTTCGCTCAAATAAAAAACCAATACCTATAACAAATAATGAGCTGCTTATTGACAACAAAGTTATTCCTCAAGTTTCCTCGACAAAATTCCTTGGCGTCCATATTCATCAGCACCTAAAATGGAAAGTCCATATAGACGAAATAAGTAAAAAAAAATCAAAAAGCATAGGCATTATTAAGAGAGTCTCTTACTTGCTTCCCTCTCATG
Source organism: Lumbricus terrestris (assembly GCA_949752735.1). Classification (NCBI taxonomy): domain Eukaryota; kingdom Metazoa; phylum Annelida; class Clitellata; order Crassiclitellata; family Lumbricidae; genus Lumbricus; species Lumbricus terrestris. The sequence goes on along the minus strand of OX457037.1, from coordinate 22,956,581 downwards.
TGCTTATCAATCTATATTTCACCCTAGTCTATCCATACCTTACTTACTCTAATTTAATTTGGACTTCAACCTATGATACCCATCTCCATGTTTTAAAGACCTTGCAAAAAAAGCCATACGAGTTATCACTAAATCCACTGTTAACTGTCCCCTAGTTGCTGAGCATAAACTCCTAAATATTAAGCAGATTAGATTTGAACAGACATCTCAATTTATGTATCAATACACCAATAACCTCCTCCCGTCTTCCTTTGCATCTTACTTCTCTCCTGCATTGCATCCTGGACTCACTAGAGGTAATAGAGACTTCAGTATTATTTTTGCAAAAACAAATGTTCGGAAATTTTCCATTAAATTCCAAGGCCCTGTCATATGGAATAAAATTCCGATTCACATTCGTAAGGCTACTAACTTAACTCACTTTAAACACCTGTTACGTGTGTATACATTATGTAATGTTTTCTGTTAATAGCATGAGGGGTTACCCATGCTAATGCTGATTTATTTCATTGTTTGATTGCTTTTGCTTTTATTTTGTTCTTTCTCTGAGTTTTTCATGTAGTGTTAACTACATTAGTTTTGTTTTTATGGATAATAATTTGTTTCTTTCCCTAGTTAAGTAATATCTCTGCATTCCAATACTCCCTTCAGCTTTCACTTTCTCACTTCACTTTGTTAATTAGGACCCTGCTTAGCGGGACTTGTCCCTTTTGGTGTGCCTATTTGCTCCCTCACTCTTATAATACCTATTCACTTTGAGTATTTTCTTATTGCGAATTGTGTCTGTACTTTGTTAAACATACATGTACAATTGAATTGTTGGGATCAATAAAAAATATGTCTATGTCTATGTCTATGAGAGAACTTTGATGTGGATTCGCTCTGGGATTTTCAACCATAGTGAAGTGACTTGAGGCTAGTGCTAGTGGCTCAACACTAAGTAACGGTTGCAAAATACACAAAGTATAGGCTAAGCCTTCATAGAATTAGTTTGAAAAAAATTAGAATTCAAATTACACATTTTGGGTGGGTTGAGCTGGTAAAACCCATAAAGGTTTTCCTATACGGTACCCATATGACAGCAAACTTATAAACTGGTTAAAGGCCTAAACTTGTAGCTTTTGTGATTATGGTAAAGACGAAACCCATTTCTTTTGCAATATAAAACTTTGGCTTTGTTATCCTGATAATCTGCTACTCTGCAAAACGACTTTCTAAAAAGTTTTCATGACTTTATCGTTCATAAAATAGCTGGCAAATAAGAGCCTAAAATGGACTCTAGTTGAGGTCAACAGAGCTAAAAACGCGTTGGTCGCTGGGGCTCCGCCCCAGACCCCGCTGGGGGACCTTGCGACGCTCCCCCAGACCCCCTAGTCGGTATGGGCTTCGTGCTTTCGGCACTCGCAACTTCGCGCCTTCGGCGCTTTCCCGCAAAAAGTCAGACCCGGCAACTTTTCCAAACCACTTTCAGCCCTGATTTTATCCCGTCCTCTACGATAGCTAATTTCCCCTAAAGACATCTATTTAGTTTTGTTCGTTTAGATTCTTTCATCTGAAGAAACCTAAATAAACTGACGGTAGACCGAAGGGGGCCCCCGCATGAAAGGGGGCCCCGAAAGTGGCAAAAAATGTGAGGTGTAGCACTGTAGCCATAGGTAAGTGACATTTATTGACGCTGTTGCACAATCCATTTTGGAAAGCACTGTCAGAAAGACTTCAGCAGCAGTACAGGTAAGTACGGAATACATGTAGGCCTACACTGTAGAGTGTAGACCTATGTAGGCTAAGCTTATACATAATATGATCTCCATTGCAATTTTTTTTATAAATATAAGTACCGCATTCAAATTTCTGCATTATAAAGGTCCTAAGAGCCAAATTTTGAATGCTGAAAATGCAAAGGATTTTCAGATATGCAGTGCTGGACCAAGGCACTTTGATGCCAATTCTAGAAGAGTTCATGGGATATAATAATATCAGATTTAGACAGGGCTGAAAACGGTTTAGAAAATTTGCAGGGTCTGGAACTTTTTTTAGTCATCCGATCGAAATGTCGATGAAAAAGTCCTTTTTTCCCTCTGCCACTCTGCCAAAAAAGTTGATGAGCTTTTTTAAAATTTTTAATTTTTTAAAGTCTGATTTTGGGTAAATAAGCGACCCGGCTGCGACCCGGCAACAGCGGGTCTCGAAAATCGATACCGGGTCCCAGATCCGGATCGACCCGGCTCACTTTCAGCCCTGAATTTAGAGCTTCCTAATTATGAAACGAAATTACTTAGAATAGGTCTAATCACGTAACAGAATTACGTATAGGCTACTGCGTAATGTGCGTATAACAGTTTCTGCATTGCAAAGGGCCCCGCCGCCCCGGACATATGTTCGGAGGGGGCCACGTTCATTGTTGCTACGGCCCTGAATGAATATATAGGTTAAGCTTTTGCGCTATCGTGATCAGTATAAAAACTTGTTATATCACCTTTTTCTAATAGCCTAGACTTCTCCAACTTTGCTGAATTTTCGAACATCTTATGTTGGCCTAATAATTTATGTCGTGCTCTTTAACTAGCGAATGGGCGATTTCAATACAATTGGTGTCCTTGTGATATATTTCAGATTTTGAGACTAGCTATCTATCTAGGATGTTTCACGTTCTTCATTCAACAAACGTTCACGTAGCGGCGCTTTACATTCACATCAACTGATTGACGAGACCGGTCGAAAGTAGAAGCGCGCTGTACAGCGAAGAAAGAAGAAATTAGCGGCAAAAAAGAAATCCTGAGTAGGATTGAGAAAAATCCCTATTCCGAAAATCGAAACAAACGTCTGCGACGAGTCGGCGATCACAAGCCGAGATTCAAACTTTTTGGTTGGACAATGAGCATTTTAATAAGGGTACGAAGGTTACAGTAGCGACGACACTTCTATTGTTCACAGTTCGCTGATTTTGTGCAGAAATCTGAACGATATCATTATAAAGAACTGAAAATACGATGATACACGAAGATCTTGCACGCTTTTCTCGACGCAGTCTAAACGGCAGCACACAGAACTATAACATCCGAATTACTGGCAGTTTGTCTGATCTTCCTCTGCTGTATTATATGGAACATCCATCAGACATAGACATTTTAGCATGGCCCAATGATATCCATATTAGTCCTGAGGACTGTCCTGTTCCAGCACAGTTTGCAGGTCAATTTTACAAACTGGAAACTTGTAATTCCCCACCAGGTTTTGCGAGAATCATTGCTTACGACAACAACGGAAAATGGATTTACTATGGAAAGAATAATCGCCCAACTCAACCAAATAACGGACCAGCATTTACATTGGTTCGACTTGATGACCATATCAAACTGACAAGCGATTTGGTGATCGGGTTACGTCATTCAGTTTGGCCCTCAAACGCATCCGAGTGGAAACACCGAACGAGACACAATGGTTGGCCATCAAACGATATTATTAAGAAAATTGTTGATGATGGCTGTCATTTAGTTTTGAAACCTCATAGCAGCAATCCACACGATGAGAATGAATGGCGCTTTTCATTCTCACTAGCAGAGGCAACCCTTGCCCGTTCTTGGAGCAATGTCCAGATATATGTTTATCGCACCCTACGTCTTATTAAGAGTAAGATCGTCGAAAATGCCGGTGGAATTCAGCATACTATACTAAGAACGTATCATTTCAAAACACTTTTGTTTTGGGCATGTGAAGAGGAATCAAGCTGGTTTTGGGAAGAAAGTCGCATTGAAACAGCTGTGAAAGAATTACTCGGTAGAATGGTTGAATGGCTAATCGATAAACGATGTCCAAATTATTTCATTCCATCCTGTAACTTATTTGACTGTCAATTAATTGATTTTCAAAAGGAAATGGATTTGATTATAAGCTACGTACAGTATTACACTTTGGATCGGCCTCTTCAATTAAAAATCAGCTGTAGTCTTCATCTAAGTTTTCCTCGAAAATTGCTACTCATCGTGCAAATGGGTTTCAACTGCTTGAATACAGTAAATCCCGTAAAACCAGAAGAAGTCATGTCGTCCCTCAACCGACTTGCAAGAAGCCCTTTGCTAATTGAAGAAATTCTGTGGATTTACAAAGCCATATCTATTCATCGAGAGATTTATTCCAGCTGCTGTAAAGAGGAAGCCAAGCGCACGGCAATTCAAGAAGCAAAAAGATGCTTTTCGCGCGACAAGAAAAACGACACGGAACGCGAGAGCTGCCCCGTTACGATTCGATTATGCGACAACATATTTGGCTTTATTACCGAATACGGTTATATTAAACCAAAGTGTCCAAATGGGAACAGCAATGAATACATAAAATCAAAGAGCATTTGTAGCGTGTTCGATGGACTTGAATTTGCTCCTGAGATTCAAAATTTTATCGATGTTTGGAATCATCAGTTTATAAGACCGTCGTATTTTCTAAGAGCCGCCTATGAGGCAAACTTCTACTACACAGTTTTGCACGATTTTTCTACGGCTATTCAACTTTGCGACGAAGCTTTCGAAATTATTCGTAAGCTGGAGGATATTAAAATTCTTCGTTTCGGTGCTGAATGGGTTGATTTTTGCTCAGGATGCTTTTCCATTGTTATAGTTGATAAATGGATACAGTTATTCGACGAAGCCATTGTGGCTACAATCGGCTTTCTTACCTTGTGGAATGCAGTCAAAACTATAATCAAGAAATTAACCGCAACATCAAAGACGGTTGTTTATTTTCGTAAGCTCGGATGCTTGATTAGGCCTAAGAAAAAGCTGATTATTCGCATCAATCCAATTGGCTTCTTACTTTACATTCACGCTCAGTGCCTTCAAGGAATGATGAACTTTTGCATTAATCCAATTGATTTCTTACATTACATGCGACCTCTGTTCTTGAGGTTAACGAAAGATTGGCCGAAAAATAAGCTTATTCGACCCGGTATATACGATGAGTTTCTGATGTTCTGTATCAATGTCAATTACAAGATGAATGCACTTCGAAAAAACATCGGAACTTATAACTGAGAGCTGAAAGAATGCAGCAGGACGATGGCAGAGTGAAGTGAATTACAACGCTGCAAAGGAAATAATTGATTGTCCGGTGATGATAGAGTTTTGAATGCAACGAAGAATTCATTCTGCGAAAGTGGGATAGAAACGACAACTCATGAAATGCAATGAATCCAATTGATCACCATTTTTATAGCGCTTAGGATTTAGGAAAGCTGCTACTATGGGCCTATATATGTAACGCAATATGCATTTATGGAAGTTCATGCTCGCGATCGTCTTCTCCCGTACTGTCCAAAACGAGTTTGATATTTCAAATTTTCAACCGTCTGAGGATGGAAAATATTAATTTTAGTTAATTATAAATTTTATAGTCGCACATTCTCAGATTTAAGACACAAACAATTTAAATCGATGGCGACGTTTCTAGTCTAAGTTGATACGTTCTGCCAAAAAGCTGAACAAGCGCTCTCGATCACAGAGCGCACGCTGAATCGAAGTTTCACGCCGAAGCGCATGAGCAATTGTGAGTGAAGGACTTGCTCAATGTCCCAACGAGACGGTTTGAGGTGGATTCGAACCTGACACCTTCCGACATCAAGGCAACGAACATACCCTCTACACCACCGTGCATGGGTCAGCATGGGTCAGGCGTATTAAAGGCATTTTTAAGAAGACTGTATGCTTTATTCATTTTGTTTACGATAATGCTACCATTATCGTTAATAACACGTTTTATCTCTGTAGCCAAGATGTATTTCCGCTTTCGTCATGTGAGATGTAGGCCTTAGTACAGTAACTGTCCTGAGTGTCCTCTCTATTTCGATCTGAACTTCAGTCCATCTGAATATCGGTCGACCTCTTCCACGAAACCCATAATTGCTTTTGCCTGCGTTTACGTAGCCTATTATTATTGCACGTTCTTTCAACCTAATTCACCCACGTAAATTTTCTGCATATCAGAAACTCAGTTTTACAGTGAGGGCTGCTTCGCAATATAATGCTAAATGTCAATCATGTCCTGAGGAACCTTTTTCCACCTCTTGCTAAAATCACATATAACTTGCGACCTAGACCACATCCTTTTGTTCTGCCAGTTAAAGATGTTAGAAACTTTATTCCGAGGGTTCTCTTTGACACCCATTAATGACATTGTTATCATCACATTATTTTGTTGTTTACTTTTAACGTGTATTGACGTGTAACTGGGTGCGGTGTGTCACCCTGATTTGTCCAATTAAACGAAGATTAATAATCAGTCGGCCTCAGTATCAGTCTTCTGCGCATCGTCTATTTGCTATGAGTCTATTGACACAGTAAATTTTGATATATATATATATATATAATAATAAACGATATATATACATATCACAACTTGGTACATGCCTTTGTGTCAACCGGTGACTGTATACCTCTGACTCTGAGTCTGTTTATGTCTGTTTCACTGCCTTCCCTTTCTAATACTCCACCCCTTCACTTGTCTCCATTCCCCCTGCCTAAGCATTTATGCTGCTATAGATCTACAACTAGGAAAACTCAGTTTTACAGTGAGGGTCGCAAGCTATAAGTCATCTGTGGACTCTGCTATAGGCCTAATGGGTATTGTGACAGCGCTGTACATATGTGGGTGATTCGCTATGCTTTTGGCTATTTGCAATGAATCCAAAGCCAATACCTACCATGTTAACAATGTTATGCTCTATTATCCTGTGCTAGTTCATTATAGTGCATTTAGCTCAAGGACCGCTCGCTGCGTTGTTATAATAATATCAATCGACACATGAACAGATTCGCCATTCGATCAATTTCATGGCTGAGTCTAACCAGATTTAATCTAACTGTCATTGTAATCGAATAGCCTACCGGTACTCAGAAATAATGGATTCAGACCTGCGACAGAGTCATCAATTACCAAAGGGAAAGTTTTCAACTTTTCATGCTCTTGTACAACTGAAGAGAGAGGGACCCTATTGATGTTTAATAAAGCGATTATAATTATAACCAGACGACCCAGTAAAAACAACACTCTGGGTCGTGCATGGGCGGAGTTTGGTTTCCGTTCTTGGAGGGGCTAAAACCTTCTTGGGGGTCTAAGCCCGGGAAAAGAAACCATTTACATGGTAAAAAAATGAATCTGGGTCTTCTTGGGGGGGCTTAGCCTCCTAGCCCCTGATAAACTCCGCCCATGGGATCGTGACAATGAGTAGGCCTACTGAGTAGGCCTATGCGGAAACCACAAAGAGGTAACGGTCTGCCAACCGACAAAGACGTGGCGAAGCTGAGAGAAGGTAAGAATGAAAGGTAGACCTAAGTATTAAGTAAAGATATTCTTTATTAAACCAATAGTCAAACAGAACCAAAATAAACGAAACATCTAAGGCAGATAATCAAACATGGAACCGGCGGTTAGAAAGTGGGCATGCCAGTATGTGTTCACCATTTTCATTAAAACCTTTGTGAAGCTGTTGCTTGCTAAGAGATGTGTGTATTAAGCAATAAATCCTCGGTTTGTCAAGTGGGAGTCGCCTGTGAAACGTCGTCAAGTAGGGCAGAGAAGAGCCGATTATATATAGAGTTGAGAATAGGAATACAGGTGAGAATCGTGAACTGGTGTCCCGTATGAAGACACGCCGGGGTAGCAGTCAAAGTCGTTCATCTACAGACAGAATTGAGATCACTTCTTCTTCACCTTACACGATAATAAATAACAGAATTTATGTTAAACGAGAAATCGCTTTTCAGATCAACTGAAGGTAGGATAGGGCATAGATAGATTTAAAATTATCATTGAAAGTAGCTTGAAAGCTATTTCATCCCGATCTCTACGATAGCAAGTTACCCCTCAAAATATCTATTTAATTTTGTTCGTTTAGATCATTTCACATAAAGGAACCTAAATATACTGACAGCAGCAAAAATCATATTAGGCTTAAATAAGTGAATATAGAGGTTAAGCTTTTGCGCTACCGTGATCAGTATCAACTCTTTTTATAGCACCTTTTTCTAATAGCCTAGTCTTCTCCCACTGGGCTGAATTTTCGAATATCTTATGTAGGCCTAATAGTTTATGTCATGCACTTTAACTAGCGATTGAGTGATTTGAATACAATTGGTGTCCTTGTGATATATTTCAGATTTTGTGACTAGATTCCCATCTAGGATGATTCACGTTCTTCGTTCAATAAACAAACGTACACTTAGCGGCGATTTACATGCACATCAACTGATTGACGAGACCGGTCGAAAGTAGGAGTGCACTGTACCGCAGGATTGTGCGTACAGTTCGAAGAGACGGTGGAGCTAGAAGCTGAAGAGTCTAGATTCTAGAATTTAAGATGAAAGGCAGTTGAAAAACTGTCAGATTCGAGCGAAGAAAGAAAATATTAGTGGCACCAGTGAAAGTTTGAGTCGGATTGAGGAAAAATCACAATCCCGAAAATCGAAACAAATGACGAGTCGGTGATTACAAGCCGAGATTCAAACTTGTTGGTTGGATAATGAGGATTTTAATTAGGGTACGAAGATTACAATAGCGACGATAGACCTACTTCTATTGTTCACAATGTTCACAGTTCGCTGATGTTGTGCAGAAATCTGAACGATATTATTATAAAGAACTGAAAATACGATGATAAACGAAGATCTTGCACGCTTTTCTCGACGCAGTCTAAACGGCAGCACAAAGAACTATAACATTCGAATTACTGGCAGTTTGTCTGATCTTCCTCTGCTGTATTATTTGGAGCATCCATCAGACGTTGACATTTTGTCTTGGCCCAATGATATCGACATTAGTCCTGAGGACTGTCCTATTCCAAAACAGTTTGCAGGTCAGTTTTACAAACTGGAAACTTGTAATTCCCCACCAGGTTTTGCGAGAATCATTGCTTACGACAACAACGGGAAATGGATTTACTATGGAAAGAATAATCGCCCAACTCAACCAAATAACGGACCAGCATTTACATTGGTTCGACTTGATGACCATATCAAACTGACAAGCGATTTGGTGATCGGGTTACGTCATTCAGTTTGGCCCTCAAACGCATCCGAGTGGAAACACCGAACGAGACACAATGGTGGGCCATCAAATGATATTATTCAGAAAATTGTTGACGATGGCTGTCATTTAGTTTTGAAACCTCATAGCAGTCATATATATGATGAGAATGAATGGCGCTTTTCATTCTCACTAGCAGAGGCAACCCTTGCCCGTTCGTGGAACGATTCTCAACAATATATTTATCGCACCCTTCGTCTTATTAAGAGTAATATCGTCCAGAATGCCGGTGGAAGTGAGCATACTATACTAAGAACGTATCATTTCAAAACGCTTTTGTTTTGGGCATGTGAAGAGGAGCCAAACTGGTTTTGGGAAGAAAGTCGCATTGAAACAGCTGTGAAAGAATTACTCGGCAGAATGGTTGAATGGTTAATCGAGAAAAGATGTCCAAATTATTTTATTCCATCCTGTAACTTATTGGACTGTCAATTGATTGATTTTCAAAAGGAAATGGATTTGATTTTAAATTACTTACAGGAGTACGCTTTGGATCGGCCTCTGCAATTGAAAATCCACAGTTGCTTTCCCATTAATTTTCCTCGAAAATTGCTGCTCATGTTTCAAATGGGTTTTAACTGCTTGAATTTAGTAAATCCATTAAGATCAGAAGAAGTCATGTCGTCTCTAAACCGACTTGCACGATGTCCTTTGCTAATTGAAGAAATTCTGTGGATTTACAAAGCCATATCTATTCATCGAGAGATTTATTCCAACTGCTGCAACGAAGAAGCCAAGCGCTTGGCAATTCGAGAAGCAACAAGATGCTTTTCACTTGACAAGAAAAATGACATGGAAAGTCAAAGCTGCCTCGTTATGATTCGATTTTGCGACGATGCATATAGTTTTATAACTGAATACTGTTTTGTTAAGGCAGACGGCGCAACTACAAATATCAATGAATACATGGAATCAAAAAGAAGTCGTAGTTTGTTAGATGATCTTGAATTTGTTCATGAGATTCAAAACGTTATGGATGTTTTGAATCACCAGTTTGTTAGACCGTCTTATTTTCTAAGAGCTGCCTATGAAGCAAACTTCTACTACACAGTTTTGCACGATTTTTCTACGGCTATTCAAATCTGCAACGATGCCTTTGAAGTTTTTCGTACGCAGAAGACTATTGAAATTATTCGTTTAGGCTCTGAATGGGTTGATTTTTGCTCACACTGCTTTTCCATTATAATAATCGAAAAATGGATACCGCTATTTGATGATGCCATTGCGGTTACAACCGGCTTTCTAACTCTGGGCAGCATAGTAAAGACAACAATATGGAAATTTAAAGCAACATCAAAGACTATTCTTTATTTTCGTGAGCTCGGATGCTTAATTAGGCCAAAGAAAAAGCTAGTTATTCGCATTAACCCAATTGACTTCTTATATTACATTCGAATTCAGTGCTCAAGGTTATTGAGTGGGTGGCAGACAGGTTATTGTATCGATTCCAATGACTTTCTGACAGTGTGTATCAATGTCAGTTGCAGGATGAATGCACTATACAATCAGGTTTCGGAGGTTATCACTGGAGCTGAGGGAGTTCACCACGAGGGAAGAGTGAATTGAATCGTAACGCTGCAATGGACATTATATGATTGTTCGGTTATGATAGAATTTTGAATGTAATGAAAAGTTCATTCTACGAAAGTGTGATAACATCGACACCTCATAACATGAAATGAGTCCAATCGGTTACGATTTTTATGGCGCATAATTATTCTAGATAATTATAATTATATGCTGCTTTTATATAATTATAGTAAAATTTGCATTCATGGAAGTTCTGTCGCGCGATCGTTCAATCTCGCACTGTCTAACACACGGTTGATATTTCAATCTTTTTTCAACCGTCTTAGGACGGAAAACATTTTAGCTAATTTTAATTTTGATCATAGTCGCGCAGTTATAAAATTTAAAACACAAAACATCTTAAATCGATGATACCAGGTAAGCTTTTAGTCTACGTTGATACGTTCTGCCAAATAACTGAATAGCCTAATCAATCATATAATGATATTTAATATTTATATTATTATAATGATGATCATTTTATAGTCCTAGTATGCTAATTATTGGTAGGCCTACAGTGCAAAGTTTTGCTTATAAGACAGTTCACGTTTATCAAACTTTGTCAAAGCTATTGCCAAGGTTACGGGTCACAAAGCAAACTTACAAACATCTGCGTACTCTCTTGCAGCTAAAAAGAAAAAAAATTAAACATTATTTTGTAAGATAGGGCCACGTTTGAAATCCTATGAGACTGCCCTTATTTTATGCTCTAAAAACTCCAAAACAGAACCCACAATCCATTGTTTTCTGATTTATACAAATCTATTTCGATTGTTTTCGAATGATTGATGCCTTATTTCTTACAACTGACAGTAAGAACTCGACTGTTCTAGCTCTCTGTCCGGCTATAGCTTGCAGCCTGATATGGAACACGTGACTGTATCATGAAAATCTGCCTTACATAACAGTTACTCGTGTGTTAGTCAGTGTCAACCATGGGCGCCTGCAAACAGGAGCAAGAAGGGGCGATTGCCCTTCCACCCACTGGAGAATTGATTTTCCTATTTTTGGCTACTAGGCTACTTTTTGTTTCTTAACAGATGTCTTCGCACTAAAGCGCTACCTGGTAATGTTACCTACGATGCACAAAGTGAAACTGACAAAATTTACATTTTAGAAACGTTTACGAAAAATACCCGTGCTGTTAGTTTTCTGTTTTGCACAGGGCCGCATAAAGGCTAGTGCGGGCCCGGGTGCTGTGACAATCTTACGGGCCCCTTCTGTGAACCACCGGTCCATATAGGCCACAATTTTATAGGTCCATGTTTGCTAATGAGTATGAACTATACCTAAGAATGGGTTTCTTATGGCGTATTTATTACCAAGAAAAAGCTTTAGACACTAGAGTAGCCTACCAGCAGGCTATAGTTAAGCTACAGCTGGCAAGCAGGAATGAACGGCAAGCAATAATTATGAAATTAATCATTAAAATAAATTTAAAAAATTATTATGTAGCCTACTTGTTAGGGTGGTCCAAAAAAATAAAATTCGAGCTAGGTACCAAGGCGCCCTCTCAATTTGTTAGACCTGTCAATAGTATTATTGAGACCAAATTTCAGCTTCCCAGTCCAACTGGAAGGCGGTGCTCAACGACATCGAAATATTACCATGTAGTTGTATTAGCAAGAAATCTTGATGCCTTTCAGCTAGATCAAAAACCTCAACCCTTGTCATGTAGATGAACTTGAAATAGATTCTGTTGCACTGTCATACTTATTACAGTCAGTGCTAGCTACTTAACAGCTGTTTAGGCATCAAGTGACAAGTGCATTTTGATAGCAATAACACTCCAGGTGATCTGATTGAAGCATTGAGATTGTTGGTCACAATAACTGCAGCGCTTATGTGCGATCCTTTTGTCCTACCATTTTCACGGAAAACCATTCATATGGAGTGCTTAAGAAGCCAAGATGGAGCATGCTGAAGCTGTAGGATCTGAATTTGTACCAAATTAACCACTTGCAGTACACTGGAAATGTTGACCGCCTGTGAGTGCTAGCTTCAGGTGATGGTGTCGCTAAACTCTTTGGAATGCCCAAATGTCCCTCTATGACAGGATATAATTTAAATCCAAGGTCAATCATCATCTTCTAAAGTTATTGAGACTCGCTGATAATGGCTTAAACTTGATCTTTGACACAACACCGGACGTTTTAGGGAAGTGTACGTTTTTCGGGAAAACAGGATATGTAAAATGTTCCTGTGGTTGGCCTGCTGTCGTCATTGTGATGGAGTTGATTTAAGCCAAAATCTTCATCTTGTGTTGTTGTCCATCTAATCCAAAATATAATCCAATCTTAAAGAGATTTAAAGCTGTGTGGGATGGTGTGACACGTGACAACATCCGAGTACTGGAAGTCGTATCCGCTACTGAAGCCTCCCATGAGAGAGCGATCAGTTTCATCAAGTAGACTGCTAAAATTAAAGTCAATTTCAGAGACGACTACCAAGAAGTCATTGAGGTGTCAATGGTTGTCCTTGGAAGTCAGCCCTCACTAAGAAACTGGAGAGCCCAATTTACCATGCACGTTGAATGGCCAGGTTACTGCATATCATCAAAATAATTGAACGATTTAGCAATCAACGTGAAGTATTCAATCTAAGGGAAAAGAAAAACTCAGATTCATCCTTTTGTGTGATTGGGTGCCCTCCTTCACTCAAAGGCATCATCTTGCTGCTGAAACTCCAGGACAAGATCTGTCAATTTTGATTGATATAGGACTTTTGATTCAGGTGACTATTATTTGTAGGAGCTGAACGTTGCTGCCAAGAATGTTCTAGAAAATTATCAATACTTAGTGCCTTTCAGATGAGGCTGAATGTCTGACACTGCTATGCTGCCATCTGCCTGATATGGTTCAGATAAGGTGAAGATTTTTTACGGAATGACTGCAAATCCTAGTGAAAGGATGTTGACGGTAGTGCTGCGATACAGAAGGAGGGGTATTGCCTGGGCGAGTTTGCAACCCAGAGAACACTGACAGTACTGCCACGCCTGAAATTTGGTGATTCCTTTTTATACTTACACCAGTGCAATAGCCTGATGATGATTATCAGCAGGGTAGAGGCTGAAGTCAGCATTTGAGAGTGGTAAACGACATGGCTGAGAGAAGTGTGAAGTTGTTCGAGGAATTAAACTGACTGATGAAGAAGAAAGCAGTATTTTCTCCAAGTGGTTGAGGCAAATAGAAAAGCTGTCCCCACTCAATCAACAAAGAAATATGCTGTTGACACTGTGCTTGCAAAGCCTTCTACAGTGTAGACGTCATCGTATGTTTGGAGTCATAAAACGAGAACAATAGACATTCGTGGATTTAACGATGTTTTTGACATTTTTTGACATTTTCCATATTTAAAACCTACTGAAATTTTATATTTCAAGCTCACCAATTGTTTAAGTGTCACACATATTGTCATGTTACAGTTATGTATGATCTATCTTGAAATAAAGCACAATTGTATTGGAATGTATGCTCAACACATTTATTTCTACAATTAACGTCTTTTCATTGGCCCATGCAAAGTAAGACAGTCGTTGAGCACCGCCTTCCAGTTGGAATAGGAAGCTGAAATTTTGTCTCAATAATACTATTGATAAGTCTAACAAACTGGGAGGGCGCCCTGGTTTTTAGCTTGAACTTTATTTTTTACCATGTATCTGTGAACCACACTAGTGTCACACATATTGTCATGTTACAGGAATGTATCATCTATCTTGAAATAAAGCACAATTGTATTGGAATGTATGCTCAACACATTTATTTCTACAATTAACGTCTTTTCATTGGCCCATGCAAAGTAAGACAGTCGTTGAGCACCGCCTTCCAGTTGGAATAGGAAGCTGAAATTTTGTCTCAATAATACTATTGATAAGTCTAACAAACTGGGAGGGCGCCCTGGTTTTTAGCTTGAACTTTATTTTTTACCATGTATCTGTGAACCACACTACTACTTGTATTACTTGGCTAAGTTTAATTTTTTTATTCCTCCATGTTTAAGTTTAACAATCATTAATTCGTCATTACGAGTTTGGACTTAAAAAGTTAGGATTCGCATAAAGCCTACAGCGAAACGTTGCGAACTTTCATAGGCTGCGAACAGAACAATTAGACTATTGTCAATTACATAATTGAAGTTGAGCTGCGAAGATATAGGTTACTTTATTATAATAAACCACTATACTTCCCAAAGATAAAATATTTCATTAACAAAATTTAAGTTCCTGCGATTTCAACCAATTCATAAAGAGTTCGAGTTAAATCTCAATAAATCTCAAATGTGGGAGAACTTTGTCAAAATTTCGTCGACTATAATTTCGAATTTATTAATGTTGCAGCATTCTCGCTAAGAAATTTCATCACCTCTGAAAATGCGGGCCCTCGAAGCTGCGGGCCCGGGTGCTGCAGCACCCTTAGCACCTACCTTAATGCGGGCCTGGTTTTGCATTTTCAACTCCTGCTACAAGTTTATTGTGTTTTGCTCCTTGTGCAAACGTGTCTGCGGGCACCCGTGGTGTGAACTGAGACCGCGTCATTGATTTATTGGCCTGCTGCACCGCTCTCGTGGTGTTAGGTTTGGACCCAGTATTTAAGATGTATGCCTATGCTGTAGATGATGTAAGCTTTTGAATAGGCCTTTGCAACGCGATAAGCTGTTAAGAGCATGCAGGATGTTTGCTCTGATTTCCGTTCCATTTTCAACTGACTTGTCCAAACTCTAATTACGAATTATTATAGCCTACGTCGAATAATTGGCCTGTGGAGTCCGCCATATTCTATGGCGGGTGCGGTGGTGTAATGGTTGGTTCGGTGAATTGGAGATGGAGGATTCAAGGTTCAAATCCACCTCCAACCGCCGCAAAGAAACCTTGAGGAAGTTCTTCACTTGCAATCGCTCGTGCGCTTCTGCGCGAAACTCCGATTCAGTGCCCGTTCTGTGGTCGGGAGCGCCTCTGAGCAGAGAGCTTGAAGGGCGCTATAGCAACTGCGAGAAATAAGCATCCATGGGCTTACTTAGATATCCTATATAATTATGGTGATACACGTAGTTCGTGAACATTAGCGAGTAGCGACACCTCGGGAATGCAACGAAATCTTTTTCATATTCAGTGATCTTGACATTTTCAAAGGGATAACTACTCAACGCCAGTCAAGTCAAAATAGTCTCACCGTTCATCACGTGGACGTTTCTAGCATTTCATATCACCATCAGTCTATAATATTATGTTATTGATAAACGCAATTTATGTGCAGCATTGTCTATTTGATCAACGTAACTTTGCCTGGAAACATTATGAAACGGTTTGAGCTGTCCCATAATCTCATACAATATGACACTGTCAAAATTTTCGATTCCCGTGATCCACCATAAATCCACGATATATAGGCCTATTTCGTGCCTAAATAGCCCGCAGGATTGCAATCTCAGTGCAGAAATGAGTAACCTACTAAAACTCTCGATTACACTTAAAATAATTATGTCCAATCTTTTCATTTTGTATACTCTATGCGTTCTCTGCAACGTCACACCAATACAAGGTTTCTTGTGATGTGGTGTTTACTATTAAAATTATACGGGTGACTAGCTAATAAAAGATTATGCTGGCTCATCTGTGATTTCTTAAGTGACCAGTTCATCACTGCTTGGCACAATCCACTTTCTACATCATAGATAGACCATACACAGGAGATCCAGTGCAATCTCCAATCAAGATCAACCAATAGCCTATTTTATTTTCCATTCACTGGCAAACAAAAGTAGCCTAGTCCCACCTCAACCCTGAGCATAGCTTTGGTTCCTGCTGCTAGTAGGCTACTGCAGACTTAAAAATTCACAATTTGGACTAGAGTCGTGAGCTATTTTAACTTTAATAAAAACATGGAAGTGCATTGATGTCATTAATAGACACACACACCAACAACAGTCAACATCCTCGTGTGCAGTAAATGAATTTGCTGTAATTATTTCCCGACACATCCATAGGCCATAATAGCTCTGCAGTTCCTGCACGCAAGTAGTAGCCTACATGTAGTTTATGCACTGTATACATAGGGCCTACAACAGAAGAGTTCAAATAATAAATAGTACAGTCATAGGCTATGCTTGTTTATATTTATACAGGCTGCACATGTAGGCCTATTATACAATACATAGACCCCAATTTTATAAGCTCTATGCATCCGTCCTAATGTGCTAATCCGATTAGTCATCTAGCCTAATAGGGACTTGTTCGCTGGTATTATGCATACACTTCGCACTGTATAATTCTGTCGAACATTTACGTGTTCACTTTTGCTGGTAGGCTATTATGATGCTGGCAGTTGTAGTTGAAACGAGAACAACCGATTTTGGACGAAAACGTTTCAAGTTGGACTTACGTTTAGTAATATTAGGCCTATTATAACCGTACGATGGCGAGCTCCGAAGTATTTCGCAAGTGCATGTTATGCTGCGGTAGGCCTACTCAGAATTTAAACAGCTAATTAATATTAATATTGTGACATGTCATAGGCCCAGGGCCGTGTTTAAGGACACGGCCCTGCAATGCATGCATGCCATAGGCCCTAAATGTTTTTCTTCCATGATCTTAACTTTGGCCGTGGCGTCTTTCATATTTGGAAATCGGTCTCATTTTTCGTTTAGACGACAGGGTAACAGAAGGAACTGATTCATGTATTAAGGCTAGACCTATCTACACGACGATGACCCAAACATGATCCATTACTTGTCATTGCAACATAACTGTTCGACATCAATTACTGTAGGTTATTGAAGCGATAACTGCATATATAGTAGCAGATTTAAAACCGTTGGGGATCGGACTCGCAGCATGCAGGCCAGGGCTCAACAGTCAATAGGCTACTCAATGCTGACTCATGTCTCATTAACATAAATATAGTATTCTCTGCAAGAATTTCTCATGAATGTCTTGTTTTGCACAATAAAACTCGCCATTCGAAACATTACTTCTCCATTCTAATTCTTTTCAAGTCTGAAGCATAAGTCTGTTTACATGGAAGCAAATCATAGCGAAGTCTCATATTGAACATCGCTGGTTGAGAAGTTTCGTAAAGTAATGTTAAAGCTAGCTATTTGCCAGCGTCATGTAAACGAACCTGGACGGGTGTGTTTGTTAATCCTCATTGCATGACAATGACATTAGAGCATGTGGCCCATTATAGGCTAAGAGCGGAAAATAATATATAATACATGCAAAGTTATGCCGGAATGTAGGTCTATGGTAAAATATTTCAGGTGTCGGGCGAAGGAGAAGCGAAGCGTCAGAAAACACAGATAAAGCTTCAGAGCAAGGTTAATTTTGCTATGAAAATCAGTTCTATTTATGTTAGCGACTCAGGTTGATGGCTTATGTGTAGGCATACTCAAAGCTTAAAGTGTGGGAAATAACTGCCTGGACGCTCCTTACTTATCCAAGAGAAGTGCCTGGACGCCCTTACCTTTCAGATTTTAATATAAGTGCATGGACACCGTCCATGACCGTCCAGCCACATTTTAAGCCCTGGGCCTACTACCAAAATGATGTCTGATATAAATTTTCGTCATTTTTACTAGGAGTATCAGTTAAAATTTGGCAACCGGGATTGCGTTATGGTGATGTCTTATGAAGCAATATTTAATCATTTTGAAGTCTATGAATGCGCAACATTGGTCTAAATAGGCAGGTGCATTAGCTTTAAAAAGGCTCCTTTCATTATTTTATTCTATTATGTTCTATTAATAAAACGCATATCAAGCCCAAACTAATCAGAGGCGCTCCCAGTGCGAAGAACCTCTCGAAAAGAAAAGTAGTCAGTAAATTAATAACAAAACAATTCAGAAAGTAAAAATGGTTTACAGTTGTTGGTCTGCTCTACATAGGCTACGGTCTTGTTTGTCCAAAGCTAAACAATCGTCTAACATGGGGGGAGGGGGTTCGGTGACCCATGCCTGATTCCTAAGACTACCACAAGTGTGTGATGTCTCTACAATCCACAACCTCTCTAACCCACCATGCATGGTCGGGTGTCCCACAATTGCACAGGGAACAATTGCGTATAGGTCTAAGCATAAGTTTTTTCTGAAGACCGATATTGGGAAGGCATGCAGAAAATTAATAAGGCCGTTGTTTGCAGAGTACGCCAACGCGGACAGTGTAGAGAACGACATGCAACCGAGTGAATACTACAATGTAGACGAAGTCCACAACATGTTTCACTCGAGAGACCCATGCGTCGATCTGTACGCAGAGGTTTCACGGGAAGGTAAGCTTATAATTAATTATAGGTTGCTGCTTCATCCCATTCAGACGCTATCACTGAAATAATGGCAACATTTGTAACGTTTGTATACAAACGCTAATGAGTTAATGATTAGTGCAGTAGCATGAGTTAAACTAATCTAGAATCACATTCAATCTACCGTATCTTAGTGATCAGGATTTGTTCCTTGTTTATTAGACCATGGACGGAGTTTATCAGGGGCTGGGGGGCTAAGCTCCCACCAAGAAGACCTAGATTCAGTTTTTTACCGTGCAAACGGTTTTTTTTCCAAGGCTCAACCCCCACCCAAGAAGGCGCAGACTCGTAAGTTAGCCCCTCCAAGAACGGAAACCAAACTCTGCCCATGAATTAGACTAAGATATCGACTAAATACCATAGCCTATAGGCTACTTAGGCTACCATGATAGCAGGCTATACAAGGCTGCCTACGTTCAGCTGAATATGCGCTGCTGTAGAGCATTCTTATGTAGGTTACAATTAGAATTAAGCTACGTAGGTCTTTACTACATCAATTCAATTTAGTGTAGGCTGTTACAGTAGACGAGTATTCACTATTAAGTCGCATATCGAATTGCCTCTACTTACAGTATTCCTTCCGTGTGGCCTAAGCCGATCGTATGTGTTATGTTTTTACTACTTGACTTTCTTACGCAAAGTTATGCCATTGCATTATTATAATCCTTGTAGAGCATCATGTTGCTGACAGTGGTCCGATTTACGCTGAGCCCGCTGTTGCAGTCAGACTGAACTTGAAAACCAACAAAAAGCCTCCGAAAGCGACGCCGCGTAGTCTATCCGTTAGAGAAAAACGTGACAAAGTTAAAGAAGCTCAGGTTTGTCGAAATATGCTACGCTGCCTTAAGTATCACTAGATAAATCTGGCTGAATGGTGACCCAATTATATTGCCCAAGCAGCAATATTTTCCAGCAATTATTGAGGACCAGGGTGCCAAAGACCCATGAGAAAATGGGATTAAGATTTAGGAGGGATATGGTGACAGGAAATTGTGCACGGAAAAAGAAACATTGTTATGCCACTCGCACCACCTGTCCAGGAAATTTACGCAAAACTAAGTGTTAGATAGTGACTCTTTAGCATGCAGTCATTTTCAATTTAGGTGTATACAATCTTAGCTGTAATCTTCATTATCAGTCAAGAACATTATGATTCATAGTTGTCTGCAAGCAAAACTCCGCGTGCGAGAAATTCCGCCGGTCGGATTTGTTATGCCAATGCATTGAATAGGCCTATAGACAGGAAGGCTTAACCCTCGGGCTACCAAGGGGGTGGTTGCCACCCCCTCCTAGGTTTTTCGCAAATCAAACGCGTTCCGTCTGGAATAAAATTTTGAAAAAATAGGTAGCTGTAGAGGGTTCATTGGGACACATTTTGAGCCAAAATTTTTGATGATGCCCCCTACCGTTCAAAAGTTACACCCGATATACCAAAGGTACCAGGGGGTGAATACCACCCCCTTCCCCAGAATATTGTCTATAACTTTTCCGCCCTTTAATATTAAGAGACACAAATTACACCATTCTATAGAGGGAATGTGGGGCTACATTTCCATGCTCACTGAGTTGTCTTTTGACAACCGGAAGTGCTCAAAATAAATTGATATGTATATAAAGGTGTTTTATTTTGATAAAATGTTCATGTTTTTCTATTATAACTTATCCATAATTTATTTTTTAATAGAAATAAATTATGCCATTCTGTAGAGGGCATTTAGGGCTATTTTTAATACTAAATAATTTGGAATTTGATGACCGGAAGTGCCCAAAATAAATTAAAATGTATAAAAATGTTGGGGTTTTTTGCAACGCGAAATGATATGTCTGCGTAAACGTTTTTCAGCAGCTATAACATGTTTTTTTTGTTTTGTTTGTACATAAAACAGACTTATTACTATTTTTTATTGTTGATAATTGGACTTTATTATATGTAAACTATTATTATATATATAAATCATGATCAAAACACACAAAATCTAATATATTCCCTATGCGTAAGTATACGTTTTCGTGTAATCGACGGGTACCCATGGTAAAAAAATTCATAATTTCGAGGGGCATTCATATTTTCTAAACCCAAATATACCATTTTGTGCAGAAATGAATGCTGAATCGAATGGTGTATTACAAGTTATGATATCTCAAACGAAACCCCAAAATCCAGGGGGGTGGTAACCACCCCCCCCCTTGGTAGTCAGTGTTACAAAAAAAGCTTGGTAGCCTGAGGGTTAATAAGTTTGCTATGCGAATATATTAATTATTGTTATGCGTTGTAGGCTAGATGCAGATCTCTGTCCTATAAATCATTATGTTATGGCAGAAATAAGTATGATATAAATATTGATGTAAAATAATATTAAGCCATCTAATATATATTCCGTTTGCATTGTAATCTATCGATAGAAAAATCATTAATATAAGATTTAATATATGATTTAAATGTTGTAATGAATGAGACAGTAGGTTTAATTTAACAGGCAGTTGGCCTAACAGTCTTGGCAAATAATACGATATAAACTAATGTGATATAGCCTAAATAATGTGATCTAAACTAATGTGATCTAAATAATGTGATCTAAACTAATGTGATCTAAATAATGTGATCTAAACTAATGTGATCTAAATAATGTGTTCTAAACTGTAGACGGAATGTATCGCCTAAATCTATGAAACCACAATGCAAAGTTTAATGCTAATATAAAAGATTAATTAATGATTGCTTATCGTATGAGGTTTATTATGAAATCTAGTTTGGCTAATAATTGATTTCGGGTTTACTGCATAAACGTACGAGACTGTTGTTACGGTACTGTGACTCACATTGCCCTTCTGCTCTTAGCCGGACAGCCATGCCAGCCTGCCTATAACAGGTTAGGCTACACTGCTTCCGGATTTAACACAAACAGGATTTTTCACATGTCCCGTATATTGCCTGCATATTTATAAAGCGACAAGTATTTGAGTTTAGTCTACTGTCACCTAGTCAGTCTAGTATCATATAGTCAGTCTAGTGCCACCTAGTCAGTCTAGTATCATCTAGTCAGTCTAGTATCATATAGTTAGTCTAGTATCATATAGTCAGTCTAGTATCATATAGTCAGTCTAGTGCCGTTGGCCGTTTGTGAGGCGCCCTTGTAGCGGTATGGCCGCGTTACGGCGCCATATAAATTGTCGTTATTATTATTATTAGTGTCATCAAGTCAGTCTAGTATCATCTAATCAGTCTAGTGTCACCTAGTCAGTCTTGTCATCTAGTCAGTCTAGTGTTATCTAGTCAGTCTTGTGTCATCTAGTGAGTCTAGTGTCATCTAGTCAGTCTTGTGTCATCTAGTGAGTCTATAGTGTCATCTAGTCAGTCTTGTCATCTAGTCAGTCTAGTGTTATCTAGTCAGTCTTGTGTCATCTAGTCAGTCTAGTGTCATCTAGTGAGTCTAGTGTCATCTAGTGAGTCTAGTGTCATCTAGTGAGTCTAGTGTCATCTATTCAGTCTAATGTAGTTTAGTCAGTCTGTTTTATCTAGCTTGAAGGGTGATGTTAGCTTGAAGGGGCACCACTCCATACGTTTTTAGTAGCAATGCGATAAGTATAGCAATGCGATATAGCAATGCGATAAGTAAATAAATAAATCAGGTCAGCCTAGTATCATCTAATCAGTCTAGTGTCACCTAGTCAGTCTTGTCATCTAGTCAGTCTAGTGTCATCTAGTCAGTCTAGTGTCATCTAGTCAGTCTAGTGTTGACTGTGTTGTGTCATCTAGTGCACGAAACTCTGCATTTTTATTCTATTATAAATTATTCTTTAGTTCTAATATTTTTAGGTTAGGCCTATGAGAGAACTGTATGTACGGTGCTCGTTTCGACTAAAAGAGGCTACTGTTTGGTTTAGTGTTTCACTTTAGCCGACAGGTTTCGTTTGCATAACCACTGGTTAATTTCCTTCAACTAGGCCTATTATACGAACCCAACACTTGCTAGGCTAAACCTTTGCAATCGCCGTGTAGGCCTATAATACTGTGCAGTATGCACATAGGCTTACGTTGTTAAAGGACTATACTGTTTATCGATCTTCCGTTTGCCAGTCATAATTCAACTCAGAAAAAGAAAAATGAAAATGTCGCGAGAGTTGTTCGTTTTAGATAAATTTGTGTGTGGCCCTGATAGAGTGAAAGGGAATGTAGACCTACATATTAAAATCAGCTCAACGCTGTGTGTGGTATTTGCCATATCCAGTCGCGTCATGTCCAACCACTATGTTTTCTTTTGGTTTAATTTATTTCTATACCCTACACTCATACTTTTTTGTTGCTGATTGTTCAGCTGTGAAAAGCTACATAATATTGGATCAGATTAAATAAAAATGTTATTATACTGTACGTAACATGGCTGTTTTAAGGGAATTTTAGAACTTCAAAACTTCTTTCCCTTCCCATCTTCCATGGTAAATTACTTCCAATCGGGGGGACAATGACATTTTTGCTAGTTTTAACTGTACATTTATTTATTTATTTATTTTTTCCTCAACCAAAACAACAAACAGACATGATACAATTATGGCATTGAATAATACATTAACATAATTTGGTGAAGAAGGGGAGACCCAGAAGGGATAGAAAATCCCGCTAATAGGGCCACCCATAATTCATGTAAAATATAAAAGAAAAACATGACAGAGCATTCAATTGTAGGAATAAAAAAATGATGAGGGAGAGAGAAAAAAAATTAAGCAATCGACCCTTCTGTATATAACGAGAAAAACAACTCTTAACTAATGACTTAACTAAAGACTTAACTAAGGGCTTGGCGAGACCACTGAGCAGAAACCTTAACCATTACATATCAGGAAGTGTTTTAAGTAAATAAAGGCGAAGTTTATGCTTAAATAATCTTGTGTTAGGTAGGGAATGAAGATGTGTAGGGAGAGAGTTCCAACATTATGTTCCAACATAAGTGCTTCTACAACTGTACATATACATTTAGAACTGCACATTTAGTGTACAACTGCACGTTTAAAAAAGCCCTGGTAACATGTGCATTGTAACTCATTTCTTCTATCTCTCGTAGACATGGGCAGGAAAAACAGCGACTGTGCTATGAAATGCAAGTCACACGTTGTTTGGACAACCCATAAATTATGTTCCCCGAAGACCTTTAAAGCTTACATTACTCTGTGCAAATTTGTGTTTGGAAAAAAGAAACCAATGCGGCAGTTTAGGTTGTGATATTTTATGACATCCACGTCTTTATTTGTACCAGGAACACAACCTATTTTATTTTATTTTATTGTGAAGGGTAATACATAATTACACTCACGCCTGTATGAAAGTCCGCCTATTTAGAGCGAATTAAGCAAGAATGCCCTAAAAATCTTATGCACAGCAGCGGGCTTTGGGAAGAAATAGGCGGGTTGTAACTTATGATGAATTCTAAAACTGTCTGAGTAACTCCTTCCTCTTCCAGCTTGAAATCCTCAAAACCGTGGGCCTCTGCCCAGTTATCGCGTCTATCTGAAAACTTGACGCAATTTTTCTACGTTCTTGAAGCGTAGGGGTAATATCCAGGGCTTAAAGTGTGCCTGGACGGTCATGGACGGCGTCCATGCACATGGGCGTCCGCAGAATTTTTTTTAGGGGGGCGCAAACTTTGAAATGGTTGACTTAATTAATTAGGGACTAAACAATGTGTCAAATAGCCTATACAGTCAGTATGGAGTTAAACAGGCAGCCTATCAATTTCATTGTATACTACAATGTATAACATATTGAGCTTTTACGTATATCTTGTTCTATTATTATTGCATCAGAAACAGAGTGATAAACCGCAATCAGTGGAAAAAGATAGAGGGGCCTAATATTTTATGTTTTAGTTTTCTAAGATAAAAGAAGCTTATAGGCCCTATATGTTGTTATTTATTTTAAAATATTGCATGGACCTACTAAAACGAGCTTCCAACTTGAATAAAGGTTTGAGCAAAGATTCCCTTCCTCTACGTCCCTCCCTCAAAGCAGGCCTAGGCCTAATACGAGTAAACCTACATGCACCTTCCCAGTCGAAGGCGGAATCGGTTTCGTTCGTGGACAGTAACACGACACAGTTAAGCGTTTCAGAGCTCAGTTTCAACAGAGTATACGCATCAATCACGAAAGAAAGCAGGTTTGAATGCAACAGAAATGCAACAGGAAAAATTTCTGCGGACGCCCACGGGCCATGGAGGTGTGTATTGGGTGTGTTCGGGTGGGGGGGGACGATGTGGCCGACAACAGAACGCCTGTCCGAGCGAAAAACAAACAACTATCTGTTCCGTTCATAGAGTTATCAAGTTTTGTCTACCCGCGATGCTGTCGACCCTCACAGTTCATACGAAATTTTCCTATATTTCGTCTCCTCCGTCCCTGTGACATATTGCCCGACTGACTCACAACGTGTAGTAGATGAAGTTACAGTTTAACGAACCTTGTGACAACTCAGATAAATTATGGATTAGCATTCTTCTTTCATCTAGCGGAGTGTGTTTAGAAGGTGTGGCAGAACATGTGCCAGCTGGCATCTAAAGGAAGAAGCGGATTATTTGGAGACTATCGCTCTAACCAACTTCAGCCAGTGTCACATATGCTTATGTATATTTATGCAAATGCATACATGTATAAATATATATATACACATATTATATATTATCCTCAATATAGTATAGTCGGTTCTTCAGCGGATCTGTTATATAGCAATTACTTCGCTATTAGTGGACACGAGTGAATTCATTTCCCGTATGGGGGTATGAATTTGTGTATTACCAAGAGAGAACTCTACAGGGTGCGCCAAAAAAGTAATCCCCTACGGTTGTTTGCCCATATCTTGGCCAAACATACGAATTTTTAAATGAAACTTTAAAGTCTTAAAGGTATTTCATATTTACGTACAATGGTCAAATTCCAAAAAAATATTTCAAACAAAACAAAAGCTATATCCTTTTTAGTAAGGCTACCCACCGTTTTTTTTACGATTCAAAAACGCCACGCAACAAAAGCAACAAAAAACCAATTTAATTATTCTGGCCAATATCTTGGCCGGAATTAAGAATTTCAAAATGAAATTTTACAGGCTTAAAGACAATTCATGTTTACACATGATGGCCAGATTTCAGCAAAATATTTCAAACAGAATAAAAGCTATGGAACTTTTAAGGAGGACACCCACCGTTTTTTGACAATTCAAAGACATAACGCAGCAAAAAGTAGCAAAAACACGAGTTTATTAAGTCTCATCTCACATAATTGTTATCAAATAGGCCTTGATAATGCCAGATGATCCTTATTATTACTATTTAAAAAAGGAACAGGGTACCAGCGTAGCTGCACGTCACTGAGAAGTCACTTCGCAAGATGACATTCAAATTGGTAAATAAGAAATCTGTCAGATTAGTCAACAGGTCCATCAAGAACTTTGCAAAGAGACTCAAAAGAAGTTTTGGCACTGGTGGTGGGCACATTGAACACAAGTTGTGAATCACTATCAAGTTCAGTTCCAAACAGTTATTTGAGATATGACTGGATAAAATCACGCTTTTGTTACTTTTTGTTGCGTTACGTTTTTTAATCGTCAAAAACGATGGTTGGCCTCACTAAAAGTGGTTTAACTTTTATTGTATTTGAAATATTTTGATGAAATCCGGCTATCATGTGTAAATATGGACAGTCTTTAAACATGCACAGATTCATTTTGAAATTCTTACTTCTGGCCATGATATTGGCAAAAAACCTAATTTTTGTGCGTTTCGTTTTTGAATCGTCAAAAAAGGTGGGTGGCCTCACTGAAAGCAATATAACTTTTGTTCTGTTTGAAATATTCTTTTGTAATTTGATCATTGTACGTAAATATGAATTGCCTTTAAGACTGTAAAGTTTCATTTAAAAATTCGTACGTTTGGCCAAGATATGGGCTGAAAACCGTAGGGGATTAGTTTTTTTGGCGCACCCTGTATATGCTGAGTTTTCACACATGATCGTGGCTGGCTCTGGCTGCACCTATTATAAGCAAAGCAGCCTAATCCAACTTGTGGAGCATGTCGTAGGCCTATTTTTACGGTCGGTACACTATAGTACCTTACTAATTAATCTTGCGCTTCCTATTTGAAATAGCTACCTAGAAAATGTAGTGTTTTGCGATAATCACGGAGGGAAGCGTGTTGTTACTGTTGTAATAATTATAATAAGCAAATAATCAACTTTCCTCTGCAAATACGCGCAGAATCCAGAGGGGCGCACATGCGCCCCCTTGCGCCCCCCTGCGGACGCCCATGTCCATGCACTTGTTTTTAGGCACTGGTAATATCCACGTGATTTAGACAACCCGCGACACCCCAGTTGCAGAAGGCTGACACTAAACGTGGATGTCATAAAATATCACAGCCTAAGCTTAATACTGTTGTTTTATTTTCAGACATTCGGAGCCGATGGAACCTTATACATGGATGTTAGGCGGACCTTGCCTAAAGACATGTCATCCCATACTCATAGATCTAAGCCAATGTTTAAGAAGTCGGAATATGCCGCTATCGACCACACTCTCAAGCAGGTTCCACCACCGCCAAAACTGAATTTCTCCATCTCTCATTGAATAAACTGGCTGCCAGCAAACGGTTCAAGGCCTTTCAAATACATTTGTGTTCAGCATACATTGACAGCACCATTTTTGCCTTCAACTGTGCATAATAAAACTGTGACTGCATAGACTGATTGTAGTTTAGAGTGAGCGCCGGTTTTGGCAATGTTCTGATCAACCAAGTGGATTCTTTCTCGACTGTCAATCTAGATCCTGAAGTTAAAATTTACACAGGACATAATAATTATATAATAATTTGTTAATGAAATGTAAAGTAGGCCTACATGTAATGTAAATGATAGCTAAGTCTCTTAAACTTCCATGCACCACACTAGAGTCTGTCAGGGAAACCAGCCTATTGACTGGCGATATTCTGCCACAGCAAGTTTGCAATAGCTAGGTTCTTTCATTCTCTGATCCTTCTTGGTGCCAGATCAGAAACTGTGGATGTCAAAACCGAGGAAACAGCATGACGCTATACAGTGACAATAATTGGTAATTGTGGTGGATGTGGAGAGAGTGGCGCTGAATTGGAATTAGAGTAGGATAACTTGAAAGGTTTATTTTCAGTCGAGGGTAAAACGTTGGAGAGGAGAGGGCTTGCAGATGTTATTATCTTTTGGGAGTTAATTCCAACTAACTTAGAACGTTGTCATGAGTAACGAACAAACCTGCGAGGCTGGATGATGAAAAACAGGTTATTAATAATAATAGTTATAAGAATTAAAGAATACAATCAAATCTCGGTAGGTCTAATTGATGTAGGCCTACTGAGTGTCATTAGCCAATAGATTGATTAGAGAGAGCAGGATTATGCGGTAGTCTTTGGAAGTTTTATTGAAGTATTTTTCAATGCGTAAACTGCAGATATATATCAAAACAGTAATAATTTTTTATATGGTCACATGCGTTCAGTGAGGATAAGCTTACTCGAAAATGAAATATATACTTATATGAAGGCTCATTGAACTCTGAGAGTGTAGGCCTACTCCGTGTATTTGGTTTTGGAAGTGTCGATGAAATAATAATATAATTATTGCAATAATTCAGTAATTGTTTTACCCTGTGTCAGCGCGCATGACTTCGATTATTCAAGATATAGTCTACACTCGTGCACTGTGTATTACATATATATATATATACAATTATACATACATGTGCATATATATATATATATATATATATATATATATATATATATATGACAAATGGGTGCTGGATTTGTATTAATCTTTCATTTTATGATTAATCCATAATGTTTATGTCAGCTACATAATGAAGAACACAATTCTTAACCGGAACCAGGGTAACTACAAAGCCAATGTCTGAATGGGAAACAACTAGGTCTAGACAGACGCGAATATAAATAGACAGATAGGCAGGTAGCTTAGATAGATAAAACGTGTCATCATAAATGAACATCCATGCAGCGTCTGTTGACGAAATTTCAACGGAGGTGTTCCAGACCTCACAACACATTAGAATGGTTTACTTTAGAAAATACTCAAACGCATCTGATGCGATGGTGTGTATGAATTCAGTCCGAGTCAGTATTGCTCGGTTACAATCATGCTAAAGTCGCTATTGACAACATAAATAATTATTATTATCAGCATGCACCTATGGCTGCGAATCGCTCTTTTCAATCACATGCCTCTAGCGATCGTAATAGGGTTTACTTTCCTCGACTAAACAACTTGACATATACTGCTGCAAAAGTAGCCTACCGGATACTTTCAAATTTTTGGTGGTAGGCCTATTTTGTGTTGCAGCTCGCAATACTTTCACTTCTTTATTGTCGAAAACTTTTCTCCTGGTGGTTCCTCTTTGCAATGAGGTCATTTTTCATATTATTTAAGGTGTTCAAAAAGTGTGACGATTCTTGGAACTATAGGCTACTGTGATCTTCTGGGCTCGTGTAGCCGAGTCGCCTGTCGATATAACCTTCTACTTTAGAGGACGTTTTACGACAGCAAAATATATTACCAAAACGCCGTAGACCCTGTAAAATTCAATAGTCTCATGCGAATTAGAACGAATAGAATTGCAAACCTATGTTGCGATAAAATATGGATAGTGATAGCAGGCATATATAGCCTATAATAAAAATTTATTATTTAGAATAGTATCGCTATTGGTGTGCCTAACTTGATGTCGTGATAGAGTTCTGTAGTTTAAGAAGTGGTAAACGATAATGTGCAACTGTGCATGATCAAAGTGAATCTCCTACCCGGATGGATAAACTACTGGTCCTGTTTGCGTGCAATATTTAATGCGGTCACATTACACAAACCTTGTCGCGTCGTCTGCAGTTCAATCAATCACATTCATAATATATTTTCTTGTTGTCTATACGACCGTACTCCCTCTCAACGTCGAAAATATCATAGTATAATGATACTGATGTTAGATATATTTGGAAGTATAGCAATATTGTTATAATAATTTATATTAAATATCCCTAACGAGGCTGTGCGAACAAGGAAGGCATTCGAGAATGTTGTGACTCTCCTGCGGTAGATGATATCGTGAACTGGCGCATTTGGGTTTCCTACGTTTCACTTTGCAGACGATGAGGAAAATTTATCTGCTTAGCTGCTTGGACAAAAGCGAAGGAAATGAGAGACAACATGCTGCAATATATGGTCCTATGTGGTTGACCGTAGGCCTATGCATTCTTATATTTTAGGCTATGTAGGCCTACAGTGACTTTTAAATGTCCCAGCATTAGACTATTCCTTTAACTGAATACGGCTAATCAGACTGGATTTTTTTACTAATTATTATCCAGGTCAGTATTCAAGTGGTTTTATCACCAGGAAGCCAACCAATACTGCAAACGTTGCTAGGTCAAGTAACATTACATTCGAGTGTGCATCCAGTTATGTGACCAACGCCACACGTTGGTATTTCTATCCGTTTGGCTCACCCAGCAACCAAACTATTTGGATTTCAAATGGATACACGATACTCGAGACCAATCAACAGCAGTATCTGCTTCTTGCAACGACCTTCTCACCGGTGCTCGTTGTACGTCAGCTGTCCAATTTAACTGATGGAGACTATAATAGTTGCCTTTACTATGTTCGGACTCTGCCTCAGCCCTGCCGACCTTAGCCCAAATGGTACTCTGGGCATCCCTGCCCGAAAGCAGTCCCATTGGCTCTGGAATGAGATGAGTGGGTTCATTTTAGGTAGATTCATCCGCTTACAAGGCGCAGAACATGCCGCCACACCACCGCCTCCCATCATGATTTGCTTGTTTGTTTGTATGTGCACTTGTTATAGCGCCTCTTCAAGCTCTCTCACTACTCAGAGGCGCTCCCGAATGCAGAGCGGACACTGCATAGGAGTTTCACGCCGAAGCGCTGAGCAATTGTGAGTGAAGGACTTGCCCAAGGTCCTTACGCGGCGAGGTGGATTCGAACCTCGAACCTTCCGGCTTCAAGGCAACGACGCCACCACTGCACCACCGCGCCCCATTAGAACAGACATAGTACGTTGTGACTTGCCACCATATGTCGAGGGTCGATAATAAATGAATACACAAATAAATAAACAGACATGAGCCACTTTCCATAGTTACCATTAGTGTCTACTGTAAAGTAAATCGCTTATTCGTTCTTAAAACGAACTGAAGCCAGCCCCACCATCGGGATCAAAGCTGCTCAAATATTATATATCTGTCATTTTTGCTACACTACGCCTAAATTGCATAGATCTAAAATTGTTTAACAAAACTGTCAGACTGGATATTTTCTTTCAGCTTTCTATATTAGACTATATATACGTTATCTTATTTCAAATAACTCTTAGATATAAGCAGTACCAAAACGCCTGTATTGAGTACACGGTTCGTTCATCAACAAAACGTCCTTTTTGTTCACGACACACGACCTTAGACGTAGACGCTACTGTTTGATAGTCCGGTCGATGATCACCTGGTCAAACACCTGCCACTCCTCAAACAGACGCGCCCTGCGCCCTACGGTTATCGATGTCATGAATACGCGTGAACGAAAAAACGCGATCCTCCAGTGAGTCCAGCACATGTACTCCGGATCAAAGTCTGGACTGCTGGACGGCCACAGCTACGGGATATGAAGCCGAGTGTCTCCCGGGACAGCTATTAATCTAGGCCTACTGCGTCTACGGTCGTGTGTCCGAGAACAAAACGGACATTTTGAACACCATAATAACAGCTGAATTTCACTTCCTTTCAGGTTTTTCATGTTGGAAAGTTCAATTTTTTGTTGCTACATTTTAAACGCTCATAAATTTGACAAAGTCGCGAATATTTCTAATCGGTTTTAGGATCTCGTGTAAATAGGCTGTGGTCACTGTTGATGTGTTTAAGATTTCAGACAGATCCTAAAAGTTTTGACCGAGTTAAGACACTCTGTTTTGTGTTCTACTTTTCATCCGGGCACAGTGTAGATACATAATACATACTAAGGTCTACTAACACACACATAACATTTATATAAAAATGTTATACGTAGATAAAACAGGAGTATTCATACAGGTAGACATGACTACCACGCACATATAGATAAATGCGAACACGCATATAACCAAACTTATAAACACGCATACATAATACGCCTACATAACAAACGCTCATTCAAGACATAGGTCTACGTACATGCATAAGCCTCCGCATAGTTGCATTCATAGGCCTACGTATAAATTACTGTGGCAAGACAACTCCGTTGCTCTGGCATGTAGATATTAATATTGTCTCTGTATTTACCCCCAAAGAGGTTCTCTGACGCGCACACCGTGACCTTAGTCGTGTTTAAACTAAGGTTGAATGCACATTGCGAGAGATGAATCATGCAGACCTAACCTGCGTACTGCGTAGCAATCTACTTCTGAGCGGGGCTTTCTTTGTTGCAACTCTACTCTTGACGGATTTACTGGAAATGCTTTAGAATATTAATGTTGTGACATGTTGTATGTATACGATTTCTACACAACAATTGTCCATTCTGCTAGCACCAAGGCCGTAGCCATGATTTTATTTCAAGGGGTGTTTTCCAGACTTTTGGGGCGAAATTTTCTGACGACCTATTTTTAGTCATCGCATGCTTTTCATATCCTTTTTGGCTCGGAATACGTTCACGGCGGGTGCAAATACATTGTTTTCCGCAATTTTCGACTATTTTCTTCTCGAGATTGCATTACACACTGTAGTTCTTACTTTATGTCCTGGCAAATGCATTATTTCATTTTTTACATCATTTCATTTCGAAGGCTATCCAAACACCCCCAGCTACGGCCTTGGCTAGCACTCTGTATGGGCCTATGTTGGCTATGCCAGATTGCTGACTCTCTTCTGCTTGTCGGCTGCAATCTTAAGACCTTGAGCAAGTCGTTTGCGCATCCGTTCCTTTATCATTCTTTGTAAGGGTAGGATATACATAAATTTAAATATATATATATATATATATCAGCAACGCCTCTGCATTCGATGTTGATCAAACTTTGCATTTTCTTGGAATATTCTATTCAATCCTTTGCCTGGGTTTAGGCTCACAGGATGCAGGCGGGTCATTTGCAAACTTCCGGCCTATTTTGGTCCAGAAAAAATATCACGCATCCTTGATTTCTAAATTCATTCAAACCTGCTCTCACATTTTATTTAGTAGGCCTATTACTTACATGAATAAAAACGGCAGTTCAATAACAATAGCAAATGAATCGACACAGTTTGTAGAAGCGAGTCTACTATGTATCTGTCCATCTGTCTTTCTGTCTGTCTGTCTGTCATTCAGTCAATCTGTCTGTCTGTCTGTCTGTCTGTCTGTCCATCTGTCCATCTATCCATCTATTCATTTATCTCTCTGTAACTCAAAACCGTATCACACCCCTCAACAATTTCTTTGATGCCCATCCCGCAAACGTCAGAAATAATACGCCAACGCCGAAAAATCAGAAGCGTATCATTTCGACTGCGCACAACTTGAAACCATTCAGATACACAGCAACTACCGGATGACTCATTGACATTACACCGGAAACGTTTCCGCCTTAGCATGAAAAGCCACAAAGAAATCACTTACAATAACGTGTAGCAATACTAATGAGTAATGGACTTTAAATAATAAAAATTTAATCATTGATATAATGTTATATGGAATCACGCTAGCCCAGCAACTGAAAATTATATTCAATCATTCACGTTAGGATGTCGTGTTCATATGGCCCTGCTCTGAAGCATGTGTGTATGCATTATTTATGCACGGATATGCATGGATAAGTTGAGCCTACACACCAGTCAGTTTAAATAGTCTGGTAGGGCCTATGTTAGTGTTATTAACAAGAATTAAAGCAGCGTCTTACATAGCCTAAAGAATGAACGGGATAGGTAATAGAATAAGGCAACAGTTGCTTATTGCAGCTCTATTAACCATAGTAGGCCTATACGGTAAGAAAATATGTGCAATAATTGTTATTTGTAATCAAGTTTGTATTATTGATTTAGCTTTTTTGTGGAGTGGTGAAAAGTAACAGATAACATCGGGTAAAGTTACAACGGTTTTTCTAAAGTAGGATATGAGCTCCGATTTAGAACTTTTCTTTGCCGAACGGGAAGCCAGTCCTGCTATTTGAACACAGGGTCATATTTTTAGTGTATCCGTAAAACGTTATGAACTCTCTACAGTCTACAGTTTCAGACTCTTTCGACTTTTTGATATTAGTAGAGACGTGAGTTGAAGTTATCTTTAGGTGGTGACCGGACAAAATGGTAGCGGACAAAATGGTACGGACAAAATGGCACGGACAAAATGGTATGAATGAATTGAAAGCTGGATTAGTGAATTTTTATATATGAAATGGAGGCGGGATTAATGAAAACACGCATGTGAAATGGAGGCTGGATGAAGGCTCTGCATGTATATTTTTATATATGAAATGGAAGCTAGATTGACGAAAATAACGCTTTAGATATAGAAGCGGTATCAGGGTATTTTCATAGCTGAAATAAAAGCTGGATTAATGAAAGATGCATTACAAATGGAGGTTGATTTAAGGAATCTTTGTTTCTCTTGTATAGCTATAATAGGTCCACTATTTTCTTGTGTTGTCTTTCAGGTTTCGCTGCCTTTGGTAGCTTAATCAACACGCCAATTAATCTGTATGCATACGTAGGACGGTGGAACACGTCCATGAACTGTTCTTCCACTTTTGGATCCGATTCCATAACGTGGTTCTTCAAACCAGCTGGTGATGGTGCCAACGTTACGATAGCATCAGGATCTAGAGTTTCCATGGAGTTTATTCAGGTGTACTGGATTGATCAGCCGACAGCAAATGAATCCAACCTGATCATCAGCAGACCAACTGATTCCTCAGCCGGAACATTCACCTGTGCAGACAAAGAAATGGTCGCACACGCAGAACTGTTGCTGCCATGTGAGTGTTGCGCATGAAACTAGATGAACTCTTAGCTTGTGTAGGCTAAGTAATAGTAGACTATTTTGACCGAAATAATCTGCATCATTTACACATTGACCATGTGATAAGGTAGGCTGGTAGGCTATAAAGTGCATAGCGTTTTAAACGAATAGTTTAACATCTTCCAATAGACAATAATATTGTATGATTATTTGCTGCAGAGCAGCTTTCTGCTTTCTATACCTTAAGCGCCAATAGAACCCAATGAAAATATGTTTAGAAGCCTCCTGATGGCCGCTAAAAAAGGAAGACCCATCAATGTTTTTATTACGTGCTTCGATGTACCCGAACCCCAATGGGTAAATTGAAGATGTCTACTGAAAGTTTAAGTTAGACTCAATCGCATTTCGATTTTTTGTTGCAGATAACCTAACTGTGTCCACTAACGCGTCGGATAATCTCGTTCCTGGTGACGTTATCGGATATACTTGCCAACTGGTTTACGTCGCAAATCCATTCTTCATTCCGATTTTCTCTCTGTACCGATATTCACCTTGCAAAGATGATCTTGACAACACTACTTCACCTCAGTTGGAGCAATCAGGTTCCGTGATGACGGCAACAGCAACTTTCTATCAGCCAGCGTCATGTCTATCGAGTTTTAAAATGTATGAATGCATGCAAACGTTCGGTCAGCCAGTAGGTTACTTATCGGAAGGTTCTGCAACGAACGCGCCTAGTGCGTTTAATTCAGCTGGTTTTCAACCCGTGAAAGTGACATGTGAGTAGTCTACTTTTAGAACATTTCGATCAATGCTATTTAAACTTAAGCCTAGAGGCCCTAGAGGTCCAATAATTATTATAGTAACTTATGCCAGAAGCAACTTGTCACTGACATAGCTTCTAAAGTGTCGCAATAGCCACATTACTAGGTGACCTGCAATTCTGCTAAATGGGTCTAATCCAATTAAAAGTTATCTATGTTATTTCAACAAAAGAAGCCATGCTAACAATAATTATTTGAAAAATTGATTGAATTAAGAGTAAAACAGATTTTGGAAAATATTGCATGGTGGCATTAGCGCGAATTTGTATTATAATCATTATCATTTGTGCAACAGGTCTGCATTCGACTGGTGATCCATTGTATGGACCAATCGCTGGAGGAACTGTAGTCACTTTAACACTCGATGACTGGTCGAAGCAGTATTCTGAAATTTCTGCCGTGTACTTGGGTGGAATTCTACAAGCCATAGATTTGCAAAGCGACAGGTACGAGAAAGTGACTTATAGTAGGCTACTGTAGCTGGCGAAGAGCAGGCAGCTAAGTTAGCTCGACAGAAAGAAATTGGTATGAAGTGTCCTGATAGTGTTAGCAACTTCATATTTCTTAGCCTTAGTATAATTATGAGAACAGTCTGTTGTTCCATACATCGAGTCGTTCTTTCCTCCACCATCCGATTTACTGGCCAACCGTCTACTATATATATAGGGTCTTATCATATAAGTCGGACACCCTTTTGTTCTGACCGAGGTTACTCCGTAACGCAGCGTCACATCTACATGAGGTAAAGTTTATTGTGTAGCTTATCATCTCATGCAACTAATGCAGTCAGTTAAACCTGGCCAATTTTATATGAACTCGATCAGGAGAGTGCCAAGTATAGCGAGCTGACAAAATTTGACTTTTTGGTTTTTCGGGTAAAGCTGGACACCTTGGTTGTTAAACCTGGACAATAATTTGATGATTCAACCATATTTTGTTAAAGTCGGACAATAATAATTTGATGATTCAACCATATTTTGTTAAAGTCGGACAATAATAATTTGATGATTCAACCATATTTTGTTAAAGTCGGACAATAATAATTTGATGATTCAACCATATTTTGTTAAAGTCGGACAATAATAATTTGATGATTCAACCATATTTTGTTAAAGTCGGACAATAATAATTTGATGATTCAACCATATTTTGTTAAAGTCGGACAATAATAATTTGATGATTCAACCATATTTTGTTAAAGTCGGACAATAATAATTTGATGATTCAACCATATTTTGTTAAAGTCGGACAATAATAATTTGATGATTCAACCATATTTTGTTAAAGTCTGAAAGAACTGTCTTGCGACCAGAGGAATGTTTGAAACCTTTAACTTTGCCCT
This sequence comes from Lumbricus terrestris, assembly GCA_949752735.1. Classification (NCBI taxonomy): domain Eukaryota; kingdom Metazoa; phylum Annelida; class Clitellata; order Crassiclitellata; family Lumbricidae; genus Lumbricus; species Lumbricus terrestris. The sequence continues at coordinate 22,919,489 of OX457037.1, read as the reverse complement.
TAATTCTGTCACACAATGTGGACTTTGGAAGGCCCCAGCGTCTTGCCAATGTCCTTATTCCAGTTTTCTTGTCTCTAAACTCTTCTAGGGCCAATTTCATCTTTTCTTCACTCCAACTGTTCAGCTTTTCTGGTCTTCGTTTTTGTGACTTTATTTGGCTAACTGCTGGCGTTTCCTGTGACTTCTTTTTCTTCGTTTTTCGTTTCTGGCCAACATTTAGGATCCTTGCCATGGTCGCAACTAGGCCTACGTGGAAAAAATAAGAAATCTGAAGCATTAGCATAACTTCATTTACGCAAAGTCGGACACAGGGGCAGGTCCTAGCAAGAGTGTCCGACTTTGCCACAAGCCCCTGATGGTAAAGTCGGACACACTTCAGGCAGGTCTTAGCAAGAGTGTCCGACTTTGAAACAAGCACCTATGGCAAAGTCGGACAGCATACAGCTACAGTTTCAAGCGTGATACCAGTTCAATATCGCTCAAACAAGTTACGCAAAACAGGCATCATACATTAATCTATATAATAGAAATCAAAACTCTTCCTCTTCAGCAATAAAAATAATCGTAAACCCTTAACACTGAATAAAGGATTTCATTATGTCAACCTGCAAAAGTTCAGAAATTCGATTTACATCAAAAACAATCGCGTCTGTAAAATAGAGGCAAACTTCCTATGGAGGTTAATAAGTTTTAATCACTAGATGAACCATCTGCAAATAAAATCTAATATACTGCCACCTGGTGATCGAAGTCTCACACGCTAGGCAGGCCGGTGTCATGCGAGATACTATCCGGCAACAGAAACTATCCGAAAACGTCTGTCATTGGTTCACGTGACATATGACGTCAGAGAGCAACACTAGACGACTCAGCCTCGTTTTCGTTGACAAATATGATCCGGGCTGCTTGTAGTTGCTTGCGGAAAACAAAATGCGGGTTCTTTATAAATAATATTACATAATTACAAATCCATCTATCTTTTGTCTATTTATTTATCAAGAACGAGACATTATTCTAATCTTATTGCGTTGCAATGTCTCCGAAAATGTTGTCGAAAATTCTGAAGATTAGGCCTATGTAACCTGTGATCCATGGTTTTAAGCCTACGGATCAGTGATGCCACAGCTGAGCTTTTCCCACTAGATCTGGGTTTTTTCGACATCGTCTGGGTTTCTGTTTTTGGGGGGCAAAATCTGGGTTTATTTTGGTGAGTTGATATTTTGTATTTACTACCGGGTAGCGGGTACACTCGATTCGAGGGTTGGTCGCTTCATGGATACGCCTTCTCCACTTTTTCCTGTCCTCCGTCTCCTTCAGTATCCTCTTGAATGGTAGTTCCATCCACGTGATGATATTGGTGATCCATCCCATCCTCGGTCTTCCCCTTGCGGCCTTGCCCTTGCTCTCGAAATTGTACCCTGTATTATATCCTTTTCCATGCAGCCCCTGTTTCCTCATGAAATGACCGAAGTAAATGAGCTTCTTTCTTTTTATCATGCTCAATAAGGTTGTTTCTGTTCCCGTTTTCTCCAATACCCATTCGTTTGTTCTTTTCTCTGTCCATTGCACTCTCAAGACCTTTCTTAGGCATTTCATTTCAAAAGCATTTATTCTGTCTTCTTCTCTCTCTCTCTCTGATCGTGCAACTTTCACACCCATATGTCGCCACTGGCCATACCAAAGCCTTCATGGGTCTGATCTTGGTAATCATTTTGATATTATGACTTTTCCATAGCGTCTTCAGCGCTGTCCCTGTGTTGAGTCCTCTTGCTAATTTCTCTCTTATATCTGGGCTTTTGTCCAGGGGGAGCTAATGTCCGAGGGGGCTAATGTCCGAGGCGGCTTTTGTCCGGGAGGCTAATGTCCTACATCCGTTATGTGTTTACAGTTCTGGTAGGCTCGACCCGCTGCGCATGCGCACACAAATATATCGATTAAGTATTGTCAGTATGGATGCCGAGTCTATGACAACTCTAACAATTGATATTTCTAAAGTTGTAATGGCACTTTATTCGACTCTTTTGACGTACATTTTATTTACCCTCATACGAACAAGCGAAAAACCAACTTAATTTGAACAAAAGAGGTCTAAAATAGCTTATATGAATAGTCTGGGTTTTTCTGGGTTTTTTTGGAAGGAAATCTGGGTTTATTTCTGAAACCTCAATGACACCACTGCTACGTATGAATAGTAGAGCAACCACAACGTGGTAAACAGAATTAAATAACTGCCAGAGTTAGCTTAAGGATTTTTGGACAAGAACCGATCGAGAGGTTACGTTGTTTTGATGATGGATGATCAAGGTGATCACTTAGTTGCAACTGTTTCGATTCACAGAATCTGCATATATGTAATATTATAATTATAGGCCTACGGTAATATTTGCAGCTTGGCGTCACTGTGTGGTAACGAAACTCACTAAAGCGACGCCCTCCTTCTTTACTCAGTCATGGGACTGGCATTTGCATAGTGCAGTCAGTGACGGAGTTAGACAGATGTAGGCCTATTTGAAAAACATATAAAAATTGTAAAATTTGTATCGTTAGACACCCTAGTTTCTTTTATGAAGTTCCTTAATAAGCGATCCAATTTAAAACACGGATTTTCCATTCTAAAAATAGAAAATTCCTACTGACTTAACACCGCTTCGTTAATAAGAATCACGTTTTGTTCCAAATTTACTAGCACACTCGCAATGTCACTAGACCACAATATCACTTAAGTGCATATATTACAATAACTCTTTGCATACCGAGTTATATGCTTTATGAAGCGAATTATTCCCAATAAACATCGAAAAACAACCCGGATAGTATTTGTCATCGGATACAATTTCGCACGTATACGTGCGAGATTGTATCCGACAACGAAGTGGGCGTGGCCGGATAGTTTCTGTTGCCCGGATAGTATCTCGCACGACACCGGCACAAATTTTGTCCGAGATTGCCTGATGTCCGACTTTATATTAGGTCTCCCCTAATTGTAATTGTAATCGTACATTTATACAGCGCCCCTTCAAGAGAACTCCTCAGAGGCTCTCTCGACCTGACACCAAACCACAATCAAAGAGAATGGTTTTCAAACACTTGCGGAAAAGGGGCAAAGAAAGACAAAGAAGTTCATTACGCAGACTAGTAGGTAACTTATTCCAGAAAGACTGACCGACCATAGCAAAGCTTCAATTGTAGGCCTAAAAGTATTTTCAGAGTTGACTGTAGTCTGTGTGTAGCCTACTCATCGTAGCTCAGTGGACTAAGAGGATACACATCTGGTTTTTTAAATCACAAAATTCTCAATTCGATCCAAGTCTGATGCTTTCAAATAATAGACTATGACGTTGCCACCATGAGAATTAGTGACGCTTTGGAAAGGATATGAAAATAAATGCAACGCTACAGTGGACAATTTAAAGGATCTAAGCAGATAATAATGATAATATTATACCGGTATTTATTTAGATAGACAATAATTATAAAGAATTTGAGTATGTTATAGACAATACTAAAGAATTTGAGTATGTTATAGACAATAATAAAGAATTTGAGTATGTTATAGACAATAATAAAGAATTTGAGTATGTTATAGACAATAATAAAGAATTTGAATATGTTATAGACAATAATAAAGAATTTGAGTTTGTTATAGACAATAATAAAGAATTTGAGTATGTTATAGACAATAATAAAGAATTTGAGTATGTTATAGACAATAATAAAGAATTTGAGTTTGTTATAGACAATAATAAAGAATTTGAGTATGTTATAGACAATAATAAAGAATTTGAGTATGTTATAGACAATAATAAAGAATTTGAGTATGTTATAGACAATAATAAAGAATTTGAGTTTGTTATAGACAATAATAAAGAATTTGAGTTTGTTATAGACAATAATAAAGAATTTGAGTATGTTATAGACAATAATAAAGAATTTGAGTATGTTATAAATCTACAACCTAGCTGATGGTTTCGTCTGTTGCTTCAAATGCACACATATCTTTCGTTTGGAACAGTTAAGATATTAGAACGGTTTTCGCAGCAAGAAATTATGATTACTTTAATACACTACCTTTTGTTCGCTGGTCAGCATCTCCACTTTAGACATTGCACATTGATTTTCAGATCAAGCAACAGTGTTGAGATGACAACTCCCATTGCAACAGCAGAGCTAATTGGACAGCCACTGCCGATAATAATAGAATTCACACCAGGACCATACAACATAACAACGAATTTATCCTTCACTTACAAAGATAACCCAGAAATCACTGGCATCAGCCCGTCTACTTTTGTAGTCACGTAAGTAACAAGATGGTAAATAGAATGTTGGTAATATTATAAAGAAGGACGTATTCTAGTTCATTCTACAACTATTGTAGGATTTGTTGGCCTCAACAGTTATGGCACTACTCTTCGGCCTATTTAAGAAACTCTGCAATCATTCCAAAGCCTTTTTCAGATGATGGATTACAATTCTAGTTAAAAAGATGGTGCGTTGTTGATTTTTAATTTGTAGGGGTGGAACAATTGTGAATGTGACCGGGTTTCTGTTGACATCTGTGGCTAATCCATTCATTCGAGTAACGATCGCCGTTGAAAGAGGAATCGAAAGAAATACGACATCAGAGAAATTTTTCCAGGTAGAAATGAAACTGAACTGAAAAAATAATAATAATAATAATAATAATATAAAATAATAATAATAATAATTATAATAATAATCCGGACTAGTGTTTAAGCAATAGCAATAAGCAATATCTACAATAGTTAGCAACGAAGTCCCTGAGGGATCCTAAATACCTCGGGCCCAAAAACAATAATAACGACAATTTATATGGCGCCGTAATACGGCCATACCGCTATAATAAGGGCACCTCTTCCTGTTATTTTGGTGCTTTGGCCTCCGGTGTATCTCCTCCTCAATCTTCATATATTTTCGTGACCTGAATTTCGACTACTAAACCGGGCACAATCAAACCCATTCACACAACTCCGGTTTTCTAGTTATCTGGTATCAGTTTGAATCCAGAACTGGTCAAAGGGTGGGCCGTTATCCACTTAGGAACATCTGATTAATTAATTATTGATGCGAAAAGATTAAGATTAACCTTCCTATAATAACAGATTGTGTGAAATAGCAGCATCACGCGTAACTGTGTGTCTGCTCTCTGTAAGAGATACAGTAGCGGCGTTAGGGTGGCCTGGGGGGCTAAGCCCCCCCTACAAGAGGCTCAGCCCCCTCTAAAAAAGGGTCATCCGAATTTTTTACATTGAAATATCCACAATTTTCGGCTGACGACTAAAAAAAAGGTCGTCAGAAATTTTGGCGGCAGAAATGGAAAATTTTCATGAGATTTCGGTCGATGATTTACAAAAAATAATTTAAAAAGTCAGAAATTTTGGCGGCGGAAATGGAAAATTTTTGCCGCGAGGCTTCAACCCCCCGAAACTGAAATCCTGGCGCCGCCACTGGTAGCTGAATAATTATGCAAGTCGGTCCATATTACATTAGTCAATTTATTTCATACCTGATAAGGTTGTTTGTTCCCTTTTGTAGCCTTGTGAAGTCCAAGTTGAAGATGGTTTTCAAATGACGTGTCGAATGCCATCGGTAAACATACCCGACGATTTCCTTCAAGTCTTGGATGCCCTATACACGAGCGGTTATGGACGCGACAACAGTTCTACTTACAACCCGTACGAAGAAACTCCATTCCCACCTACAACAGCATACCCACCATACCCACCAGTCACACATGTCGGTCTAAATAGGCGCAAACGATTCGCAAACGCTCTATTCGTGACTGGACCAAATGGAGTGGATCAACTTGTCATCTCTCTCGGATTCGTCTTAGATGGATATCAGAAATACGATAACATCAACGACGTTCTACCAGACACACAAATTCTATTATTTTCTCCTCCGGAAATCAGCTTTACCACAGATATTGTTGAATTTGATCCTGACAAGGACGAGTCCATATCGATTAAGGTAGCCCTAGATCTGCTCAATATTATGCTAGAAAAATTATTGTCACAACTCATTTTGCATTAACGACCATTTTGGTTGCCTACGACGAAATGCAACTGTAGAGGTTATTCAATAAGCCTAATTCACTGTCGAAGAAGAACTGCAGCATTAGAAAAACTGCCGTGTTATATGTATATATTATATATAAACAGTTTTTAGGTTCTTAAGGAACAGAGCGGAGTGACCCATGGAAATTAAGCGCAGTGTAACAGGGAGACCATTCCAAGGTGTAGGACCTGCAGCAGAGAATGAACGACGCTGTCGGATAGCAGTCCGTGAGCGGGGGACAGTCATTGCACAAAGTCATCATGTTAGTGAATATTATAACGGTGCCAAAATGGTGTAAAATATATCATAATTATAGCGGTGGGACCGTAGTCAAAACATCGTGATCCTTTGAAGAGTTCGGTAGAATCTCGATGGGCTTAATCACTCATACTTGCATTCACAGAAACAGTACTTTTGCATTTGTATTTACTCTATGCATGCATAGCCTGTGCATTTGAGGAGAGACAGTTGTACTAAAAAGTGGATGAGAAGTTACATTCCCAATATGTGAGCTTATAGGCCTACTAAGATATCTTAGCCGCACACTGCATTATGCGAATTGCTAATAGAAGTTCAATGTACTAAGAGCCAAGCTGTACTTTGTCTTTAAGGGTATGCACATGACACGTGGCTGTCGTATAGTTGACTATGAGGTAGAAGTTGGTGCTGATGACTGCGAAAACCTTGACCTAACTGACAACCAATTGAGATGCAGACCACCGAATCAACAACCACAAATGACGAATAAAACCTCGATCTACTGCGATCAGCTCCTCAGCATTAACGTATGAAAATATAATGTGTTCATGCTTCAAAATTAATATTATGTACATAATTACAGGTCTAGGCCTACATAATTTTTATACAATGTAGTAACATATTGCTGAAACTTAACCACTATGATTCCACGGCTCATTATATCGTTTTAATATTGACTGTAAAGGCACTTATTGATTCCTATTTCTTAATTCATGGATAGGATTAAACTTTCCAGTAAAACCATAATTTTTAGTAGGCCTAAATTCCGATTACGTGGTCTTTGTGTCTGGGCTGAATAATAGGTACTAGTAGTAGTTGCAGTTTAACGTCACTGTGTGGTAACAAAAGCCATTAGCGACGCCTTCCTCCTTTATCCAGGCTTGGGACTGGCACTGGCAGAATAATACGTTTACAGCGAATAAAAATAGGTGAGCAGCACATAGAAATATGCAATGCAAATCGAATCAATTATAATTATAATATAATTTCAATTTATTTCTTGTTTTAGATACGCCTGGGTTTCAAGACTTATCAATACGCCTGCATGAAATACTCAACCCATCGTCCTTTGGCCTTGATAATTGGATTGGCCGTTGGACTCTCGTCTTTCGTTATTATTATTCTTTTGATAATCGTAATCGTCTGCTGTTGCAAGAGATCCAGAAATCGTCGTAAAAAATTAGCTGACAATACTTTGAACATACACGGAGCCACGGTAATTGAGGCAAATGAACCGCCATCAGATCGGCTGAATGCCACTGAGTCATATTTGCAACTATCAACTAAGCCATATGATTATGATGCGTATATTAAGCCATCAGAGCTGCAGTCGTGTAATGATGAGCCATATTTAAGACCATCATCTAAGTTGTATGCTGAGGAGGAATATGAATCACCATCAGATCAGTTGTATACCAATGCGTTGGAACTTAAATAAACCTTGATTTTCTTCGGACATAATTTATAATTATATCGTTGTTATTTGACGCCGTCTTTTCTTGGTTACCGTATGTATCGCAAACAAGAAATGCAATGATAATGAATTAACTCGCACAGCGTGTTCCATCCCCATTTTTTGCATTAAGCATCTTGCTTCCGATATGCTGATTTTATTCATATTCGGCACTACATCACTCTTCATCAGCAGCTGTGTTCGACCCATCAAACACTAACCCGTAACTCGACCCTGCAAAAAATCATTTTAAATGCAGATTGCAGCATGCGATATAAATCCAGTTTGGGCCATGCCAATTTTCATGCACTTGTCACTACCTCTGTCAACAATAGGCTTTAAAATTCCAGATTTTAAACACCCCCAGCATTTCTTCGTGGATTGTCTTTTATCTTGCTTTAGACCCATGGTACAGTATAATTATATAATTAGCGGCCAATTTAAAACAAACTTCACTTCGAGTCTATCTTTCATGTTCACATAATAGGCCTAAAGTTAATCAGACCGAATCAACATATCTGCGACTCCGTCTCTGCTACGTTATACCTTAAAAATGATATCGATATTATAATATTGAGTAGTCTAATAATAATAATTATGTCCAAGGTCCATTACAACAGTGAACTGCATGAGAACAAGTAGAATTAAAATCGGTTTGATTGTGACAAATAATTATTTCATGCCTGACAACATTACTCATATTTCGGTACTAGTTATTGGCTGTCGATGCCTTTGACATTTTATGAATCGGTATATTTCACACTTTAATGCAATTGGAGCAATATTCAAAACGTTTTCAAAGTGTTGGGATATCAAACTGCTGGGCGCGGTGGTGAAGTGGTGTGTTCGTTGCTGACCTGGGAGTGACTTTTATCAGCCAATCTGACCCAACTTAACCCTAAAGTGACTTGAGGTCGACCTGAAGTCGACGACTTGGAGCTAAATCGACTTGACCCGACTTAGCAGAAAAACAACCGACTTCCGACTTGAAGTCGACTTCCGACATGGTAATAACATTAGCCTAGGTCCACGTTACTACGTACGTTCTCCCATAGGGGTGTTTTGCCTCGCTTGCTGCTACCCTGTGAAATTGACTATATGAAGGGGCTAAAGCCTTCTTGGGGAGGGGGCTAAGCCCGGGAAACGATACCATTTACACGGTAAAAAATGAATCTGGGTCTTCTTGGGGGGTTTTAGCCCCCTTAGTCCCTGATAAACTCCGCCCTTGCCTATAATAGGCAATATCGATTTCATAATATCATCGTAAAATCGATTTATTAAAATCACATTTATCGTGCAAAGTAATTCGATATATGGTATACTTTAAATATACAGGGCTGTATAATACCTTTTTGTATTAATAGCTATGCCTAGCATTTTGCACCATTAATGCAGCAGACTTTTAAGCCTACGAATAAACACAAACAATAAATTTTATTAAAAATTGAAAACCCCTTCAACAGACAAATGGCTGACGATTATCTCAATTATTATAGGTTATTTAAAATACCGCAAAACAGTCAAACTTTTCAATACCTAGCACAGATCGAGGGGATAGGGCAGGGAGAGGGCGGCGGGCGGTTTGATCCTCCATCTACATGTAGCTTACCCTAATGGAGCTTTTTAGCAAAGCAGGCTTCGATAACTGTTACACTGGACAACAAATGTTTTTATGCGTCATACATTTTTGCAAACACACTACGAAAACTGCTTTAATATAAAATTATCCCACTGCAGCCCTGGCCTCATGCACGGTTATTGATTTGAAGTGAAAAATTAGGTTGTGCCTCAAGTCGGTTTAAGTCCAGTGACAGCGACAGGAGGGCTAGCGGGCTAAGCCCCCCTAAACAAGAACATCTGGGTCTAAGCCCCATAAACAAGGACATCCGGGGGCTAAGCCCCCTAAAAAAGGCCAGCCGGTTTTTTGACATGTAAAACTGAAGTTTTGGCGGAAGAAAATGGAACATTTCCTTGTGATTTCGGCCGAACGACTAAGAAAGGTCGTCAGAAAATTTGGCGCATGGAAGTGGAAATTTTCAATGAGATTTCGGTCAATGACTAAAAAACGTCGTCAGACATTTTGAGGGATGAAAATTATAATTTCCTCCTCGAGGATTCAGTCCCCCCCCCCAAACTGAATTCCTGGCGACGCCACTGTTTAAGTCGACTTGTGGAAAAAGCAACTTCAAGTGGCTTGTCTCTACAAAATTCGACTTGAGGTCAGTTGCGGTAAGCAGAAACGACTCGACTCGACTTGGGACGACCAAGTCTCTTTGGGGTCGACTCCCAGGTCTAGTTCGCTGCCTTGAAGCCGGAGGTTTCCAAGTTCGTATCCAACTCAATCCACCGCATAAGAACCTTGAGCAAGTCCTTTACTCGCATTTGCTCTTACGCTTCGGTGTAAAACTCCGATGCAGCATCAGCGCTGTAGACGGGAGCGCCTCTGAATAGATATTTTTCCATTTCATTTGCTTTTGCGTGTAACTGGGTGCGTCACCCTGGTTTGTCCCGTTTTTTTAAGTAAATGAAGATAAGATTATTGAGACAGAGAGAGGCAGAGTGGCGCTGCCATAGAGGCTACGGAAAGACACAGAGAGCTAGGCCTACTGAGAGAGATATTGAGAGAGATTTAACATGGAAATTGAACAGTAGCCTAGGCTTAATGCTAACGGCCTTAGCAAACCTGGCATATTTGACTAAATCGACAGGATTTGACTCGACTAAATCCTAACTTGCTTACTTTTTCTGTGTAAAGCATAATCACGGATGCGGGTCATTCAAACAGCCCGATAGATCTGTTGAGAAAAAACGCCTGAACTTCCGCAGCGCACACGAAGCTAAGTCGTGTGAAAAACCAACCTTCTCACAAGCCAGAGTTGTCAAAGTTTGATATACCGTCATTTGCCTTGGAGGCATTGGCTATGTCATGGCTGCGGCACGACCGGCATTCATGTCGGCCCGGGCGTCGCAAGAGCCAATAACGCGTGTACGGTATAATCATTGTGAGGGAATCGCTGGCAATTTTGGGGAAATACCTAGTCAAGGAAGTCATATCACGGAACTTAGGTTTCAAGATTTTTCAAGTCTGCTTCGACGTGCTATGTCCATTAATGTAGGTATGCCTGTAGGATTTTAGGGCCTGATTGTAGGCATGTACGCGGGAATTCATTCAATCGGAAATGCATAGGCTAGAGCACTCCTTCATGAAAAGGCTACTCAGAGGCTCTCCCGACTCCAGCGCGCCTAAAAAGAACAGTTTAAGTAAGAAAGGATCCTGGCAGAGTTCCAGAGTGTAGGTGTAGCTCAAAAGGAAGACCATTCCAGACCACTGGGCGATCCACAACCATATCTTCGAGGAGCTTAAGAATCAAAATCGCAGACCTACATTTGAAATACCCGCGCCGACAACCAGCTGTCAGACCGCGCTATTTATTAGTGTGGTTCACAGATACATGGTAAAAATAAAGCTCAAGCTAAAAACCATGGCACCCTCCAAGTTTGTTGGACCTGTCAATAGTATTGTCGACTCAATTTTTCAGCCTCCTATTCCAACTGGAAGCGGTGTTCAACGACTGCGTTACCAGGTACTCTGCTTGGGTCAATAAATATACGTTCATTGTAGAAATACATATTAGGTCGAGCATACATTATTCCCGTACAATTGTGTTTTATTCCAAGACAAATCAGACATTACTGCAACATGACAATATTTGTGATACTTAAGCAATAAGCATTTGGTCAGCTTGAAATAAAAAATCGGTAGGTTTTATATATGGATAATGTTAAAAAATTGTCCCAATAACATCGTTGAATCCACGAATGTCTATAATTATTGGTGTATTTTTTATTACTCCAACATGCGATACAGTCTTATACTGTAGAAGGCTTTGCAAGCACAGTGTCAACAGCAGATTTCTTTGTTGACTGTGCGCGCGGACAGCTTTCCTAATTTTAAGCAAACAATCACAGCCAAGCATTATACAGCGTAGTGAATTACTGCAATGCTATATTGTAGGTCTTTGTTTATCCAGCATACATTGCACTTAATGCACTAATTAATGTCAGTTAGTCGGCTCAGTTCTGCTGCAGCACATAAAAATCCAACTCCAAGGAAAAGTTGAAATACCGATTTCAATGACACATACTGTTGACTGCATGTGCAATTGTACATGCAGGTTATGAGTCGCCGAGCAATCCATGAATTATTTTCGTGCATGGTACGTATCATACGCGTATTTTTTTGAAAAGGTACATACGTATTTTAACATCTATAGGCCCTATTCTATTTTAGGATACGCGCACCCTCGTGCTAGGCCCTTGATTACAGCCCTGGGCAATATTTCTATGTCGTTGAGCACTGCCTTCCAATTGGACTAGCAAGTTGAAATTTGGTCTCAATAATACTATAGACACTAAGTGGGTGCCGTGGTATTTAGCTTGAACTTTATTTTTTAGCTACCGTACTATTTAGTCTGCATGCAAAGGTCAGCCTTTCCGAATCACATCCGTTATCAGATAGACAATATTCGCCCCTTAACATGGAAAATTCACCAAACAATAATAACAAGCAAGTCAACAACAAGGTGACTATTCAGTAAGACGTCATAAAAATCTTTGATGAGAACTCTCGTTTACTCGGGGGTGGAGAAATTACATTCACACTGGGTCATTCTTCTTTACACGGTGCCATGCTGAAACATACGTTTACAAATTATCATGCAAGGGCATATAGAGAAGAGCGACGTTCACGCCTGTCAGTGTAAATAGCATGGGCTAAATATATACTTTAAGATGCCAGTGCTGTATGTCCTACACAAGAAGACAGCATTTCATGTAAAGGATCAGCAGAATAAAGAATGGCAGTTCGTTTGTTATTAGCGTCGTTATTAACCATCGTCAGTGGTAAGAGGAATGCACTAGCGTGTTCTTGCAATCGAGTTCATCCATGCGTATAGGCTAAATAGAATAATTGCTTGTGATTTTGATTCAAATGTCGCGCGCTCAGAGCCAAAATCAGCGACTCTCCCTAAGAAGTTCCACGGTGTAGGGGTGAAAGTGCAGGGGTATGTTCGGTGCTTACGAGCCGGAAGATTACGGGTTCGAAACCACCTCAACCGCCGCGTATAGGGACCCTGAGCAAGTTCTTCACTCGCTTTGTCTTGAAACCGATTCAGTGACCGCGATGTAGTCGGGAGCGCCTTCGAGTAGCACTCTTGAAGGGGTGCTTTGACGAGTGTTCGTTCATACAATCATTCTTTCATTAATTAATTAATTCATTCATTCAAAGCATTTATATAATAGCGCCCTTCAATAAACTACTCAGAGGCGCTCCCAGCCCAACCACGATCAAAGAAAAAAGACTTGAGAGACTTGTAGAACCCAGCCGGATGGACCACAGGAAGAGAGCGTGCGTATTTGCAGTTTAACGTCACTGTGTGAAAACAAAGACCAATAGCGACGCCCTCCTCCCTTATCTAGGTTTGGGAGAGCGAAGGGTAGCCGGGAGGTCATCCAGACAGTAGGTTCCACGACCGAGAAAGCACGGCGCTGCTTAATAGCCAAGAGAGCCCGCGGGACCAGAAACTCTCCCCTAGCCGAAGAGTGATGCCAAATTTTTGGATTACAGTAGTAGCCTACCTACAAATAATGTATGTAAATTGTATAATATGTATGTTATAGGCCTATAACTATATGAATGGTTGAAAAACGTCAACATAACATCAGCACTGTCACTAGGGTGGTCCTTATTTTTAAAAGTTTGATTTTATAACGAGGCACCCTCTAAGTTGGTTTCTATTGATAAGAAAAAAATTGAGAAAAAGTTTGGAGAAAATCTGAGGACATTTAGAGGTCGCTACCAGAGGTTAAAGATCAAGGTTAGACTTAATTTGGGCTTTGTGGTCTACTATGCGCAATTTCCATTAATATGCTTTCCAGCCATGTTAATCGCTATGATAGAATTTGATAGACAACTACTCACATATTTATTAACACCTCCGACATCATGATTGCCACCTACTACTTATTTTATTGACATTTTTCTATAATGCATTCACAGTCATTGCATCTTTTGTTAGCGATTTCGCTTCATTTTGTTTTTTTGTGTATATTGCATAATTTCGCTATTGTCAAAGAGAACACAAAGTTGGTAATAGACCTAAGTCTTGACAATGCCACGGCGAAAGTGAGTAATAGAAATGCAACACCTGTAGGCCTACTTTCTTTCGCACTACAATGTCTTGGCAATGATCCCGCAGAGTTCAATCTCTATTGTTTTTCAATGCTTAAGCAGTGAATAAAGAATTGGCAAAAAATTTATGAAAACTTGAAAGCTGAATGCCAACCAGGAGTTCTTCTAATAATTCACTGGGATGGAAAGTTGTTGGAAGACATCTGCAGACTGCAGTAAAGAAATAGTAGACCGTCTTCATGTCCTCGTTTCTAGAGTGGGTGTTGACCAGATCCTCGGTTTACAGAAGTTATCATCGGGACAAGAAAATCTTCAGTGTCTGCAGTGTATGAAGTGGTTGTGACTTGGGGCATTACTGATCAAATCAAATCTATGTGCTTTGACACCACATCAGTGAACAGTGGACTTAGAAATGGCGCATGCATCCTGTTGGAACAGAAGCTGGACAAGGATTTGTTGTAGAGTGCATGTCGCTATCACATATGCCTAAATTAAGTCGGAGGCAGTGGTTATGTTTCTCTTGGTTCACCGAAGGGTAAGGACATAATGATTTTTCAGCTGGGCTGCACAGGGCGAGGTTGATCGGCAAGAGCATTTACAGTGTTAAGATATGGATGTTCAAGAAATTATTCAAGCCAACAAGAAGAGAATAAAGGGTAAAGCTGACATCTGCCTGCCATACGCCAAAGTCTGGTTTCAAGCACCATATGCACCATCTATACTCCTCGACTTGACCTGTAGAGTGTAGATCTTTAAGGACATTGACAAAATACAGGGAAATAAATAGTGCAGTTGCAAAGAAATGTTTGGGTGACCTTTGGAACCTTTTAGAGGAATTGGTGGCTTTTGCGTTCTTTTGATTTATGGGTCCTATGGGGCTTCCATTTATACCAAGCGCCAAATGGTTACTACTCTGGGCAAAACTTGGATCGAGCATCCACAACAAAGAAGAACCTTGGAACATGCTGAAATAAGCTCAATGCAACTGGAAGATTTTGTCACGGAAAACACGAGATTTTTCAAGTTTTCTCCATCAACACGTTGACATACATGGTCAAGCGACGAGAATTTCAAGTTAGATTAGGCCACTGCGAGCTCAGTGAAAGTTGTGAATGACATTTCAAAGCGTGGAGTGACACTCATGAACAAGTGTAACAAGCTTCAAACAAATAATGAGGATCAGATGCAGAGTCTGCTATATTGCTTGTGAAGAAATATACCTATCGTCGGAAAAAGACTGATGCAATAATGGAAACATTAACTGGAAAAAACATTTTTATGTCCACTTATGTGGTTTGACCAAAATAGTAAACCAGTCCACAGGCCACTAGTCCACCTCCAGCACGGTCCATTGCCCACCAGAATTTATTTCAATTTGTGCATTCAGCCATACATGTACACTAGTGATAGTATACAATATATGATATTCCATGTTTCGCCTGTGTCTTTACATTGATATAGGCTATGTTACGTCCGGTAGCGACCCCTAAAACTCAAAAAAATCTGCCAAAATTTTCAGTGTTAATATTTTTTAACCTAAAGGTATAAGTTAGTAGGGTGCCTCGTTTAAAATTCTCCAAAAAATATTTTTACACGGAGCTAAGGACCACACTAATGTATACCCTACCCTTACAAAGAATAATAAGGGAACGGGTGCGCAAGCGACTTGCTCAAGGCCTTAAGATGGCAGCCGACAGCCAGAAGAGAGCCAGCAATCTGGGTATAGCCAACATAGGCCCATACAGAGTGCTAGCCAAAGCCGCAGATATGGGGGTGTTTTGCGTGTTTGGATAGCCCCAGAAATAAAATGATGTAAAAATGAAATAATGCATTTGCTAGCACATAAAGTAAGAACTACAGTGTGTAATGTAATTTCGAGAAGAAAATAGTTGAAAATCGCGGAAAACAGTGTTTTTGCACCCGCCGTGAACGTATTTCGAGCCAAAAAAATATGAAAAGCATGCGATGACTAAAAATAGATCGTCAGAAAATTTCGCCCCAAAAAGTCTGGAAAACACCCCTTGAAATAAAATCATGGCTACGGCCTTGGTGCAAGCAGAATGGACAATTGTTGTGGAGAAATCGTACACATACAACATGTCGCAACATTAATATTCTAAAGCATTTCCAGTAAATACGTCAAGAGTAGAGTTGCAATAAAAAAAGCCCCGCTCAGAAGTTGGGCTACGCAGTACGCAGGTTAGGTCTGCATGATTCATCTCTGGCAATGTGCATTCAACCTTAGTTTAAACACGACTAAGGTCACGGTGTGCGCGTCAGAGAACCTCTTTTGTGGTAGGCCTAAATACAGAGACAATATTAATATCTACATGCCAGAGCAACGGAGTTGTCTTGCCACAGTAACTTATACGTAGGCCTATGAATGCAGCTATGCGTAGGATTATGCATGTACGTAGACCTACATGTATGTCTCAATGAGCGTTTGTTATGTAGGCGTATTATGCATGCGTGCTTGTAAGTTTGGATATATGCGTGTTTATATTTATCCATATGCGCGTGATAGTCATGTCTACCTGTATAAATAATCCTGTTTTATCTAGGCTACGTATAATATTTGTATGTAAATGCTATGTGTGTGTTAGTAGGCCTTAGTATGTAATATGTATTATGTATCTACACTGTGTCCGGATGAAAAGTAGAACACAAAACAGAGTGTCTTAACTCGGTCAAAACTTTTAGGATCTGTCTGAAATTTTAAACACATCAACAGCAAGGCCGTAGCCAGGATATGATTTCGGGGGGTGTTTCACCAATTTCCCTTCTGTTATTTTTACATTTTTCCATTTCGGGGGGTGTTTTCATGGTTTTATTTCATGGTTTTCACATCATGTGCTCGTAAATGCATTATATTATTTTTAAAATTTTCCATTTCGGAGGGTGTTCAAACACCCAAAACACCCCCCTAGCTACGGCCTTGATCAACAGTGACCATAGCCTATTTACACGAGATCCTAAAACCGATTAGAAATATTCGTGACTTTGTCAAATTTATGAGCGTTTAAAATGCAGCACCAAAAAATTGAACGTTCCAACATGGAAAACCTGAAAGGAAGTGAAATTCAGCTATTATTATGGTGTTCAAAATGTCCTTTCTGTTCTCGGACACACGACCGTAGACGCAGTAGGCCTAGATTAATAGCTGTCCCGGGAGACACTCGGCTTCATATCCCGCAGCTGTGGCCGTCCAGCAGTCCAGACCTCGATCCGGAGTACATGTGCTGGACTCACTGGAGGATCGCGTTTTTCGTTCACGCGTATTCATGACATCGATAACCGTAGGGCGCAGGGCGCGTCTCTTTGAAGAGTGGCAGGTTTTACCAGGTGATCATCGGCCGGACTATCAAACAGTAGCGTCTACGTCTAAGGTCGTGTGTTCGTGAACAAAAAGGACATTTTGCTGATGAACGAACCATGTACTCAATACAGGCGTATTGGTACTGCTTATATCTAAGAGTTATCTGAAATAAGATAACGGAGTCTAATATAGAAAGCTGACAGTTTTGTTAAACAATTTTAGATCTATGCAATTTAGGCGTAGTGTAGCAAAAATGACAGATATATAATATTTGAGCAGCTTTGATCCCGATGGTGGGGCTGGCTTCAGTTCGTTTTAAAAATGAATAAACGATTTACTTTACAGTAGACACTAATGTTGACTATGGAAATTGACTCATGTTTGTTTATTTATTTGTGTATTCATTTAGTATCGACCCTCGATAGATGGTGGCAAGTCACTACGTACTGTGTCTGTTCATGATGGGAGGCGGTGGTGTGGCGCATGTTCTGCGCCTTGTAAGCGGAGGAATAGGGTGGTTCAAAAAAATAAAATTCAAGCTAGATTCCAAGGCGCCCTCTCAGTTTGTTAGACCTGTCAATAGTAGGCCTATTATTGACACCAAATTTCAGCTTCCCAGTCCAACTGGAAGGCGGTGCTCAACGACATCAAAATATCACCATGCAGTTGTATTAGCAAGAAATCTTGATGTCTTTTAGCTTGATCAAAAACCTCAACTCTTGTCATGTAGATGAACATGAAATAGATTCTGTTGCACTATCATACTTATTACAGTCAGTGCTAGCTACTTGACAGCTGTTTAGCCATCAAGTGACAAGTGCATTTTGATAGGAATAACACTTCAGGTGATCTGATCATGAAGCATTGAGATTGTTGGTCACAATTAGCCTACTGCACCGCTTATGTGCAATACTTTTGTCCTGCCATTTTCACGGAAAACCATTCATATGGAGTGCTTAAGAATCCAAGATGGAGCATGCTGAAGCTGTAAGATCTGAATTTTACCAAATTAACCACTTGCAGTACACTGGAAATGTTGACCATCTGTGAGTGCTAGTTTCAGGTGATGGTGTCGCTAAACTCTTTGGTATGCCCAAATGTCCCTCTATGACAGGATATAATTTAAATTCAAGGTCATTCATCATCTTGTGAAGTTATTGAGACTCGCTGATAATGGCTAAGACTTGATCTTTGACACAACACCGGACGTTTTAGTGAAGTGTACGTTTTTCTGGAAAAGAGGATATGTAAAATGTTCCAGTGGTTGGCCCGCGGTCGTCATTGTGATGGAGTTGATTTAAGCCAAAATATTCATCTTGTGTTGTTGTCCATCTTATCCAAAATAGAATCCAATCTTAAAGAGATTTAAAGCTGTGTGGGATGGTGTGACACGTGACAACATGCGAGTACTGGAAGTCGTATCCGCTACTGAAGCCTCCCATGAGAGAGCGATCAGTTTCATCAAGTAGACTGCTGAAATTAAAGTCAATTTCAGAGACGACTACCAAGAAGTCATTGAGGTGTCAATGGTTGTTGTCCTTGAAAGTCAGCCCTCAATAATAAACTGGAGAGCACAATTTACAACGCACGTTGAATGGCCAGGTTACTGTATGCCATCAAAATATGCCGACATACCAATCAACGCGACGTATTCAATCTGAGCATGAGGGAAGAAACTCAGATTCATCCATTTGTGTGATTTGGTTCCTTTCTTCACTCAAAGGCATGGATACAGGCCTCCTCTTGCTCTTGAATGGCCAGGTTACTGCATACCATCAACATAATTGTACGATTTAGCAATCAACGTAAAGTATTCAATCTAAGGAAAAATAAAAACTCAGATTCATCCTTTTGTGTGATTGGGTGCCCTCCTTCACTCAAAGGCATCCTCTTGCTGCTGAAATTCCAGGACAAGATCTGTCAATTTTGATTGATATAGGACTTTTGATTCAGGTGACTATTATTTGTAGGAGCTCAACGTTGCTGCCATGAATGTTCTAGAAAATTATCAATACTTAGTGCCTTTCAGATGAGGCTGAATGTCTGACACTATTATGCTGCCATCTGCCTGATATGGTTCAGATAAGGTGAAGCCTTTTTACGGAATGACTGCAAATCCTAGTGAAAGGTTGTTGACGGTAGTGCTGCGATACAGAAGGAGGGGGATTGCCTGAGCGAGTTTGCAACCCAGTGAACACTGACACTACTGCCACGCCTGAAATTTGGTGATTCCTTTTTATACTTACGCCAGTGCAATAGCCTGACGATGATGATTACCAGCAGCGTAGAGGCTGAAGTCAGCAATTGAGAGTGGTAAATGACATGGCTGAGAGAAGTGTGTCGTTGTTCAAGGAATTAAACTGACTCATCACTGATGAAGAAGAAAGCAGCATTTTCTCCAAGTGGTTGAGGCAAATAGAAACGCTGTCCCCACTCATCAATCAACAAAAGCAATATGCTGTTGACACTGTGCTTGCAAAGCCTTCTACAGTGTAGACGTCATCGTATGTTTGGAGTCATAAAACGAGAACAATAGACATTCGTGGATTTAACGATGTTTTTGACATTTTTTGACATTTTTCATATTTAAAACCTACTGAAATTTTATATTTCAAGCTCACCAATTGTTTAAGTGTCACACATATTGTCATATTACAGTAATGTATCATCTATCTTGAAATAAAGCACAATTGTATTGGAATATATGCTCAACACATTTATTTCTACAGTTAACTGGCCCATGCAAAGTAAGACAGTCGTTGAGCACCGCCTTCCGGTTGGAATAGGAAGCTGAAATTTTGTCTCAGTAATACTATTGATAAGTCTAACAAACTGGGAGGGCGCCCTGGTTTTTAGCTTGAACTTTATTTTTTGCCATGTATCTGTGAACCACACTAATATATATAGTTTATATAATATATATTGATATAAATATAATTTATGTATACTAGGGTGGTCCTTATTTTTAAAAGTTTGATTTTATAACGAGGCACCCTCTAAGTTGGTTTCTATTGATAAGAAAAAAATTGAGAAAAAGTTTGGAGAGAATCTGAGGACATTTAGAGGTCGCTACCAGAGGTTAAAGTTCAAGGTTAGACTTAATTTGGGCTTTGTGGTCTACTATGCGCAATTTCCATTAATATGCTTTCCAGCCATGTTAATCGCTATGATAGAATTTGATAGACAACTACTCACATATTTATTAACACCTCCGACATCATGATTGCCACCTACTACTTATTTTATTGACATTTTTCTATAATGCATTCACAGTCATTGCATCTTTTGTTAGCGATTTCGCTTCATTTTGTTTTTTTGTGTATATTGCATAATTTCGCTATTGTCAAAGAGAACACAAAGTTGGTAATAGACCTAAGTCTTGACAATGCCACGGCGAAAGTGAGTAATAGAAATGCAACACCTGTAGGCCTACTTTCTTTCGCACTACAATGTCTTGGCAATGATCCCGCAGAGTTCAATCTCTATTGTTTTTCAATGCTTAAGCAGTGAATAAAGAATTGGCAAAAAATTTATGAAAACTTGAAAGCTGAATGCCAACCAGGAGTTCTTCTAATAATTCACTGGGATGGAAAGTTGTTGGAAGACATCTGCAGACTGCAGTAAAGAAATAGTAGACCGTCTTCATGTCCTCGTTTCTAGAGTGGGTGTTGACCAGATCCTCGGTTTACAGAAGTTATCATCGGGACAAGAAAATCTTCAGTGTCTGCAGTGTATGAAGTGGTTGTGACTTGGGGCATTACTGATCAAATCAAATCTATGTGCTTTGACACCACATCAGTGAACAGTGGACTTAGAAATGGCGCATGCATCCTGTTGGAACAGAAGCTGGACAAGGATTTGTTGTAGAGTGCATGTCGCTATCACATATGCCTAAATTAAGTCGGAGGCAGTGGTTATGTTTCTCTTGGTTCACCGAAGGGTAAGGACATAATGATTTTTCAGCTGGGCTGCACAGGGCGAGGTTGATCGGCAAGAGCATTTACAGTGTTAAGATATGGATGTTCAAGAAATTATTCAAGCCAACAAGAAGAGAATAAAGGGTAAAGCTGACATCTGCCTGCCATACGCCAAAGTCTGGTTTCAAGCACCATATGCACCATCTATACTAGGGTGGAGTGAAAAACACGAATATTAGAAATCGAAAATCCGTTAGCAATAAAAAGTTGTCTTATGGTATGGGGTCAAGAAATATCAAAAAAGTTTTGAAAAATATTAATGTCTTCCTTTGCCCCCAGAGGGCCAAAGTTTCGAAAATTGGAGTTTTTTGAGAAAATTGCAGGTTTTCTTACGAAATATTTTTAGTCTAAAATAATTAACCACCAAGCAACACATCGCTGGAAAGAGCTCTTTAAACTGAGTAAAATCATATCTTAATTTCAAGAATATTCGCATATTTGAAGGAGATATTAACTTTTTAAGATACCCCACGATCGCGACATGTCGCTATGCCTGAAAATGGTAAAACACTAATAACTTTTTTATCCTTTGCGATATTTCAACTTGTAATATGTCATTCTATTCAGTTTATGACAGTCTATCTGACAGTGCATTTAAACTTATAAGAACCTTCCATTAAGAATTTAAAAGCTCATGAAACCCTACAAAAAAGAAGAAAACTAAAGGAAATGTCCTCAGAAATTGCAAAACTTTGAAAAAGTGTAGATATTTTTTTACGTTGCAGCCTGCAAATGCACCACTGACAATTGCAAATGTACCAAAGCCAGAAAGGTTCCAAGATAGGAACAAGAGTCCTACATGATCAACAGACAATTAGAGTTATGACGATTAGCCGTCAGGATAAGATTATATCAACTTCACTAAAGAAGCGGCATGATAGAAAGAGAAAGGAGACCGTGTGCCTATAATATGTCGTAAACGTCTGGATTTCGTCAACGAACAAGCATTAGCAGACAGCAGTGTTCAAAATAATGAAACGGACAGTGAAGTAAATCCAGTAAAGTGTAAAATCTTGCCAGAAGATGAAACCATGGATGTGTCAGAAAAGTCAAGACCTATAGTATAGGCATACCTACCGTAATGAAACTAAGCAAATGAGAAAGAGATTGTCGAAGCTGTCACGTCTCTGTGACCGATATGGAACATCGGATATAGCAGGTGCAGTTATTCCAAATGCTGTACTAGAAGACCTTGGTATTCCAACGAGTGCTCTTTTTCTAATTTCAGTGTTCTATCTTTGCGACCATCAAAGTACAATGTTTCAGTTGAATCCCTTATTTCAACTTCCTGCATTACAATATTCGCCCCTTAACATGGAAAATTCACCAAACAATAATAACAAGCAAGCCAACAAGGTGACTATTCAGTAAGACGCCATAAAAATCTTTGATGAGAACTCTCGTTTACTAGGGGTTGGAGAAATTACATTCACACTGGGTCATTCTTCTTTACACGGTGCCATGCTGAAACATACGTTTACAAATTATCATGCAAGGGCATATATATATAGAGAAGAGCGACGTTCACGCCTGTCAGTGTAAATAGCACGGGCTTATACTTTAAGATGCCAGTGCTGTATGTCCTACACAAGAAGACAGCATTTCATGTAGGCCTAAAGGATCGGCAGAATAAAGAATGGCAGTTCGTTTGTTATTAGCGTCGCTATTAACCATCGTCAGTGGTAAGAGGAACGCACTAGTGTGTTCTTGCAATCGAGTTCATCCATGCGTATAGGTTAAATAGAATAGTTGCTAGTGATTTTGAATTTTTGATTCAAATGACGCGCGCTCAGAGCCAAAATCAGCGGCTCTCTTTAAGAAGTTCCACGGTGTAGGGGTCGAAGTGCAGGGGTATGTTCGGTGCTTACGAACCGGAAGATTACGGGTTCGAAACCACCTCAACCGCCGCGTATAAGGGCCCTGAGCAAGTTCTTCACTCGCTTTGGCGTGAAACCGATTAAGTGACCGCGATGTAGTCAGGAGTGCCTTCGAGTAGCACTCTTGAAGGGGTGCTATGACGAGTGTTTGTTCATACAATCATTCTTTCATTCATTCATTCAGAGCATTTATATAGCGCCATTCAATAAACTGCGCTCCCAGCCCAACCACGACCAAAGAAAAAAGACTTGAGAGAACCCAGCCGGATGGACCACAGATAGAGAGCGTGCGTATTTGCAGTTTAACGTCACTGTGTGATAACAAAGACCATTAGCGACGCCCTCCTCCTGTATCCAGGCTTGGTAGAGCGAAGCGTAGCCTGGAGGTCATCCAGACAGTAGGTTCCACGACTGAGACAGCACGGCGCTGCTTAACCCTCAGGCTACCAAGCTTTTTTGTAACACTGACTACCAAGGGGGGTGGGTGGTAACTGATTTTGGGTTTGGCTTGAGATATCATAACTTGTAATACACCGTTGGATTCAGCATTCATTTCTGCACAAAATGGTATATTTGGGTTTAGAAAATATAAATGCCCCTCGAAATTATAAATTTTTTACCATGGGTACCCGTCGATTTAACAAAACGTAGGCCTATACTTAAGCATAACGAATATATTAGAATATGTGTGTTTTAGACAGTATTTATATATAAAAAATAAAATAGTTTACATATAATAAAGTCCAATGTTCATCTATAAAAACTAGTAATAAGTCTGTTTTATGTTCAATCAAAACAAAAAAACATGTTATAGCTGCTGAAAAACGTTTACGCAGACATATCGGCTTGCGTTGTAAAAAAAACCCCAACATTTTCACACATTTTAATTTATTTTGAGCCCTTCCGGTCATCAAGAGACAAATTATTTAGTATCAGAAAATAGCCCTAAATGCTCTCTACAAAATGGCATAATTTATTTATATTAAAAAATAAATTATGAATAAGTTATAATAGAAAAAACATGACACTTTTATGAAAAAAACACCTTTATATATATTTTAATTTATTTTGAGCACTTCCGGTTGTCAAAAGACAACTCAATGAGCATGAAAATGTAGCCCCACATTCCCTCTATAGAATGGTATAATTTGTGTCTCTTAATATTAAAGGGCAGAAAAGTTACAGACGATATTCTAGGGGGGGTATCCACCCACCCTCTGGTGCCTTGGGTATATCGGGTGTAACTTTTGAACGGTAGGGGCATCATCAAATGTTTTAGCTAAAATGTGTCCCAATGAACCCTCTACACTCTACAGCTACCTATTTTTTCAAAATTTTATTCCAGACGGAACGCGTTTGATTTGCGAAAAACCTTGGGGGATGGCAACCACCCCCCCTTGGTAGCCCGAGGGTTAATAGCCAAGCGAGCCCGCGGGGCCAGAAACTCTCCACTAGCCGAAGAGTGATGCCAAATTTTTTTAGTACGGGAGCAGCCTACCTACAAATAATGTATGTAAATTGTATAATATATATATTATAGGCCTATAACTATGTGAATGGTTGAAAAACGTCAACACAACATCAGCACTGTTACCGCTTCTTACTTATTATAATTATAATACTTAACAATATTTTCATGTGTGTCATTAGGTTTCGCTGCTTTTGGTCGTTTAACTACAACGCCAATAAATCGAGATGTAGATGGGGTAAATGGGTTAACGACTAACGTATCCATGAATTGTTCTTCTACCCTGGGATCGAAATCCATTTCTTGGTTTCTCACAACAGTTAGTGATGGCGTCAATGCTACAATAGCATCAGGATCAACAGTGTACCAACCGTTTGCTCAGCTATACTGGATTGATCAACCGACAAATACTCAGTCCAACCTGATCATCGCCAGACCAAATGATTCCACAGCAGGAACATTCACCTGTTCAGACACGGAAACATTTGGACACGCACAGATGATAATAACTCGTGAGTATTTCCTCTGAAAGCAAATTGCTTTCGGTTTTTTGGCAAGCCACTGGTGATGCGACAAAAGCGCGCAGACAATAGTGTGCAGAAGGTAAAAAAAATACCCAATGGAAGAAGCATTTACTTATAGGCTACTTGAGACCAACAAGATTTGTAAAAAGGCTGTGACTAGGGGACCGCCAGGCGGCTGTCGTATTTCAATTACTAGCGGACCGCCAGTCACGTGTAACCTGTCACATGACCCGAGTCACGAGTCCAGGCGGCCGTCTCATGCTGAATCTGCGAATGGCGGCCATGCCATAACGAATATTATTATCTAATTTGAAGTTCGATTTTTGAAGAAAAAGTTCTTGTAACTAACCCTACCCTATCCCTAACCCTAACCCTATCATGTATATGAAGATTGGTTACTTACTCTGTCCTTAAAACAAGAAAAAACAAGAAAACTTTTGTCCGACATAAAACAAGCAATCGATAACTGCCGCCATTATTCAAGAATGAAGACTCGTGACTCGGGTCATGTGACAGGTTACATGTGACTGGCGGTCCGCTAGTAATTGAAATACGACAGCCGCCTGGCGGTCCCCTAGTCACTTCGTTGTAAAAAACACAGACATTTTTATAACAGATTCAAGCTAGAAATTTTCTCGTGAATGTTCCGGAATTTCATTAGTAGGCCCTACTATCAGCCAAACTTCACGACGATGTTTGTGATGACATCTTTGTATCCAAGATATGTAATTTATGTCCTATATTCTATTTTTTGGACATCTCTTCTCACTTTCCGCTTTTTCCTATTTTTACTCTTGTGAATTAACACATGCCTTGAAGTTGGGTTTGATTTGTGCTTACATATGATTCATTTTCTGTTGATTAATCGCGATTAACGCGTTAGAAAAATTTGAGATTTAAATGTTTAACGCATTTATCGTACGCGTTAATTAGATATGATTAAAATGGGAAAACGCACAAGAAATCATTTGACACGGAAATCTTATACTTAAAACTAGTAGCATAATACATTAGGCCTATCTGCAAATATTTCAAGAAAGAATTATTGAGTGTCATCGTGGCAAATCGTCGC
The DNA here is from genome assembly GCA_949752735.1 of Lumbricus terrestris. NCBI lineage: Eukaryota > Metazoa > Annelida > Clitellata > Crassiclitellata > Lumbricidae > Lumbricus > Lumbricus terrestris. The sequence continues at coordinate 22,893,276 of OX457037.1, read as the reverse complement.
TTAACAATATTATCGCCTGCATGCGAACCAAGTCCTGCGTTTATCGCTAACGATGAGCCGTCGACATCGGTCGCATATCGCATCGTCCACTAAAGTTAATTGTTTCGGCAGACTACTTTGAAGTCCTGGATATGGCAAAACAATGGATTCAGGTTACAAACAATAAGTTAATGTTCGAAGAAGAAGGAGAACAGAGGCGAGGATTGGCAAGAACTGCAACCTCTTGTGAAAAATTCGGACCAACTTGATGATCGAGGTTCAATAGTAGGTCTACTAGGTTTTGTTAATCAAAAAGAGCATCCATTGAACGACCAATGTACATGTAAATAAACTGGTCTGCTTAAACAAATGGTTCAATAAATAATAAATTTTAATAGTCAGAAAAGCGATTGTCAGATTTTCACATTTAGACCTCGGCCTATAGCCTAGCATATTTAGGTGGCTCAAAAATTGACGGATTTTGAGCAGTTTTCTGATCTTAGCAGTGTTTTAATTATGTCAGTTATGCAAAACTGTTCAATAAACTATAACTGCAGAAATTCAATGGGTCTGAGCGAAGGGTGATTGAAATTGTTTGTAATAGAAAGTAGGCCAATGCATTCATTTATTTATGCTTCAAGATCTTTTTTTAAATATTAAGATTAATAGTAGTTTATTCGTTCAATATCAATGGAAGACAAATCCAGGTGACATAACGCACCACTGCGCCAGGTTACAGGTCAGAGATGTAAAATAATAAGTAATAAGAAAGTTTAGTAATAATAATGTAGGCCTAATAAGGTAGCGACAATCATGAGCTGGCACCCGTCCGTCATGTTATAGACGTTCCTATAGTGTCCGATAAGATTGTATCCGCAGCAGAATTGTTGCTAGGGTTTGTGTGATCCATTCATAAGGGCTTGCGGAAGAAGTGCGTGGAAATTCGGATCCGGACAATTCGTTTTAGTTGTTACCGACCGCGTGATGACACGGATGGTGGCTGCCATGCGGAGAAGATCGTAGATGGTAGGCCTACTGAACAGCCGAAAAAACACAAATAGTCCACGCGATTGCCCAGACAAACCTCACAGAAGTGGACTGGGACACATCATACGCTCAAATAGACGAGACATTTGCAATCAAGAGCGGATACAGAAATTTTCGGGGGGGCAAAATTTTTGGTTTTGGCCCAGGAAAAAATGTCGTCTTGGTCGCCGGAAAGATCTGATGACCTTTTTTAGTCGTTTGCCTTGAATTCACAAAAAAGATACCATTTCATCCGCCAAAATAGTTGACGACCCTTTTTCAGTCGTACGGATCTTGTATGGCGGAACTCGTGGGTGTGAGGAGGGCCTGCGGAGCTACTCACGGGGGGAAGGCACGTCAACTTCCCGGCCAGAATAGCAGGTCAAAAATAAAGAAATTTTTAAATGGTGGGGCCATGGCCGGATTGGCCCCCCTGGATCCGCCCCTGTTTGCAATCACACAGCTTAAAATCCAAATAAACCGGCACATTCTCTCCGAGCGAAAATTGGAGGTGACCGGATGTTCCGCTAGCGAGATACCGAAAATAAATGCTTGAAGGAAATGCGTTGCGATTAATTTGCAGTTAATTACGATTAAAAGATTTAATCGCACGATTAATTTCGATTAAATTATTTTAATTTGCCAACAACAGCCCTAATTCTAATATTTAAAGGTCCTCAACACTTTTAGGCTACAGGCACTAGGCAATGCATATATAGGCTAAATGTCTATGTTGCATTAATACGGTGCATTTTCATCATGCTTACAGTTATACATTATATAAAAGTTAAAATGATAATTTTGGCTTTAAAACTGCTAACCAATAATTTTAATTTGGGCATGGACGCAGGAGGTGCATTTTTGATTATTTTCAGTCGACATTAGATATTTATTTTCTGGGTAATTGGGCGCTTTTTCGTGCGCCTCTTTGTTTGCGTTCTTTTTTCGGTGGTGACTTCTGTCGCTCACTATAAGCTTAATTGTCTACGCGCTATTGTCTGTGCGCATTCATTTTGTCTACGGTCTTTGCCTGCGCTGTTTTGTAGTTACGGCACCCAAGCCACTGGTCATAGCATTTGTCAGGGAAAGTAAACATCTCTCAGCGAACTACTGGCCTATCCTCAATCTCAATGCCAGCGCTGCGTCTGTGATCTACATGTAGTTTATTCTAATTTTCAGCAAGACGTGGCATGACTATGTAAATATCATTTATAGATAGCCGGCCAACGAAAAGATGCGTATGAAAGGATTGAGATTTTGAGCTCATGAAAGCAGCAGGTTATTTGACTGGCGAACCTGCTCCACGACGTAGGTCTATGTAAATCCAGAGTTGTGCTGTCATTGTATTATTATTGTTAATTATTATTTTGTTCTGGACAACTTATTAGCATCTCCCAGTTAGCCTATAATGGTCAATGCATTCCCAATCGCATTGCCAGATTATTATTATTATTCAGCTCATCATAATTAATTCAGGTATCTTCTGCCTATTTTCCAACTGGCTGGAATTAGCCTATAATGAATTAATTCCGCACTGGAAAAGTGTCAGTCACTCGGATCCTCTGTGTTCACTAGTTATATCCACATCGTCATTCAGTTGCAGTTTTAGCCCAAAATAGGTTTGAGGTGTTGTTGGATAATATACTTCTATTCCCAAGTTGTCCACATTCCTCCAACTTCATTATACTTTTGATGCTGCTACCTACTCTCTGTTCGCTCGACATGACTATTCCACTTCCAATCAATCAATCAATCACTCAATCACTTAAATTTATAAAGCGCCCCTTCAAGATATATACTCAGAGGCGCTCCCAACCCAGGCCTGGTCAAAAAGGAAAGTCTTGAGAAGACGATAGAAAGGACTTCTCGTTCTTTGTCAGGTATACACTATACAGGCCACTCCTATATTTCGTATGACCTATTCTCATGTTTTCTGTTTTTTAAAAGGAACCCCGAGCATAGCCTACAGCGAATAGGCTACTCTCATATCCGCTCTCTCCAGAAACTCGTCCTCTCTCACTTTCAACGTCAATGCTTCTGCCCCAATGTAGCCCCATAAAATCTGTATTAGGTCTTATGGCTGTCTTGCATAACGTCGTTTCCTTTTTTGTCAACCGTGATTAATTTTAATCACATAACACACCACGTAGATCCATCGAATTCTACCAAGCTGCCTTTATCTTGGCTATTATACTATATAGTTCAAGTGTCAAGGGAGCAAGTATTTTTTTAACCGATGGCCACTTAAGACGAAGATGCATCGTTGTTTTCACTAGAGTTCTTCAATGTGTTAAGATGTGGGTTTGAGACGCCTGGTGAAACTTGAAGTTTGGTCAAGTCTTATATCTATTTTGGTTTTGGTCGCAGGTGATATGACGCGATCAACTAACGCGTCGGATAATCTCGACATTGGTAGCGTTGTCAGATATTCTTGCCACCTGCCCTACGTTGGAAATCCGTTCTTCATTCCGATTGTTCTTCTGATAAGATTTTGGCCTGCAGAAGATCTTGACAACACGACTTCAGCACAGTTGGAGTATTCGAATTCAGTGACTACGGCAACGGCGAATTTCTATCACACCGTGTCATGCCTTTCGTTTTTAAACATGCAATGCTCGTTTAATTTTGGGAAAATAGTAAGCAATCTGCCACCAGGTTCTGCAACTAACGCTTTGTATACCGGATTCGGAATTGGTCTTGGCGCTGTGAAAGTGTCATGTGAGTATACCTAAAACATTTCGATGTGTTTTGTTTCAACTTAGTCAAGTCATTGTGATTCCCACAAGAGTTTCGTAAACAGTATGATTCAGCGGTCAATTTACAGACTCTGTTCGGGTCTGTCGTTCGAAATGGTAATTATTAGACTCTACTTCGATGTAAATCGTATCCAATTTCCCCTTTACTGTTCTCCTTTTCCTTTATCTCTGTCTAAGTGGTCAAATTCTAAAACAACGCTCCTTAGCCGTCCGATCATAGGCGTACGAGGCGGGGGCCCAGGAGGCAATTGCCCCCCCAAGTTTCGAGCAAAACTGTTTTTTGGGCAAGCAGACCCGAGATTTGACTTTAAAAAAGGTCATCAACTTTTCGGGCAATTTCGGGCAAGTCTGTTTTTTCGGGCAAACAGACCGGGAAATGACTAAAAAAGGTCATTAACTTTTCGGGCAATTTCGGGCAAGGTCGACAACTTTTTTTCTTGGAAACTTTTTCGGGCAGAAGTTAAATCTTTGCTCCCCCCCACTGCTGAAATTCCCCGTACGACTATGCGTCCGATTGTGTGCCTAAGGTATCTAATCGTTGAAATGTAGGCTTATCTTAAACCCGACCACACTTCCTTACGGATTTTTGCGTTATCCCTTAGTTTAGTCACTAAATTGGCTTAACTGTCTTCAATGCCTACTTTATGTTTGTAAGCTACGTAAGCAATCTACCAATATTTCTACCTAAGAAGTCAATAGGTTTTGTGTTATTGTTAAATATTTTACTTCTGACAAAAGCTGCGTCTGTTGCTTCTTAATTAAGCCCTACTGACTTTTAGCAGCATGTTTTTTCAGACACCTTCTTGTTTTAAGCATATTGAAAGAAATTGCATCTTGCTTGTCCTCTATGTTCACCGTGACAATCTGAGCAGAATTTGTTTTGCTGAATAATGTGAATATAGTAGGTCTATTGTTGGCCTTCTAAAATCCCCAGTTGCCTAAAAACACTGGAAATTGAGAAAACATCAGACAAAATAATGAAAGAGATATAGACTTATAGTTTGAAAGAGATCTTAGTTATGGTTAGGTGCCGCTTGTACACACTTTCTTGTACATGTAGGAAAGGATCTCTTCAGGCTATACACCTGTTTTAAAACAATTATACATTCTGAGTTATATTTTGCCAGGTCCTCCATCCATCATCGGTGCTGTTTCTGGAGACACACTTAAGTTTGGAGCAGTACTGACATGCCAGTTAACTGTCGCCCGTCCGGTCAACTACTCGTGGACCGATTTAACCAATCGAAACTCAATCATTGGACCTCAGTTGACCGTTTGGCATAGTGGCTCGTATCAATGCATGGCTTCAATCAACTCAGCGGAGAGCTGGAGCTTATCATCGGCAGCTATTTATAACCTGACGGTTGAGAGTAAGGTCCTTCGTTGAAGTTGTAACATAATTATAGCCTAGGCCCTACACTAGACTATACCTCTTTATCCGTTACTACATTTTGTTGCCACCGCTAACTATTAGGAATTGGCAACACGGTGCGTATTAAGCTAACAGTTCCTACAACTCAATTTCAAGCAACCACCGATTTGTTTGTACAATATTCAGTGTTATTGTTTGTTTTGAAGAATTTGCAAGGATTAGGTGCATAGATCACTTGCTCAGGAAAAATTTAAGTCAATCACATGAAATTTCTTTCCTATTTTTGTTCCAGCTTATTGCATTCTAAATGCTTTGGTACCAGGTAATTCAGCGCAATATAATTTTACACGTTTTCTTACAATTGAACATCCTCTTTATGTCTTAGATAGGCCTATGTAGGCCTCTGACTAATTCGTAATAAAAATTTATTTTCAAGTCAATGCATTTCGTGTTCAGCACAATAGCAAGCGTTATCGTGAGTGATATGAAGAGCCCAGTAGGCCTATAGTTTGCCCGCTCATTCAAACATATTTGCGGACAAACATTGACAAAAAAGTAGGCTTACACCTATCAATAGCCTATAGTCTGCAGCGCTTCACAGCGGACCAACGGACCAACAGCCTTAGTCCTTCCGGAATCGGTTTATTGCAAACAAGCATCGTTTAGATAATTTGAAGCCCTGAGAGAACACTGTACTGCAGTAAACAAGTGTCAGAGAAAATCCTTTATGCTCAAATGGATGTCAAGTCATTTTTTAAATTGGCATTCAAAACACGCTGGGCGGATTGAGAACACGAATATTGACGTTTGCGATTTCATTTCGTCGATTAGCGCAAATTAATGTCTTTTTCACGTAGATATTTTCAGCAGGGCTGCAGTACATTCATTTCCATGAACATGAGGCTATACGTTACTGCTTAGAACCTGTTACAGTGTTCCAGTAGTCGTTAAAACTGGATAGGTCGCACTGTCCTTGCAATACTATGCAATAGGCCTACGTATAGACGCATGGAGACTGGAGAGGGTTATAAAAAAACTAATCGTACATTGGATAAGCGACTCCAAACCGAGGCTCAACTATCTGTTGCTAAATAGTCACTGTTGGTCCTGATGTTACGCCTAAATTGGAACCAGCAAGTATTCTCAGCAGGTTGTTTTAAGCGCTGATCTTGGCTGCAACCTAAATCAAGTGGCGATGGTGTACAAGTGACCTGACAGGAGTCATGTCTGTCTATGCAATATGAGACCATGGGGGCTAAAACCCGTCACATGTCGATTTTTGACTTTTCTTACTCAGTCATATGCTACATTAATTCTACGTCAAAATACTTTCACATATTAAAAATATTTTTTATAGCTGAAATGATATTTATTCGATTCTGTATTTTTCTCCAATTAGGTCTACAACAATTGAGAAAATCGAACTCGAAGTTTGGAACATTAATTTGATCTATATGTAGCCAAATTTCACCCAAAAACTTCGAACAGGAAAAAGTTATGGGCCTACAATGTATATCGCTTTTATTGAGTACATCCACAGTTCTTGACGATCCAAAGACATAACGCTACAATAGTAACAAAACTCGATTTGATTAAGTCACATTTAAATGAATTATCAAAATTAACTTGGTAGTGCCTCCCCCAACTTGTGTTCAACACCAGTGCCCACACTTGCTCTTAGTGTCTTTGTAGTTCATGGTGGCCTTATTGAGGTATCCCAGAGATAAATCTTTCCATATAAACTATAATGCTACTATCAATTCTCTTATCTCTCTTGGTATGACCGCAATTGTGGTATTTCTCCAGCATAGCTCTCCACACTCGATAATTCATCGGGTTACAACCCGGAGGTTTAGCGGTCATTGACCCTTCTCAATGAAACCAGGACAATTGACGTTGAGCCGATCTCCCTTCATAAACGGCTTATATCTGAGCTCTCAATTTAACTCTTAATTTCTATGCTCTCACTAATTATCACATCAAGCGGTGATTTTTAGCTGTAGCTACAGGACTTTGCTCATCAAGTGTCTGATTACACATTTCGTCTGTCATTAAGGCCGTGGGCATTTTAATTCTTATATATTTTAATGTTATTGTTAAAACGATTTATAAATCTGACAGATTATTTATTAACCAACTTGATCGTCATCTTCTTCAGCGACTTAATAGTGATGTGCAATTCTACTCTAATCAACCACATCAAAAATACCTGTTCTATTTTCACAGAAGAAGCGGCATAAACAGTACCTAAGAAGAAACTGTGACATAACTTTACAGAGGGTTCTTATCAGAGTTGCTACAATATTGCTTGACGACATTAACGCGATTTAAAATTTATAATCATTATCGCTTTTAACACAGGTCTGTCTTATGCTGCTAATCCATTGTATGGACCAATCGCTGGAGGGACTCAAGTCACATTAACACTCGATAACTGGCCGAGAGAAAGTTCTGGAATTTCCGCCGTGTACTTCAGTGGCATTCTTCAAGCTACAAACTTACACAGTGACAGGTGGGATGTGTTCTGTAGCTCAGGAAGACCAGACCGTTAAGCTAGCTCGACAGGCAGTAATTTGGTGCGAAGTGGATATATGCATTGCTCACTTGTTAACAGCTTCATCATTCTTAATCTTGGTATAAGTATGACCGGCCTCATACACCGAGGTCTTTCATTCACCATCCGAATTAATATCCAACAGAATAAGGTATGTAATGAATGTACAGGCTATCAGTTTTACTAAAAGATAACACATTTGTAGTGTTTCCAATTGACTACATTCTCAAGTCGATTCAAGATTGTTTGATAGATTGAAATAATATGCCAATAATATTATGTTCACAACGTGAAAATTGGTGACGTTTCGAAATGACAATTGAAATGATCTTAGCAGGCAATTTTGATAGACAATGATATTTCATAGACAATGATACTCTATATTCTAAAGTATTTGAGTGTGTTATCTACAACCTAGCTGAAGAATTGCTTCACACTGGATTCGGCTCTTGCCTCAGATGCACACATTTTGCTTATGTTGATATCATTTCAGACATTCTATTTGAAAAGTCATTTCAGAGGCGAATTCTGATTATGATGAGGATGATGATGATGATTGATGATGATGATGATGGTGGTGATGATGATGATGATGATGATGATGATGATGATGATGATGATGATGATGATGATGATGATGATGATGATGATGATATTCGTTTTATTGCGTTCTTATTGACATACCGCACTACCGCAGCCAGTTACAAATAAGAAATGATAAAGAAAGTCTGAATAATTCAATCAAATGGGTGGAAGTCAGAAAGAGGGACAATGGTCAAGTGTCTGTAAAGTACTCGAGAAATGTAATTTCCTTCGTGCTTAATCGGGAAAATGTTAATTAGGACGTGTGAGTCGAGTCGGATCACTGTACGAAGCATCCGATTTTCAATATCATGTAGAAGAGCTTCATCGATGTTAATATCAGGCGCAAGAAATATTCTCTATTCTCTATCTTCTCTGCTCTTTGTCATCTCTACCATTTACCTGATAGACTTGCCAATTGATTTTCAGTTCGAGCAACATTGTTGTGATGACAACCCCCATTGCAACAGCAGCGTTAATTGGACAACCACTGCCGATAACAATTGAATTCACACCAGGACCATACAACATAACAACGAGTTTATCCTTCACGTACCAAGACAACCCAGAAATAACTGCCATCAGTCCGTCGACCTTTGTTGTCACGTAAGTTTCAACGTATGTGTTAGCCTATCAGAAAATTGAAAAATAAGAAATCGTAAATAATAAACAAGAATTATGACTATAGTCTACTATTGTTGGTTCCAGTGGTGTCATTGTCTACAGCACTAGGCTCCTATTATTTAAAGAAACTCCAGTATCATGCCCAAGGTCTTTCTCAGATGTTGGATTGTAGTTCTTGCAGTTGCAGAAAATGCATCAGTGATTGTAATTCCTAGGGGTGGAACGGCTGTGAATGTAACCGGAATTCGGTTGTCATCTGTTGCTAATCCATTCATTCAATTTACAATCGTCGTCGAAAGAGGAATCGAAAGAAATACCACCTCAGAGAAACCTTTTCAGGTAGAAACCAAACGTACAAATCAAATGGGAGTTAAATCTGCACCTAATATTTTCTCTGACATTAAAAATAACTCTAGAGTGATTAGATTCAATTAATGACAATCGCAATAATATTGATCACCCGATCTGGAGACTCTCACGTTCCAAAGTACTCAATATAGGCTAAGCGTAGGCCTAGGCCCATGCGTGATCGCATGCATGTCAGTTTCTAAGAAAGAACTTCATATTGGCCCTATTTAAGATTAAGACGTGCTGCTTTGATAGGAGATAGCATGCTGTTCACGAACAGATTTACGCGTGTTTGTCTACTCTGCAAAAGATCTGTATCCGATCACGTTGGCTATAGTTGGATTAGTCAATTTCATATTTCAATTTCTCTTCTTTCTGATATAATCCTGCTATGGATAAATCACAGATTACTTTTCTGTCTCTCTTTGATGCATCTTCAGCATTTTGATACGGTAGACCATGATATTCTACTACATCATCTTGAAACTTCTTTTGGTCTTAGTGGCCTTCCTCTTCTTTGGCTTCGTTCATATCTTACTGACCGTACCCTAATGGTTATACTAGATGATTCTCGCATCTCATGGGTTCCTGTTAAATTTGGAGTTCCTCAAGGATCCGTACTAGGTTCACTTTTTTATATCTTGTTTACAGCTGATATTCCTCTTCTCTTTGCTAAACACTCAGCCTCTGGTCGCCTCTATGCTGATGATGTTCAAACTTTTGTTCATGGCTCCTCTTCCCAACAACTTGCTCTCTGTCAGTCTATTGAATCTCTTTCTGCTGATCTCAATTGTTGGATGTCCTCAAATCGTCTTTCGCTCAACTCTTCCAAGACTCAGTTGATCTGGTTGGGCACTCGTCAGCAGCTTAACAAGCTTGATTACGTTTTACTTGCCAAGCACTTTTCTCAATTTACTTTTGTGACAAAATATGTCTGTGACCTGGGTCTTACTATCGACAATAGCCTACTCTTTCCTTCTTTACACATATTGCTAATATTTCTCGGTCCAGCTTCTATCATCTGCGACGTTTACGTGCCATTAGGCGATCTGTCTCCTCGTCGATTTTTTCTTCTATGGTTCATGCCTTCATCTGGTGCCGCATTGACTATTGTAACTCGTTACTCATTGGCCTACCTAAACTCCGCCTGGCTCCTCTCCAATCGCTACTTAATGCATCTGCACGTTTGATTGCCCGCCTCCCTCGTTTCTCTCACATTTAGACTTTCATGACTGAGCACCTTCACTGGCTTCCTTTGACTGCCCGGATTCAATATAAAATTCTTTTTCTTACCTATAAGATGTTTTTGGGTCAAGCGCCTCGCTATCTTTGTGATCTTATTAGGAAGCCTTTCTCAGCTACCGTTGGACGTCCTCTCCGCTCTTTAGACCTTCATGATCTTCTTGTACCACGATCTCGGACTGCCACATCCCAACATCGCGCCTTTGCCTTTGTCTGCCCTTTATTGTGGAATGGCGTTCCTACTATTATTCGTGCTCAGATTTTATCTGGAAGCTTTACATTTTCTGCCCGTTGTCTTAAGACTTTACTTTTTCCAGAAGTTCTTCACATTGGAGGCCTTCTAATTAGACTGTACTGTTAAAGACGCTTTATAAATTCCAAAATAGAATAGGATAGAATATATATATATATCCTGGTTTTGTTTGCTTATAGCCTTGCGAAGTCAAACCTGGAGATGGAAGTCAAATGACCTGTCTAATGCCATCAGTAAGGATACCTGATGATTTCCTTCAAGTCTTGGATTCCCTATGCATTAGCGGATATGGACGTGACAATAATTCTATTAACCATAAAGACGGAGTTGATACACCATCAACATTCCCACCGTCAATGCCGGAACGATTCGTCAACGCTTTGACCTTGATTGGACCAAATGGAGTGGATCGACTTGTCATCTCTCTCGGATTCATCCTAGATGGATTTCAAAAATACAAAAACATAAATGACGTTCTACCAGATACACAAATTCTAATATTTTCTCCTCCGGAAATCAGCTTCACCAGAGATATTGTTGAATTTGATCCGGACAAGGACGAGTCCATATCGATTAAGGTAGACTTGGATTGTTTAGGAGTCACATTCCCATATACATGAAGACTCTAATTATTAAATCTTGAGAATGAAGCATGAATAGGAAGTTTCTTACAAATCTGAGTTGATAATTATAATATACTAGCTGGGGTACCCGAGGTTGCCCAGAAAATTTAGAATTCGTTTTAGGAAAATTTCCTACCCACCCCACCCACCCCCACCCCCACCCCCCACCCACCTACTCCCCACCCCCGCCCCACCCCACCACAATAGGACCTCCACCGTACGCCACCAGTGAAATTAGATTTTTCGTGAAATTTCATCCCCTTCCGTCTCCACCCCACCCACCCTCCCCCACTCCCACAACCCACCACACTCCGACCTCCACCGGTTCGCCAACCGTGAAATTTGGTTTTTCGGTAAAATTTCACCCCTACCCACCCTGTTGGGTGGGGACGAGCTGACCCCTGGCAGCACTTGGTCAAGCTGCAACGTTTCAGGTGAATAGTTGTGAAACTATGGAGACGGAATGGAAATTGCCATAGATGTGAAAAACGATGAAAATAAAATAAAAAAACAGGAAAACGTCGTTTTTTTCGAAATAATAAAAAACGACAAAAAACGATAAAAAACCGAAACGGAAAATATTTTGCCTTTGTTACATCTGGGATTTCATTTTCAGCTTACAAACCTTGCTTATGCAATTTTATCAAGAAGCTGCAAATAACACAACTTGATTATTAGTCCAAAATAATTGGTATAAGTAACATATTAATCTACCACAGTTTTTTTTTCTTATAACTTTGGTTTAATAAGAAACTCGGACAAATTAAAGGTATTGAAATCTGTTCAAATTTAAATTGTAGACATATTTAAGTCCACATTATAAGTATATAATGATCGACATAACACAATTAAAATATAACCAGAAGCAAAAACCACAGATGTTTACTAAATTATATATTGTGCATTTGTACTTAAAATTTTTACTTATAAATATTAATTATAGAGTCAATATAGACCCAAGAATTTTATATCAAAATAACTCTTACAAATTTCATTTCTTGTTTAGGGATCGACTACCAGGGTACATGTACTTCTCAAAATTATATAGGGGCCTATAACTTAAACAATTACGCAAATACCCTCTAGTTAGCTGAATCCTTGAGAGCACGGTGAAAACGTATGGAATAGCCTATCAGACAAAAATTAAATCAAGGAAAATAATATTAGACAGTAAATAATTAAATAAAGTTACATAAAAATCGATAAAAACGCTAAAAAACGATGGGAAAATAAAAACAAAAAACAAAAAACGACGATTTTTGGGATAAAAAACAAAAAAACCGGTTTTTTACAACTATGGAAATTGCGAAAAAGTGGGGTTTCCGCCCCCGCCCTGGCCCCGTGGTGGGAGCGATTCGCAGCCCCTCCACTAGGTGGTTCTGATGGCCATCTCTCTAGGAACAAAGTTTCAGATCAATAGCTGCGTTTTACCGAAAAATGTTGGATTTTTTGGCCCCCCCCTCCCACCCTGGCCTCCATGGCGGGAGAGATTCGTCAACCTCTCCACTGGGTAATCATAATGGCCCTCTTTTTAGGTACAAAGTTTCATATCAATAGCTGCAAAACTGTGAGCGTGCATTCTGGAGAAAGTGACATACATAGGCTTACATGCATAGCCACATCCTTTTTTATAGATATAGATAATAGGGAAATCCATGTATAAAGAGCCAGACTACCATTTGTCTTTAAGGGTATGCATATGACACGCGGTTGTCGTATGGTTGACTATATGGTCCAAGTTGGGGCTGATGACTGCGAAACCATTGACCTAACTGACAACCAGTTGAGATGCCGACCACCGAAGCAGCAACCACAGTCGACAGGAAACGTTTCTATCTACTGCGATCAGCTACTTAGCGTTCACGTATGTAAACATGAGTTCACATTTTAAAATATTCTGTTACACAATATACATTAGTAAAAACTATAATGACTGAAGCTTTATCACTATGGCCCACGCATTATCATATCGTTTTGATATGAGTATTTTAAATTATTTTTTTTAATATAACAAAACAACGTTTTGAACGCTACCTAGCCTATAATTATAATCATCGAGGTCACGTGAGAAAGGACTTGTTCGTGTGCTTTATGAATAGCACAGTTTTGATAATAATTGTTATATTATGATTTTATGCTAAATTGTTATTGCCATCATTATTATTTTACCTGCCATGGAAATAATCCATAAAGAGCTAATACTCGAAATTAAGAGTCGCATAATTTAACGTTCAAACTACGAAACATCAGGATTATTGTAAGGTTTAATAATGCCATTATCTCCATTATTATAATAGTCGTTAGCCCACTTCTAAAAAATAATTAATATTATTGCTGCTATTGTACACTTCTTCGGTATTGTCATTAAAATCAGCGTATCAGAATCATAATCACAGTCGCCACTTTAACGTAGGCCTATAGCGTGCATCCTGAAATTACAACAGTGCATTCCCAGACCCTGATAATCTGCAGATATTCATTGTCAATAGATTTCAAGAGAAGGAAGCGCCATATTATAACCCGGCAATGGTATTATGATTCGATAATATTTCCTTCACCATGACTTCTGTTGCAACGAGACATAATCATCCGATTATGGAAAGGCCTATAGCATCAAAGAAAGTTTCACAAAGATTCGAGCCTCTGTGGCTAATTGCAGGCTGTATTATTAAACTATCAAAACAAACTTTGAATTAGATTAATTCCGGCCACGCGATTTTTGTCTACGCCCTTAATAAGTTTACATCGAATACGGATAGTTGAGCAGCACACAGAACTGCACAAGGCAATTGGATTCATTTATACTATTTAATTTCAGCTTATTTCTTGTTTTAGATACGCCTGGGTTTTAAGACTTATCAATACGCCTGCATGAAGTACTCAACCCGTCCTTTGGCTTTAATAATTGGATTGGCCGTTGGACTCTCATCTTTCGTCATTATTATTCTTTTGATAATCGCAATCGTCTGCTGTTGCAAGAGATCAAGAAATCGTCGTAAACAAACAACTAACGATACTTTAGGCAGAAACACGGGTGCGGTAAATGAGGCAAATGATCCACCATCTGATCAGCTGTATGCTAATGCAGTATATCTACGACCAGCAGTTCAATCGATATATGCTGATGATAGATCTGAACCACCATCAGATCAACTGAATGCCAATGAGGCGCATCTGCAACCATCAGCTAAGCCATATGCTTATGATGCGCATATATATCCATCGGATCAGTCGTGTGGTGATGAGCCATATTCAAGACCATCAACTGAGTCGTATGCTAAGGAGAAATATGAACCAACATCAGATCAGTTGTATGCCAATGCATTAGAACTTAACAGACTTTGATCAGCATTCTAATAACAAAATGCCGTCTTTTCTGGATTGTGCATTGCAAACATGAAAAACAAAGATAATAAACTCAAGCAGCGACGCTTCCTACAAATGCGCATGAAGCATCCTCCTCCGAAAGTAGTCCCACTGCTTGACTAAATATCCTATTTTTTTTAAATTTAGACTCTGCGCCGTCTAACTGCAATAAATTGCAAGTGAGTAGTAGTGTTCAACCAGTAAACCGTACGTAAGAGAACGCTTCAGTCGATTCTGTGAAATATCCTTTCAATACAGATTACATCATTCGATATTGGCCTAATTCCAGTTTGAGCCACGCAATATTTATGTAGGCCTAATTTTCACTCCCTTCGTCAGTATCAGGCCTATAGGCCTACCTAAAAATCCTGGATTTGAAACATTTCCAACCGTTCTTTGCGGATTGTCTTGATATTGCTCTAGACCTGCGTCACTAATATACTCCATAATCGGTTGCCAATTTTTACAATAGTTTTCTCGGTTCTATAATTAATAATTATGTGCCACATCATAAAACGTTCCGCAGAACAAAATAAAACAAACTTGCCACACTCTAAAATGATACCGATGTATAGTTAGAGCAATATAAGATAGTCTATTACTGAATCTAGTCTTATCTATCGATGTCATTTTTAAGATGTGGCAGATTTTTTGTTACTTGGATATTATTGGGTCAAAGTTCCATTAAAATAGAGTAGGCCTACAGCATAACAACAAGTAGAATTAAAACAGGTTTGGTTGTAGGCATATGTAAGACAAAATATAGTTATTTCATGCCAGACAATTCCTATAAGCTTACTCATATATCGGTACTAATGACTGGCTACCGACGCCTTCAACATTCGGTGAGTCGTTTATGTAATGAAATGTAGTAGACCTAATGTGATTTATTACGTCACACTGCCGTGGAATTGGAGCAATATGCCAAAATGTCTCCAAAGGGTTGGAAACATGGGATATTAAGACGTTCCCTATTTAATTGTTACCAAAGATCATATCAATAAAACTAGCTATAGGTCTACTAAGCTTATGCCCTGACCTATTCACAAACACACTCTGTTACTGTGAACCTAATATTAGGGCGTATACCCTGGGTCTATTTGCACCTGTCGTTTAAAATGTTTCTTTTAGGCCTAACACTGAAAAATGCGCCATGTGGAAAATAATTTTTAAAAATCTTCATTTTCGAGTTCAGCACCAGCTTTGACCAATGAGCAGACTACGCTTCATTGCATTAATTAATTTCAAACAGAGTATATAGCCTACTCATGCGCGTGCATACTTTTTTACGCATATACGTAATGCTCAGACCTACCTATCGGTATATAGATTGACTTAGTCACCTTCACCATAGAGCAACAGTGTGAATCGTAGGCCTAAATGGAAATTCGAGAGTTCTGTATGAAAAGAAGTGGGAACCAACTTATTCACAGGCGCCCAGCTGAGGCAGAAGCGATATGCAGAGGATAAAATCAGCTCCAGGTCAAGATTAGTTAGACCGCTGAACAAAGACTAAGCGTCAACAAGCATGTGCATGTGTGCATGTGTGTATGTGCACTTGTTATAGCGCCCCTTCAAGAAACCTACTCAGAAGTGCTCCCGACTAAGGTGCGGGCACTGAATCGGATGTTCACGCCGAAGCGCTCAGCAATTGCGAGTGAGGGACTTGCCCAAGGTCCCTACGAGGCGGTTTGAGGTGGATTCGAACCTACAACACTTCGGCTGCAAGGCAACGAACATACCCACTACCTCCACCGCGCCACACAAGCAGTTAGAAGCAGGCAGACGAAATTATATTAGAGAGAGAGGGACAACCAGACATACATACAGAGTGAGACAGACAGACAGACATACAGAGAGAAAAGGAGTAAAGAGAGACATGATTCGACAGCGGCGTGAGTAATGAGTATGTAATTATAATAGACTGTGCGAGTATTGCCGATTTCCCAAGGAAACTCAGCATTGTTGGTTGATTCGACGCCAACCCAACTATGCCAACTCGATCGGCTGCTTTCTTTCTATTGTTGTCAACTGTCTCTGGGTCGGCTGGCTATAGGTGAAGACCGTGAGACGATTGATCGTCATGACGGCGTCTCGACATATTCTATCCCCCACACGCTATCTGGGGGATGAATTAATCGACCTCACCAGAGATGGACTATACTGGTAATAGAGTATCCGGGGATAAACCATTTTATCCCCAGCGTATAACTATTGAAAATGCGTAAGCTTATAAGTGATATTTATGCCGGAATCGTAATTTAAAGTGACTCAAATGTTTTAACTGTCCTAAGCAATGTTCAAAGCACGGCAACTCGAATTTAGTTAGTGACACTAAAATTTAGTGAACAAGAACATTTAATGTTCCTAAGTGTTCTAGATTTTCTAAAAACAAGCAAAGTTAGGCCTATCTATTAGGAATAAACATACCTGTTATTGTCAATGTTAAAATGGATGTTAATTTGCATAAAATAAATAACGCGAAAGTGACTTTTCAAATTCTCTTTATCTGGGGGATACGAATATTAGGGTTGGGGTGCGTAGCCTATTAGCACATGTAGGCCTATGTCGTGACACCGGCAGTGGTTGTCGCCAGAGCCCAATAACGAATCTCGGTTGATTGCGTTACAGAAACTTTTAGACTAGTAGCCTACTATGATGCACCATGACTTAAAGAAAACACGACAGCGCTCTATTCGCTACACATGCAGATACATATGACGGACAGACAGATAGACAGACCTACATGCATGCGATGCATGCATGTGTACAAAGCATTGTGTCGGGACGCCACCGTCATTATAGAGCGTTTTACCTCTATACATGTATTTTTCTCAGAGCTGATTCATCTGACGAACACGCCCGATCTATTTCGGGAGTGAATTATATTCGTTTCGGTGCACGAATGGAATGGATAAATCACAATGCATACACCGTGTCACACCTTGTCACCTTGTGCTGTCAGCTCGTAGAGCTCTAGCGATCGTCCTGATACACATTCTCCATTGTTCTCTGTTCGCAGACAAGTTCCTCAGTTCTTCCAAATTCATGCCAGTTATGTAGTTTATCTCGTCCATCCATTTCGTCCTTGGTCTGCCGAGTCTTCTCCTTCCCTCACCGCAAGCCAGCATCATTTCCTTCTCCAAACCATCAGCTCGCATTACATGCCCGAAGAATCTTAGCTTCAATCTTGTCGCGAGTTGTTTTAACGACTCTTCGTTTTCCAATCCTATCTCCATTCTTGTAGATTCGTTCGTTCTTTTCTCTGTCCAAGATATTCTCAACATCTTCCTCCAAATCCACATTTCGCATGCGTTAATCTTTTTCTCCATATTCTTTGTCTTTGTCCATGTCTCGCAGCCATATAATATTGTAGGCATAGGCGCAACCACCCTAAGGACCCACGGGACGCGTCCCCCCAACTTTTGAGTGGTCACCTAGCTTTATTATTATGGTCCCCCAACTTTTAGGACGTGATTCATTATGGTCCCCTCCAACTTTTAGGACGCGATTGCGCCTATGATTGTAGGGAAGATCAGTGCTCTCACGAGCCTCTTTTTAGTATCTAAACTTACATGTTTGTCCTTCCATATCTTTTCCTGTCCAATCATTGCGGTTTTCCCTATCGCTAACCTTCGTTTTATTTCTGGATCACATTTTCCCTCTTTTTCGATCAGCGATCCCAAGAATGTGAAGCTTTTTACCACCTCTATTTCCTCTCCATCTATCTCAAAACTAATCCAATTTGCTGTTCTCATGACCTTTGTCTTGCTTATATTGAAGTATAAGCCGGCTTTTTCACTTTCCCTCCTCACCCTTCTTATCAGTTCTACCAGATCAACTTTCTTTTTTGCCATTAATGTTGTGTCGTCCGCATATCTAAGATTACTCAGTGTTTTCCCAGCAATTTTTACTCCCTCAGTTGCCCCTTCTAATTCCGATTTTCTCATTATTCTTTCGGCATACAAATTAAAAAGGAATGGGGATAAGATGCATCCCTGCCTAACCCCTTTCTTGATTTTGAATTTGTCAGTGTCTCCATATTCAGTTCTTATCTCCGCCATCTGCAGTAGACCTATGTCTGCGATGTGCACCGAGTAGCCTACCATTAAAAAATTTCAATTTTGTTGCTGCTATAATCTTACAGTCGTTGAATTTTGTTGAATTTACCAGTGTTTTGTATCGGGACAAATTTTCTACACTTTCTGTACTGTAAAAAAGAACATGTTTTCATTGCAGGCCCTACAATAACATCATTTTTTCTAATATCAGAATAATTTATAGACATATTTAATGCGTGGTTAGAAGCCTTATTGAGAGCAAGGCATCTTGGCAAAAACTCATTCAGTCAAGGAAATATGCTGTGTAATTCAGATTTTCTTGCAATTGGTTAGTTATTATTAGGCCTACGAAAAAAGCTCACCGTGACATTAATCGAAAAGCTAACCATTCGAAAACATATTTTCTATCACATAATTTGGCCCACTCACCGAAAATTCGACCCTTAACGTAAAAACTCCGACAAACAATGGCAAACAAGAAAGCAAAATCGATAAAAGGTCTGTAAAATTGTAGTAAGAACTCGAGTTTTATCAGCATTGGATGATAATTATTGCCCTGACCATAAGCTATCTATGTTTAGACCTTCATGGAGCAATTCTGAAACACGTGTTTACAAATTACCATACGAAGATAAGTCTGGAGAAAAGCAGAGTATACGCCTGTCAGTTCAAAAATAGGCCTACTTCTGCAGTAGACCTATGTCTGCGATGTGCACAGGAGGAAGTTTCGTCTTTTGCAAACGCCAGCAGACCGAAGAATAGAATGGCAAATCTTTTCATACTGATATGGTTAATAGCCATTTTCTATGGTAAGAATTGAACACAACTACGCATTTTTAGTCGAGTTCATAACTTCATTATGAGTGTAGGCTATTATTAGCTCTCTGGTGTAGGACTTATTTAGAATTTCTGCCAGTGATATTGATTCATTTAACGCCTTGTCAATAGAACCTATAGTCAATAGCTGTCTCGGAATGGATTGAGTTAACACGGATGTCAAAATGCCACCCGCTGAAATACGTACAACGTTCAGAAGTTAATAGAGGCGTAAATTTGTCATTATTTCACTGCATAGCATAATATGAAGCGAAATCATATTTCTGCACTAGCAACCAATCCCTCACTCATCTTTAGGCCTATAGATTTATGATGAATGAAATCACTGCATTGGTTCTTGCTCACTTACCGTTCTCTGTGTCTTGTTTCTTGCTGGATGTCTCTAAGTAAAAATTAAAATTTTATAATGCCCTTTTGAATTTAAATGCTATAAAAATGCAATTTCATATGTTCGCTTATCATTGGCACTCAACTCAATACACCAGACAAAGTGTAGGCCTAATTGACTAGGCCAATATATGAAATTTTAAATTTAACGGAATAATGAAGATAGAGTTTAAAATATAACCCCGAAGTTGAAAAACTATCTGGATAGGCTACCATTTCAGCCTTATTGCCATGCTAGAATCTAAGCACATTAACCCTCAGGCTACCAAGCTTTTTTGTAACACGGACTACCAGGTTGACCCCTGGATTTTTGGATTGGCTTGAGATATCATAACTTGGAAATCACATTGGATTCAGCATTCATTTCTGCATAAAATGGCATATTTAGGTTTAAAATATATATCAATACACCCAGAAATTATGCACTTTTTTCTATAGGTACTCGACGATTGCAAAAAACATGTACTTCCGCATAATCAAAATGTTACATTCTGTGTGTTTTGAACATGATTTACTTATACAGATATAGTTCACTTATAATAAAGCCCAATGTTCAACTATAATAATGAACTAGTAATAGGCCTAAGTCTTTTTTAGGTACAATCAAAAGAAAAAAACATGTAGATCACTCAACAATCAACATGAAATAAGAAATAATGTCATTGTTCCAGACCGTCAAATATGCCAGTGGCTCTTCAGTTATTGCAAGCTACTCTGAGGAGTTTCTCTTCATGTGGCGCCATATAAATTCACGATTACTGTCATCTTTCAATTCATCTTCAATATCTGTTTCAGCTAAAATAAATTCTTTCGCTGCTGAGAAAACGTTTACGCAGAATTATCGGTTTGTGTTGTGAAACAAAATCAACATTTTCACATATTTTAATTTATTTTGAGCACTTCCGGTCATCAAAAGACACGTTAGTTAGTATGAAAAATAGCCCTACATGCCCTATAGGGGAAGACGGGGTAATTTCGGCCATGGGGAAAATGCGGCCAGGGTGATTTCAAGCAAACCAGTGGGCATGAGAAGATTTTAATGCTGCCATCTCGCGTATAATACCATATTAAGTATGTTTATCGAGATAATAATTATTTTGCTTTTGTGTGAGTATAATTTGCTAAAAGCCAAAAAATGAGTTCGAGCCTAATCCACTTATCCATACTGTGTCAGTAAAAGCTAAGAATTGAAAGTAATCTTGTTCAAATGTTAATTATTTGCCTTTTATTCTGCAAACCACTATATTTTTTTGGCCAATTTGGTTATCCAAATTAATTATCCAAAAATGCGGTCCATGCTCGTTAAGATTGTTATTGAGGGTGGGTGGGTCGGGGTAAATTCGGCCATGTGGACGAATTTACCCCAGAGATGTTAGGAATGGTACCACGGTACATAGGGCCTATTTTAGGGTAGTAACTTTATATTTTGCACCAATATACCGAGTCTTAATTTAAAATATAACTATAACGCATCATTTCATACGCTATATTATGTTTTAAAAAAATTTGAAAAACTTAATTTTACAAAAATTAATATTTTTTATTAAATTCTGCCAAAAAATTAATTAAATCACAAACATACTACCAAGTATTCCCTGAATATCTCTGATGTGTAATTTCCAACGCAATGCTGATTTCGGTGTGAACCGCCACATATACCTCATCTGGTTTGTTTTGAGGATCAAATTAATCGTGTTGGTCGAATTCACCCCGTGTACTGGGGTAAAACCGGCCAAAAATTCACTTTACAAAATAAATTTTTGTCCACAAATGTTTTCCTCTTTCCCAAAAAGTAACCTTGCAGTATATTATCCCTATCTTGCTTTATTTAATTGTGATTTTATTTAATTTTAGCAGTCAGCCCGTTTCAATTTATTAAAAAAATAAGAAAAATGGCCGAAATTACCCTGGCCTCCCCCTATAGAATGACATAATTTAATTCTCTTAAAAATAAATTATGAATACGTTATAATATGAAAAACCTGAAAATATTATGAAAATATAATCCATTTAAATACATTTTATTCTATTATGAGCTCTTCGGCAACTCAGTGAGCATGAAAATGTAGCTCCACATTCCCTCTATAGGATACTATAATATGTGTCTCTTCATATTAAATGGCGGATGAGATATGGTCGATAATCTAAGGTTTTGAAATCCACTCTGGTACGTCGGGTGTAGGCTATCGTGGATAACTTTTGAACAGTATGGGGTATCATCGCCAATTTTAGCTCCAGATGTGTGCAAATGAACCCTCTACAGCTACCTAAAATGTCAAAACTTTACTCCAAACGAAACGAGTTTGATTTGGGAAAACTTAGGGTGGATTCCACCACCAACCCTTGGGTTAAGGTTTTTGTAGGACATCATTTTTTTATGTGCGTTCGAAAACATTCAAATATTCAAAGTTCAGGTCTTTCGGGAAGTTAATTGATTAAGTTGTTCGAATAAACATACGCAGTGTTTACTCAGATTATTGATTTCTTTATAATTTTGAATATATTTTAAAGCCACAAACAAAAGATGTAACAAAACGATCCATAATCAGATAAAAAAATATTTTTCTTGTCTGAAAAGGCGCTACTGTCTGTGATTATGATCATAAGCTGTCTTTTTGCCTGCTGCTTGTCACAAACTGTTAAGCTTAGACCTATAGATTTATTCACCCGCGACGACGTACAAAATGCATCATTCCAGCTGGGAAAATAATCTATCAGGCCTATCCAAATGTCTACAAATCACAATGAAATAAAAATTATGAGTTTTGTGACATTATCAAAAGTTCAGATTTGCTATTGTCAACAATTAAAAACACAGAGTTGACACCATTGTACTCAAAGCAGACAATACATGTATACGCCTATCAGCTGTATGCAATCAATCATAGGCCTTTAATTTATCTGGTGATAATTATAGGCCTATACATAAGTTCCGTATTGTCACTTGGCCTAGCAGTGTCGGTTTCCTCCATAGGCCTGCTCCGCTCTGTCTTTTCGCAAATTCTCTTTCTATACCCAATTCTCGCAATTTGTTTCTTATTACAGTTCTCAAGTCAGAAGTGCAGCTGAATGGTATTATCCGTTAGATAGATTCTAACTGAAAAAATTATTAATCATCGTCGATCCGCGTTTGGTTGAACGTTCGCAGCAGTCATCATCAATATCAAAGTACCTTATCCTGCTGTCTTATATCTTCTTGTGTTTTTATCAGGTTTTACTGTCTTTGGAAGTTTACTTAAAACGCCAGTTAATCAGTGGGCATCACCATCCGGGAGGATTTCCATGAATTGCTCTTCAGCCTTTGGATCTAATGCCACAACTTGGTTCTTCATGCCAGCGAACCGAACTGTCAATTTTACCATAGCGTCCGGATACAGAGTTGACACATCGTTTTCTCAGGTGTACAATATTGAACAACCGACGAAATATGAATCCAACCTGATTATACTCAGACCAAATGCTTCAGCCGGAACTTTAACATGTGCAGACTACAATGCGTCTGCACGTGCACAGTTGGTAGTTTATAGTGAGTAACCTATTACCCATTCAATTACTGCTGAGAAAGAACACGTATTATTTACAAGTAAAATAAGTATCATAATTTGATCAATATTTGACTGGCATATCTACTTTATGTGATAAATTATTCCTGAAACAAGGTTTGGTTTAATTAATGCTTCACACAAAGCTATCTCATTTCCGTTTATCGGCTTCTACTAAGCGATTTTCTATATCTTAAATTTTTCTAGGGGTGTGTGAAGGTTCTTGTAATAGTGATTGCTCAAGATGAAGATGCATCGATGTAGCCTTCTTTTCGATAGATTAGCTAATATTGCACAATAGTCGATCGAACAAGAGTAGGCCTATTTAAGTTCCATTTTTAGCTAACGGCATGCATTTTTTGATTGCAGATGACGCCCGTCTAAATAGGCCTAATACTACTTTCATCATTGGTGACGTTATTAGATACACTCATCGACTGATTTACCTGGGAAATCCGTTCTTCCTGACTGAATTCACTCTGCAAGGCATCCCATCTCCATTTAATGGTTATGTTCTCATCGATAACACGACGTTGTCGCAATTGGAGATCTCCAATTCAGCGGTTTCGGCTACCGCAACTTTAGATGAGATTGCGTCATGTCGTTCGTATTCATCAAGAGTAATTTTCGCAACACTCAGGCAACCTATTGTCAACCTTTTGCCAGATTCTGCTACCAACGCCATTGACAATGGTGCCTCGAGTAGTTTTGGTTCTGCGAGCGTGTTGTGTAAGTCCATTGCAGACACCCAGATCTGTGATAGCCTACTTGAATATAGTCATCATATAGTAAGGCCTAGCTACTTCCAGATTTAGCCAACGTTAATTACCAATGCCACAAAGGCTACACTGCAAACACAACAAACTCTAAATCTCAATAAATTCTGTGCATGTCCATGGGCTAAACCTTTCATGAATAGTTCCTACACTTCGTCTCAGCGTATCCTGCTCCAACTCGTCTTACCGTATCTCTATGTCGTCCCTACAATTATAATATTCTAAGCACTGGGCTCCGTAAAGCCATCTGGCCGTCGACATGTCTGGTAGGCCCTACTTGGATCTTTGCATAATATCTGGATTACAACTTGACCCGACCTGCGCAATGATTTTATTTTGACATAGAACCTGCAAATACCTCCTTTTATTATTAGTGACATTCTTGATGACATTGCTGTCTTCTTTGTGCATCTTTTTAACAGGTCACTTGCTGAGGGCTGCATTGGTGCCTCGCAGAAAACGGGCCTTAGTCTTTCCTGCACTCAAGAAGCCCAATCTTGACCCTCAGTCAAAACTATCGACCAATTTCAAACCAATCTTTACTGTCTAAGACTCTTGAAAGACTTGTGTCATTGCAACTTCTTCCCTATCTTGAGCAATCGGGACTCCTTCCATCCCACCAGTCTGGCTATAGGGCTAACCACTCCACGGAAAAAGCCCTCCTCTCCATGCTTTCTGATATATACTCTGCTGTTGACAAGTTTCAAGTCACTCTTTTGGCTCTCTTCGACGTCTCTGCAGCCTTTGACATGACTAATCATGAAATTCTATTGCAACGACTTGAAACTTCCTGCGGACTCAAAGGTTCTCCTCTCCTTTGGTTTCGGTCCTACCTTTCTGATCGCGCCCAAATGATCATCTCTGGCGACTCCAGGACTCAGTGGATTCCTGATGTGTTGGGTGTTCCTCAGGGTTCTGTCGTAGGCTCACTCATATTCATCCTTTATACGGCTGGCATTACCTCTTTTTTTCCTAGCCACTCTGCAACTGGTCACCTTTTCGCTGATGATGTCCAAGCCTATGTCCAATTGTCCATGGTCCCCTTCTGTTCAACTCCTTCTTGCAAGTCGAATTGACGCTCTATCTCAAGATCTTCATCTGTGGATGTCGTCTAATCGTCTTTCTTTGAACTCTTCCAAAGCCCAGTTGATTTGGTTTGGCACTAAGCAGCCTAAGCAGCTTCAAAAACCTGTCTACACACTGCTCTCTCAGACTTTTTCTCACTTTAATTTTCTCCTCCAGTGTTCGAGACCTAGGTGTCACCCTTGATAGTTTTCTTACCTTCACTGAGCACATTGCCAATCTTACTCGCTCTTCCTACTTCCAGCTAAGGCGTCTCAAGGCTATTGGCTTTGTATGTTCTCGGATTGACTATTGTAATTCTGTCCTTATTGGCCTGCCTAAGATTCGCCTAGCTCCTCTGCAATCTGTACTCAAGGCTGCTGCTAGGCTCATTGTCCGTCTTCCTCGATTCTCATACATTTCTACATTCATGACTGAACAACTTCACTGGCTTCCACTCTCTGCCCGTATACAATTTAAAGTCCTGATTTTGGTCATTAGGTCTCATATGGGTCTTGCTCCTAAGCATCTGTGCAATCAGGTACTTCGCCCCCTTTCTGCCACTTCGCTGCGTCCTCTTAGGTCCTCTGATCGGCTTGACCTCTTTGTCCTCCGAGTCAGGACTGCCATGGCTCAATCCAGATCATTTGCCTGCATTGGTCCCTCCCTATGGAATGGGCTTCCCCATCAGTTCGCTCTGGTAGTGCATCCTCGTCTTTCTCTCGTATAAAAACTTGCCTTTTTTCTCGGGGTTGAACGGCTGAACGCACTGGGAGCGCTTCTGAAAGGCTCTTGCTGCGAGAAGCGCTTTATAAATGATCAGAAGAGATAAACTAAAATAGGGCCTAAGCAGTTCTCTCAAGAATTAGCTTTCTCTTTTACACTGCCGAAATTTCTATGATAAAGCGATCATTTCCGCTTTTGCTTAGATAATTATTATAGGTTTAGAAATTTTCTTCTTCTGAGAATGACTCTGGCGTTGACTACATGTACGTCATTTTGGAAACATATTTTGACAGCACGTGTTTATGATGTTACTCTTGAAATAATAATCATCTATGAATATTAGGCTATTTACTTTGCATTGACTTGCCAATAATTTGATCACCATAATCCAATAATCAGCATTTGTTGTGAAATGTAATAGGCCTAAGTCTTGACTCTTGAGTCAATCGACCTGTTTTTTGCCAGGTGTTCCTTCCATTACTGGAGCTGTTTCTGGAGCTGCGCTTCACTTTGGAGCAAAGCTGACATGTCAGTTAACAGCAAAGCTTTCGGTTAACTACTCGTGGACAGATTTGACCTTCGGAAATTCGAGCATGGGATCCCAGTTGACTGTTTGGCATGGTGGATCATATCAATGCGACGTTTCATTTGACATAAGGGGACGATGGGAATCGGTTTCAACGACTGTTTATAACCTAACAGTTACTGTCCAGATCGGAAGTAAGTTGCTTCGTTGGAAATCTGAAACTGCAGCTAGCTGTACCTTAATAAAAAATTAATGTTTCTAAAATTGTTAATGTTTAATTTCTCGCCACGTTTTCTCCATACCTTTAGTGTCCAAGTTTATTAATTTATTTACTGTCTATTATCATTTTATTTCATTCTATTTGTCTGAAATAGGCTATTCCCTCCACCGCTATTGTATGTTGCCTATAAACATTCAAGAATTCGCCATAGGCTTATTTTCGTCACTGCTTCACGTCATTTGAGGAATAAAGAGCGCAGCACAAGAACAAATCTGTGAAAGTCATATTAATTTTTAAGTAGGCTAGGCTTAAATAATCCAAAATACCAAGAGAAACAAGCACTAGCTAGAGTTGCGTTATTTTGATAAGCAGCACACAAAGCTCATAATTTGCTAAATTGGTGGTTCGATTTGGGGTAGCCTAATCTTGATGGAGATGATATAATATAAAAACATGCGAAAATGTGTCAGCATAACCTTCAACAGGAAAATGATCAGCGAGTAGAAGACTAAGAGTAAGCTTACTTATGCGGAATAAAGGTTTGAAGTTTAAAAATGAAAAGATTTGAATACTTATGATTTCACAATTTCGAAATAAGCCACTTTGGCTTATTTACTTAGTAGCCTACTTAGTCGTTCCCGTGCAGTACTGCACCTTGGACAACGTGCGTTGTTTCTGCTGCTAGCATTTTTGCTCGAGTGGGTTGCAACTTGCAAGCCCACCTGGCGACTCCCTCCTTTATGATGGCTTGGGATAGTCTCAGACTCCCGTAGGTAATTTGAGACAATCTGAAGAGGAGTTAGTCTGAGGTGGAGATACGGTTAAATTAAACAAAACTTGTACAAAATCAAATGATTGCTTTAGATTGATGCTCAGCTACTCAGTGCTTACTAGTAACGTTTCTCTGTTTGTGATTTTAAAAATGTGTGAAAAAGTGTTCATGATTTTAAAATATATTTAGGTCTACAGGATGCAACAAAGTCAATCATCTTTTAGCTTTCTATTTTATTTCTTTTGAAAACGAAATGCCGTTTTCCATTCAATTTTACAAGTTTTTGACCATACGAGTGCGTAGCCTATGTTTGCATGTGTGTGTTCGCATACGTGTAGGCCCCTAGTTTTGTGTAATTACTGTAGCCTATGTAGCCCATGTATGTTACCATGTGTGACACGTGTGACACGTGTGTGGGTGTGTGTGCATGTATATTGTATAGGCTCGGTATATGTACTTCTACGTGCTTATGTGCAGATTAATAATAGCATCTTCGCATGCTATCTATGCACGTACATGTATGTATGCTTGTGTGTGTGCGACTGCACGCGTGTATGTATGCAAGCATGTATGCATACGTGCATCACACCATGAAACGAGACTTATGTTTTGCCACGGTTTATAGATATATTGAATGCTGTAATAGACAGCGTATGCGTGTGTAATTGTGTATACGACGCCAGAGGTTGTCAATGAAGAAACGTCGTCAACAATATCACGAAGATCTGTCTAATATTAGAAAGAAACGTTTGCTAGAACTTTAAGATAATATTTATATTGCAAATGGTATTGTGTAGAGGCATTCCGCGATTCTTTCAGTTTTTGCATTTGTAGTAGCCAACTTCTCGTTTATAAAACAGATATGTATTCGCCCATACCTATCCCTTCTCTGCAACATATCTGTCTTCTACGACGAAACATATGCCTAATATTTAAACCTGCTACTTAACAGATTTGTCGTGTACGGCCACACCATTGTATGGACCAATCGCTGGAGGAACTAAAGTCACTCTGACACTAGACGGCTGGTCTAAACAAATTGCAAACATTTCTGCCGTGTACTTCGGTGGAATTCTAAACGTTGCAGACTTACGAAGTGACAGGTTAGACGATACGACTCCTATTAACTTTACTAAGAACAGTCCATTAAGCTAGCCAGATGTTGTAGACCCTAAGTTTCAACGACTTCATTTTTCCTAGCTTTAGCATCAGAGAACTGGCCTCTAAAAACACGCAAAATAGTAATTGTGTGTATGATGTGACACAATATTATTATGTACATAGCCTATATACATAGCCTATGTAAGTATGGTATTGTATGCGTTACATGTTTTCATGTATCCGTGACCATTGATCCCCCAACGGTGCAGGCGGACCGTGCGCTCATTTGAACCAAGTAGACCTACCGCAATTCGAGTTGAAATAAAATTTGGTAGTAATTTTCTTTCCGGGCGAGGATTGTATTGGACGCAGCACGTTATTATTATTATAGGACCTAATCACGTTCAGCAATATTGAAATCAGCCGCTGACTCGTGTTATTATAGGCCACTTGAAGTTATATTCTGCGTGAATAGGACACATGGCAGTCACGCAAATGTGACAGAATAGTTGCACGTCAGCATAAAAAGATGAAGATGAGAACAGAGAGTAAATGTCCTGTACAGAGCCTATACATTGTACATGTAGGCCTATTCATTACAAGTCATCAAGGCCGTAGCCAGGATTTGATTTCGGGGGTGTTTCTTCAGTTTCGCGTCCGAAAAAAAACCTGATGACTTTTTTTAGAAAATGTCACGAATTTATTTCCCGTCCAAAAAAGTGATGACTTTTTTGTCATCCGACCGAAATCGATTAGTTCTAATTTTTCACATTTTTTTCATTTCGGGGGTGTTTTCGTGGTTTTATTTCATGGTTTTTACATCATGTGCTAGTAAATGCATTCTATTATTTTTTACTTTTTACATTTCGGGGGGTGTTCAAAGTTCAAACACCCAAAATACCCCCCTAGCTACGGCCTTGCAAGTCATACATGTACATACTGGCAGATTCAGATACCAATCTCTAATAAGCGTTCTATTTGACCTATTGAAACGTTGACAGATGCGGTAAATTAGCAATGCAGTCCTGGACTGTCTTTTAATTTCTTGCATGACACTGAGGTATAAATTGCGCTGTTAGTGTGATTAATAGCTCAAGGGTGTGTAGGTTATACCTATTATATATTAGACCTACGCTTACTATAATAGACAAGGAGTGACAAACCCGGCAGCCTACAGCAAACTTGTAGTCTACACTCAATGCTCAACGGTTAGATGATGTTTGCTAAGCGCTTTATTATGTGTCTTGAGCATCCATGCGAAGTTTATCTGAAGTGCAATACGTAGGCTACGGTCATAAAGCCCGCAATTTAAAGTGTAACAAAAAAAACTATTGCAGCCATCTGTAAACAAAAGTCATGTAAGACTTACTCTTCACAATAATATTCCGAAGGTCTTTCAAATCGTCATTCGTTGCCAATTCTGCCGAAGACAAACCAATGCAGATAATCGGCCTATTATTTATATAATATTATCATGGTTTTCACAATCATTAAGCGTGTTCCTTCAGCAGCTTTAAACTTCGAACTCCATTTGACTTTTTTCCTAGGAATGGGTTTAACTTTAGGGTAAATATAGCACTCAGGGAAGAAGAGCGAGTGGACCATGGTTCACTTCCAGCTATCATCCCAAAGGTCGACTCAACCTTACATTCGGCAGATGGCACTGGTAAATGAGTAGTAGGACGTGACGGATGCCTTGCATGGCTACCAAAACGGCTAAATGAAACTCCTGTAATAAATTGCGATAATCTGTTCTTAGTATTATGAATTGCAATCAACTGCGGAGTTTCAGTTTTGAATTTTAAAAAAGTAGATAATAATATTATAATTATCAGTTAATTTCAGTGTAACTACGACCCAAGATTGGATGCAAAGTATTTCTTTAGCGTTGAACTATTACTGTAGAGCTGGACATCAATTCAACATCCATATACAAAATACATTGATTGGTTAAATTAGTTTATGAATGGTTTTAATAGAATACCGGTTAAACTTTAGAGGTGCTTAAACTCGCTCTTGCTTTTTGCCTCTATTGCATGACAATGTTCTTAGACCTGCATGTTATAATCAAGACAAAGCATTATATTTGCTATAAATATTAAGAGATAGGCTATCATTTTCTAAATTTTGTCTATCTTTTGCTGTTCAAGTTTTCCTGTCTTTTCAATTTCAAATTGCAGCTCAAGCAACAGTGTCGTGATGATAACTCCCGTTGCAAGAACAGCGCTAATTGGACAGCCGTTGCTTATAACAATTGAATTCGTACCTGGACCATACAACAGGAGTACGAATTTGACTTTCACATATCGAGATAACCCAGAAATATCTGCCATCAGTCCATACACATTTGTGTTCACGTAAGTTTTAAGGATAGTTGGCCTTTACTTAATTATAATTAGTAAAAAGAACAAGTCAACTTTTTAACGAAACTATTGAGGTTTTCAAACGCATCCAACACTGCAGTATAGGCTCACTATACTCATAAAATCTTCAATCATATTATTGTTATTAAGATTTTAGGTAGACATATAGCCTATGCTTCTTGTTGGAATGTCGTAGTTATGGTAGAATGTGCAATAATTGTGCATGGCTAATTTCAATTTGCAGGGGTGGAACGATTGTGAATGTAACCGGGACACAGTTGTCATCTGTTGCTAATCCATTCATTCAAGTTACAATCGTCGTTGAAAGAGGAATCGAAAGAAATACCACCACGGAGAAATCGACAGAGGTAGGACACAAACTACAGACAAAATAGAGATTAAATCTTAATCCAAAGGTCAATGTTTTCTGACCAACTGTAGCCCAGATCTAATTCTACCATAATACGTAAGAACTGTTGCAACAAAATAATGTTGGAAAGTTTAACCCTGAAATGTAACATTGATGGATGAATGCTTACGCGTAGGCCTACATTCATTCATTCCATGAGGTTATATAGCGCCCATTCAAGAAATCTACTCTCAAGCGCTCCCAGCCCAATCGTGGCAAAAAATACGAAAGATTTATGTAAACAGTTTGATTTGTCGGATGTAAGAGATGCCGCTTTGAAGGAAGGACATTCCAGATGCACGGCCCTACTGCAGAGAAAGCTCGGAGTTGCCCTGCAGCTAAGCGAGCTCGTGAACCTAGGAGTTTTCTCTGCGCAGAAGAGCGATGAGCCCGACGCGCCACAGCGTCGGAGACTGGATGACAGAGATCGGGTAGGTAAGATGGAGCGCAATCAAGTATGCAGCGTGAAACCAGAGCATCAATTCGATGCGAGATACTTTGGGATACACCAACCAGCGCAGTACATCAAGCACGCAGTCAGAGACAGAGGAGAATTTAGGAATTCGTCCAATGAGCCGAGCAACCGATCTAATCGTCCCAGACCCAGAGGGATGTACTGGTAAATTTTAAGTTGAGTAGGCCTACACGCTGACCGGGATAAAGCCAACCACTTTTGGGCCCGACGTTTTCTGACGTCGTTTTTTAGTCATCCGACCGAAATCTTCAGCAAATGTCACCAATTTATCCGTCCGAAAAATCTGATGACCTTCTTTTTTAGTCATTTTCTCAAAATTTCAGCCGAAATACACCTAAATAGCCGCGTGTAGGCTACCCTGGTTTACTTGCGTATACCCGTGTACTAGGGTGTCCCACGATTGCACAGGAAAAATATTTTTCTTGAAACTTGAAATGCAGTCCCTCCAAAAAGTTTCCTTATGGTCCAATGATAATACCTGCCAAATTTCATGACATTTTGAAAATATTTAGAGGGCCCTCAAAGCTCATAGGCCTATAATAAGTTGTCACAAATTATGCGTACGACATATCTGAGTTTGAAATTTTCGGAGATACACACTTTGATCCCACTAGCGTGCTTATTTATTGCTTAATAACATTATATTGTTCTGAAATACTAAAATCTACAAATATGCAACCTTATTGTATTTGTGAATGAGGTTTTTCAAGCATAAGGACGACAGTTAAGCTTTCGAGCAAACGAAGGATGTAAATCTGTCGTGCACTGGGATTGCAGGCCGCTACCTCTACATGACAATCATCACTGGAGTGGATATGCATAAAGTTAGCAGATTGTCAGTCTGATTGTTTTCTCTAGTTGGTGGAAGTACAAACATGTTGGTGTGCCAAAGTTGACCTCTGGACCAGGACAGGAATCAACGGTTGCAGTTTGGATCCTTTGAAGTCGTGGCAGTGTGATGCATTAATTATTGGCAAATACTTTGAGACAATGGCCTTGAATAACTGCATATTAAATAGAGCTTGCAGTGCATTGCACCCTTCTACATCAGCCATCAGTCGTAACATCTTGTTGACATCACAGAAATCTTTTAAGTCCTGTTGCCTGCTGCATTCTTTGCGTCCTTGGTAAAGTTTGACCATGGTCTGTAATTAAGCTCTTCAAGCCATTTAAAGATGAATGCGCTCCAATATGGTTCACCGTCAATCAAATCCTCGACCAATGCTACTGCATCTAACAAATCATAGGAATTCATTACTGAACAGCTTCAGCGTGGCCATCCTCTAATTATGACATCAAGAATTTCCTCAGCTCTTGGTATCCATAGTTGGATTGAGCAATTCGGTAGCATTCGCAAACCTGGTGCCCATCACAGAGCAAGTTGGATGGGTAAGGCAAAATAGATCTAATTGCTTTATGATGGAAACGAATCACATATACAGTTGACGACCGTGAATTACACGGCATCCAACCCAAACAATTCTTAGACTTGTGGTTGACATCTACAGTCAGGCGATGTTCTCATGTAGACTAGAGTCACTGCTCTCATTGAATTAATCCAAAGCTTTATAATTCTGGCAATGCTGCTCTAGACGACAAGTCTGCAAATGATGCAACATCATTCTTGGTATACCAGTACTTAAGATATAGGAGAAAGCAATAATTATTCTCTCTGTTCTATCAGTGATTGTCTCATTAATGTGAAATGACGGGGTTATCTCTTCCTAAACGTTTTTCCCAAACCATGCTGCGTTCAAAGATAGTTTTCTCGATCTTTCAGTGAAAGAGTGGCGAGATAGCCAATCGTATAAGACCACGTGTGATTTTTCATAACATTGGTCTGTGTAAGTGACTGTGCTGAACAAAATGACGCAGGTTTGATGCAGAATTTCAGCTCAACGATAACGAAGAATGGAGATCAGAGACAATTTCTCGTACAAGTTGTCGAAAAACACAGGCACATGTTTTCTAACCACCAGTGGCGTAGCCAAAAAGTTTTGATGGGGGGGGTTATGGCCGAAAACCCTGTTTTTTGCTATTTTTTCTTACTTAAATGGAAAAATAACCTTAAAAATCTTTTTCCGGAGCCAATGGGGGGTTTTAAACCCTCGAACCCCCCCTTGCCTACGCCACTGCTAACCACAATTGTGACAATCTTGCTGACATGTATAAATGTAGAACGTAGAACTGAAGAACAATTTTGAGGTGTGTGCACTGTGCAGTGATGTAGAATAAGTAGATCAATATGAGAATAGTGAAAAAATAACGGGCAAGACGTTGATTTGTGTGTAGCTGTATGGTGTGTGCAATTAAGACTTCACTGTGTGGTCCTAGGAAAAAATAGGGGTAGAACCCCTCAGCCCCCTCAGAATTTCTTATCATGAAACAGATGAAGGTATGGAGGAGCTAAAACCACGACTTGTTACATTATCTAGAGTTTGTAATGACTACGGCCAACGATTAGTTGTGTGTACACTGATACTGTGTCCAAAGTCCAAAATCTCAAATATTTCTCGATTTTTGCATTTGTTGAGCGTAAGACTATGCGCAAAATATCCATTGTATCCAATAAAGATAGATACCTGTAAATTCTACCATTCAAGAGCTTTCCAACGGTATTAAATTTGTTATAATAGGATCAAGGGTTGGGATCTAAAGGCATTTAGAAGTTGGACACATCAGGCGCAAATTATGTCAATATGGGTAAAATTTGGACGGTTTGAGGGACCCCTAAATATTTTTGAGGTGTCATAAATTTTAAAATTTTATACGGTGTTATTATGGGACCATATGGAAACTTTTTAAGGGGACTGCATAAAAAATTTCGGAAAAAATATTTGTTGGGACACCCTACCGTGTACCCTGTTTTTTTACCCGCGTAGAGTTTATACCCTGTATCTCGGGAGGTGAGTATACGATGCCATTTCCCCCCGGAGATCAGTACACGCCGTATACCAGCCAATAAGGATCGAGCAACAGTCGACAATTCGACCATAGTTGCAAAGATATGCACAAGAACAAATAGCGCGTCATGCATGAGAAGGAGAGCGAGCAACCACTCGGAGCTGGCGCAGCTGATAGTGCTCAACAGTTTCGAGAGACAAGGTTAGCTTGCTGAGACTAAGTTCACGGTCAAGGGTTACACCCAGGTCACTAACCGTGAGAGAGAAACTGATGTCAGGAAAAATTTGATCAAGATGGAGCAAATCAATGTTTTGAAGTTGCCGACGGCCACCCAGCCATATGAACTGAGTCTTGCAAACACTTAAGAGAAGCCAATCTGAGGCCATCCAAAAAGGAAAGAACGTCGACAGTGAGGCACATTTGGCGCAAAGTTTGCTGCATTAACTGCGTGAGATGGGTGAGAATAGATGTATTCATAGATATCATTAGCGAAGAGAGTTGTGCAGGACTTGAGTGGAGCAAAAATATCAGCCGTATATATAGAGAAGATAATAAAGGATCGAGAAAGGAGCCATAAGGTACACCAAAAGGGCAGAGACTCAGAGGGACCTAGTGGACCCAACCACACAGTTTGAGCGGTCAGGTTGAAATGAGCGAAGCCATTCCAGAGGCTGCTTGACCAGCCTAGGCGCAGAGTCTATGCACTTGTACGGGCATGCATAGGCCTACATGCGTACAATCATGTTTGTCTCGTGTTTTTATGTATTTATTAGATTTGTTGAATGTCTAAATTTGCAAATAAATCCAAAATATGTCAGTCGATTATTCTGCTGAATAGCGTTAGATGACAACATACCTGTACATGTACAGGTAACTGATGCAGTTGATTTAAAAGTTGATTTCACTATAATAGATGATAGTGAGATCCCTATTAGCATAGTGTCTAAATGTTTGTAGAATCGTCCGGATAAAGAGTCTGATGGCATGCTCTAATAATAATAATATTATTAATGACTTTCGCACTAACTCTCGTAATTTTTAATTTTTAATTTTTAGCCTTGCGAAGTGAAAGCTGCAGATGGCAGTCACATGACCTGTCGAATGCCATTAGTAAATGTCCCTAGAGATTTCCTACAAATGTTAGACTCACTGTACAATAACAGAAGTAAACGTGACACGGAATCAGTTAACCATCTAACAGCAGGAAATCAATTCCTGTTGTCGAGACGCAAACGATTCGCAAACGCTCTGTCCATGACTGGACCAAATGGTGTAGATCGACTTGTCATCTATATTGGATTCGTCTTAGATGGATATAAGAAATACTATAACATCAACGACGTTCTACCAGATACTCAGATTCTAATATTTTCTCCGCCAGAATTCAGCATCACTGAAGATATTCTCGAATTTGATCCAGACAAAGATGACTCAATTTCAATTGAGGTATACACTTACATTTTTTAATTACGCTGCAGTGAATGCTATAGCTATCAGAACTTGTTCAACACTAGCAAATAGCATGATTGTTGTGTTAATTCTACGGCTTGAACACGCTGCAGCGAAATGCAACTCACGTAGGCTTATGCGTGCGTTTATATTTATATTGCCTAGCTGAATAAACTGAGCTGAGTCTTAAACTTCGTAAATGTGTAATATTGCATAATGACCTTTAGAGGGCAGTCACAATTATGATGCATAGGCAACATTTTGAAAGTCGTTTATTGTGAGCCAGTGTCAAAGCAGTTGCATTTGGGTTTGAAAAAATAGGCTGTACTCGTGCATGTTATGGATGAATCCGATTTGACCAGGATCTACATGTATGACAACAGAGGCCGTTACCCTGGACAGAAATTTGCTCGGCGTATTCCAGCACTTAAGAGGTTCATGCATGTTATTTCGCACATCGCTTATATCTTACCAAGGACAATAATAAAAATGAATTATATTATACCCTCGTCCACTCCTACCTCACGTATTGCTATCTAGTTTGGGCATCAACATACGAATCTAGATTTCGTAAACTAATTATGTTACAGAAGAAGGCTGTTCGTTTAATTGCGTGTAATCGTAAAGACCTTTCTCTTTTCGTGGGTCTGTCACGCTGAGAGCGCTTCTGAGTAGCTCTGCTGAGAGAGGCGCTTTACAAATATTATAGGCTATTAGATTATATCAGTTTGGATTAGATTATACTAGATTAGTAAAATCATTTCATTTTTGAAGAGGAATAGGCGTACTTCAAATTGTTTTAAAGGGGAAGCATATGACACGCGGGTGTCGTATAACTGACTACGTGGTCCAAGTTGGTGCTGATATCTGCGAAAACATTGACTTGACTGACAACCAGTTGAGATGCCGTCCGCCAAAGCAGCAGCCACAGTCGAACCAGAACACCTCAATCTACAGTAACTGTGGCGAATTCCTTGTCATTTATGTATGTAAATAATATTTTTATTTGATTACTGATTTATTGCTATATTGTCCTGCAGCGCATAATTAGGCTATGTATAGGCCTATAACGTTTACTCAGTCTTCATACCAAGGCTCTTTAGATTATTATGTTGCTTCAACTTTACTGCTATTATTTTATATCATTCCTCATTTGTAAACCTATAGGCCTGTTAATATTTTTCATATTTAGGCTATTATTAGTGGCAATATCATTTCACTAGCCTATAGGTCTATTAATATTTTTTATATTTAGGCTATTATTAGTGGCAATATCATTTCACTAGCCTATAGGCCTATAATAAGCCTATTAATATGTTTCATATTTAGGCTATTATTAGTTGCAATATCATTTCACTAGCGGTGGAAAATAACACTGGTCAACAGTGATTTTGTTTCCTGAAAACTTTCGGGTGTTTCTTATGCAGTTTCTGCTGCTGATCACGAAAATGACCTTGAAATTGTCCCAGCACGTAACGTTTTTGAGAAATCTTCAATTTTCTATTTATTTCCATTTTTCAAATGTAACGATACACATGTAATAGGCTTCGTGTAACTGAGGTATGTCCAGGCATGCACTTATTACAGTTTACATTATGTTTGTCTTGCATAATAAAATATAAACTTGGGTCTGCATATGCATTAATGCTGGTTAGAATCTTCCTGCAAAAGTTCTAAGCACTATTAGAGCCGCTTCTCTGCATAGGTCTACATGCATATCCCACTGAGAAAGTTGGCATCAGTTTGTTTGTAGTTTGATGTCGTATTTCCAAAGTTTAGTTTTGTATACATGCATTCAAGATGCATAACAAGTTAGCCAGCTTATTTTCAGATAAGCTTTAAAATATAATATATTTTAAGACGGTTGTTGGCAGCAGAAATATCTCGCCAGTGTTGCATGAAATGTGATACATGTACATTTTGCTACAGTTGTGGAGAGTAGGCTATGCTATATGAGTAAGCCTCAGAGACACACAATGACTGGACTTGTCAATAAAGCTTTGAGCTGTACTTTGGTTGCAAGACTGGAGAGAAAGCCAAGGAATGGGTGCCTCTCATTTGCTGTGAAAGATGTGCTGCAGATCTTAGAGTTTGACTCCGGGGGTCCTGCGAAAGCAATGCTGTTTGCCGTCCCGATGCATGGTCTGGCGAGAGCAGAAAGATAATGACTGTGACCGGCTGCTCAGTTTGGCTCACTTATGTTTCTGGTTTCTCGGGCAAGAATAGGAAAGGAAACTGAATGCCCAGATCTTCTTTCGACAATGATACCAGCGCCGTACAATGAAAGTCTTCATATAGCGAAGCCACCAGAGAAATGGAGCTTAGACGAAGGAGATGAAGATGCTGCTGCATTGATCCAGCCAGGAACGAGTATATAGTCTGACATATAGGCTGCTGACAATGATCAGGATTTTGAAGTAGGTAGGCCTATGTATGGCGCGCCTCATCTCATTCACATAGTCGGAATTGACCTTTTAGAGACTTAGGTTTGTCGAAAAAAAAGCAGAACAACTGGATTCAAGACTGGAGTTTGCTGTCACCAAGTATTGGACAGAAATTGGTCCAACAAATATTTCTGCCTTATCTTCACTTAAAGCTGGAACTGGTACATTTTTTAAAAAGCCATGCACAAGGATGCTGAAGATTTTCTACACAAGGATGCTGAAGATTTTCTTGATCTGCAACAGGAATTCTCAAGAATGAGTGATGCCAAGATCAAGGAAGGCATTTTTGTGGATCCACAGATCAGACACATCTTCAATGACA
Source organism: Lumbricus terrestris (assembly GCA_949752735.1). Lineage (NCBI taxonomy): Eukaryota > Metazoa > Annelida > Clitellata > Crassiclitellata > Lumbricidae > Lumbricus > Lumbricus terrestris. Next base: position 22,854,175 of record OX457037.1, on the reverse strand, counting down.
AGCAGTTTGAACATCTGTGGGAGGGACCAGAGACAATCACCTGGAACACTGAAGGATGTTGTGGAGAATTTTCTTGGTAACTATTGAACTCCAAATTACAATAAACTTGGTAACAAAATCTTACAGCATACTGACATAAAATGCAACATGTCACTTAAGATTCACATCTTGCATTTCCACTTGAACTTCTTCCCAAGTTTCTCACAAATCTAGCGATGAACACCAGTAAATTGCCACAGTGGAAAAACGGTATAAGGGAAACTGGAATCCAGCAGTGTTGTCTGACAATTGTTTGACACTGCAGCGAGATGTGCAGACAAAGAATACAAACGAAAATCAGCATCAAAGCATTTTAGATCTATGGAACTTTAGCAGCATCTTGTATACATTGTACATGTGCAACTGAACAGGGAATAACTATGAAAAACCTTTAATTTCATGTTTCTAAATATTTTTAAGTGATGCAGTCATCATCAGCACCAAATATTATGAGAATGAACTGTTATAAAGATTTGTTTTCCAATGAAATTAAATTATAGTATATTGAAAATATATGCAATAAACAAGCATTTCAGTTAAAATCTTGCATGCCCGTTTTCTCAAAAACCTTACGTGATACAAAAATTCTGAGAACACCACCGTGTTCAGCACGTCAACTTCTATAGAAAACAGTCAAAGTTTTTTCGGAAACAAAAAAAAAGTTAAAATTTGTTGACCAGTGTAATCATAGCAATAAACTATTTAGATTCTTAAATTCGTAATAGGAAAGTGGAATCAACGCTCATGTCGTGATGTCGCGTTGCACTGACACACACTGATATTTCGTGAAACATGCCTATCTTGGCTAAAATCAAACCTTTAAACAGTTTTTTAAAACTTTTTTACGTTGTTCTCGCATTAAAGTGGAATAATCCTACAAACGGATACAAGCAGCTAAGTTGAGCAGCACAGATGAATATGCTGAGTAATTTCTTTTATCCTTTATACGACTTAATTTTTTCAGTTCATCTCTTTTTTAGATCCACCTAGGATACAAGACGTATCAATACGCCTGCATGAAATACTCAGCCCATCGTCCTTTGGCCTTGATAATTGGATTGGCCGTTGGACTCTCGTCTTTCGTCATCATTATTCTTTTGATAATTGTAATCGTCTTTTGTTGCAAGAGATCCAGAAATCGTCGTAAAATATCAACCAACAAGACTCTAGACAGAAACACAGGTGCTGCAAATGAAGCCTATGGATCACCATCAGATCAGGTGTATGCTAATGCAGCGTATCTACGACCAGCGGTTGAGTCGCCTAATGATGAATAATTGAATATGAACCACCATCAATTGAGTTGTATGCTAATGCGTCAGAACTTAGGAGGATCGACCAGCACGCATGAAGCGGATAGCGACGTCCAGTGGCGGCGCTACGACAGGCCATTCGACCTACCTATTTTGCTCACGACATGCCTTAATGACCTGTCAACAAAACTTTGCAACTTTTATTCTCTTCTTCACATTATTTTATTTAAGAGTTTTTACATGAATATTTTTCTTCGCCCATAAGATCATTAGTGTTGTAGACCTAGTGCAATTGTTAGATCTAAATGACTTTTACGTATGAACTTCTTATCTAGTAGGTCAATTATAGAAGCATAGGCGTAGGAGACTGAGGCCCAGGGGCAGATGCCCCACCCCTAAATTTCGGGTCATTCTTTTTCGGGCAAGTAGACTGGGAAAATATTAAACAAATTTCTTGAAGTTCAACGCTCATTATCACACCACATTGTCCCAGTTCCAACTTGTCCGAATCGCGTTAGATATTAGCTCACAAAAACCATGGATAGAAATAGCAGATATTCCCGAAAAAGATTAGAAATCACGGTAGCATGTTGTCAATGATGGCGAATATCGCAGCAAATTGTCCGAAAATTGCAACAATTTGTGGCATTCGGGGAAAGTCGCAGCATTCACGCCAAGTGCAACAGATCACGGAATTCACTGTTTTAAAGACACCCATAGGCTCTTTTAATCTGATGAAGCAAAATATTCACGATAATCTTGTGATCATCAACATTGAACGTGCAGATCTTGTTCTGTTCTCTGAGAAAATTCCCGATCTTTTCCTTTTGTGAATTGCGCGGGATTTGGGTGTTGCACTTGATAGCTCACTTAAATTTCGTGTATACCTTAACTGAATAGATCTACATTTCAATTAGCACACGCTCCTCCTATTTACATTTAAAGGGTATCGGGGTCTTTCGTCGTTCTGTCTCCATCCCTATGTTCACCATTTTAATTCATGGATTTATATGTTCTCGAATTGACTATACTGCAATTCTCTTCTCATAGGTCTTCCTAAGGTTCGTCTATAATCGCTTCAGTCCTGCATCAATTCAGCTTCTAGATTGACTACCCTGCAGGTAGGCCTATACTCTCGCATCTCTACCATCATGTGTGATGAACTTCGTTGGCTTCCTCTCCGTGCTCACATACAATTCAAGATCCTCACTTCGATTCTAATTAATTCTCAAGGCTTAGCGGGATCCATAGGTGTAACTTTCTATTGTGACGGTGGTGTCCAGTCACCACCACTTTTAAAAGTGGTGGTGACAGTCACCACCACTTTTTGGTCAGGCAAAGAAATATTTTTATACATGTAAGCATTTGATTGTCTATAGTATGTAATATGCCATTTCAATGGTAATCACGAATAGCCTATTATATTAAAGGTTATTCGTGACTAACATCGCAATGGCGCCAATGCTGATAGAGGTTCACTGTCCACAATATAGCCTACCTGACCCATGGCCGTAAAACCTAAGAAGAGAAGGGAAGTGATTTCCTTTCCACTCTAAACTTGGGGGAGCACGAAGCAATTCCCTCCCACAAAAACGTTTTTACTCCAAGGCAGTTTCATGCGCGTGCACACATGCGCACACAATTAACCTTTTGGGATCATTATTACGATCAAAATAGCATTGATGGAACCTCCGTACCATAAGCTGGCAAAAGTGATTTCAGACTCAGGGAAGGGTCTGCAAGCTACGCGACTGTCTCTTGGATGATATAATTGCGCAAAATTTGCGCAAATGGATGGATCCTGTGATCCTCATGCCATATAGGCTACTCTTTTCTACATGATTCAACTGAAGACCACAGCACAATATATTTAAAGTTGGTGTCTGACTCTGACAGCAAACTTTTCGCGCAGTTCAAGTACGGGCGGTTTTAGGAGGAATGCCACGTACAATAGCCTATAATTATAATATATATTCCTATTACAGTGGCGTAGCCAAATGGGGGTTTCGGGGGTTAACCCCCCCCCCCCCCATTGGCCTAGGAAAAAGTTCTTTTAAAGGTTATTTATCTACTTAAATAAGAAAAACCAAACAATTGCTTATAGCAACAATTGTTTTTCTTACTTTACTCCCTTGTTATTTACGGTAATACTGTTGGGTTGGGTTCAGAAAGGGTATCCGGCCAGGCAAAAGCAAAAACAACCCCCACCCCATGAAAAAGTCCTGGCTACGCCACTGTCCTATTAAGACTGCATGGTTGGTCCTATAAGAGAGCTGGCAACTAATAAATTATTAATGATTAATTGTGACATAATTATTAGAAGACAGCATCTTAAAGTTGGTTTGTCTCACTATATCTTATGTCAGGACCACGCTATGGCAACTTAATGACTATCATCACCATTCACCATGGTATCACCGCCCAGGGGCTGTGATACCTTGCAATCCCGCCTAGTGGTCTCCTGTGCAACCAAATCGAAACTATTATCATCATTCCTTAAGCACTGCTTTAGTATATTTTGTTAACTTTGTTTCTTTGATGCCTGATTTGATTTGTTGTTCTGGTTCAGGTTGCCAAATAAATTATTTGTTTTTTATTTGATGGCTGTGTTGTATTAAATGAAGCCATTTTTTAAACTTTCTGTTGCAGCTATACATGTAGGTATGTAGGCCTACAAATGAAGTTTACACAAATAAATAACCGAAAGCCACTTTTCATTATCTTGTGAATTATACTTGGGAAATGGAATTTCCCAAATATGACATATTATACGCAATGAACACTTTGAAGGCAAAAATTTCAGAATAATGTGTATAAAAATGATATTGATTATTCATTTCACAATGTCTGAACACAATGTCTAGACAGAAATATACATGCATTTATGCTTTCATACGATTATGCAAAATTATTCCTACTTCGTAGCAATTTTGTCGCCGGTCAAAACAAATATTACAATTCAGCAGGTTTTTTAGTGATCACAAGAAAATAAGAATTAATTATTCATGTATGGCCTATGACTATGTACATACTTTCAACTTAAAGGATTACAGCTTAATATAATTGGAAATGTTGCGTTCGAGTGTCTCGTCAATGACAATTGCATTGATTTCTTCATATAGACCCTATCTCAGATTTCAAGGTCATTGAGCTACCTCTAAACATTCATATATTGCAATAAAATTTTGATGCAATGTTCACTAAGACTAAAGGAACAAAATTATCTACCATGTCAGACAATCAGAGGAAATTATTTTTTCTCCATTGTAATGTGAATCACCCTAATGAGCATGGATATTCGTAAATCAGGAAATGCGAAAGAAATCTGCTGAAGGGTCTGGCTCGAGTAACCATGCAGTCAACTAGAGATTTCAATAGCGGCGACCGGGATGATGACGAAGAGGGCAGTGATGATTATGAGGGAAAACATGAATGTGACTGCATAACAGCTGAATACTCTCCCCGAAGGTTTACATGAAGATACAGTAGAGAGAAAAACTTTGCATTCATCAAAGCAGAATGGGTCTTGGGCCTCTTGGCTGACATACACTTCTCAAACAGGAAGTTCACTATGCTGATAAAGCAGATTATGGAAGTAGACCATTGTCATTCTCAACTGTTCACTGCAAGCAATCAATTGTCAGCAAGATGAGGAGGTGATGGAATTGTGGCTATACTGATTCTAGTGGAGACGGTTGCTAGTGATGGAGTGTGTCATCTTAGATAACCATTGCATATGACACATGAATGGCAAATGTCACTTATTGTTTCGAGACCAATCTTTAGAGAGTTCACTTTTAATTGACAGTCTCTAAATTTAGAAATTTCACAGAATTCTGTTTTTCTGCAAGTCATATAAACGAGGAGTAAGCATGGGAGCGTGAAAGCGCTGGTCCGGTGGAATCTGAGGCGTCAGTTATTGACTGGCATTTCTATAGGCTTATTGTACACATCTTCTGCTGTGGATTAGCCTACTGCTGGGAATATTAAACCTTTTTAGTTTACAGAATGCTGTGAATGAATATCTTTTCCCCTAAGACTATTTTAGTCAATAATGACCCTATGTTTTGTTCTATTCAACTTCATTTTGTGTGCAAAATCTCACATGGCCATTCTTTCAATTTGTAGCTTCAATGCGAATGTATGTGAAAACTTTGGGCTCATTGAGCTAGCTCTAAAATACATTTGGCCTTGAAATGTCTTATACACAATTTATTCTGGGTCCAAAAGGAACAAAACTAGCAACCATGCTCATTGAAATTCGAAAATAATTTTTTTAATCACCCTAATATATATATATATATATATAAAATTATGTGTGCGTGCGTGCGTGTGTGTGTGACGGACAGACAGGGAGACAGACGTACATGAATCCATACATGCATACAAAGCCATACATGTGTACAAAGCATTGTGTTGGGACGCCACGGTCGTTATAGACTATAGAGCGTCTTATTTCTATATGCGTATTTTCACTTAGGTGATTCATTTGACGAACACGCCCTATGTAGGAGTAAATGTCATGACGTCTCACGGCCCTCACCCTATGTAGGGTCTATGTAGGAGTAAATTATGCTCATTTCGGTGCACGAATGGCATGGTGAATCATAAGGGCCTACACCGTGTACCATTAAAAATGTTCAATATTGTTGCTGCTATAATCTCACAGCAAAAACTCATTCAGTCAAGGAAATATGCTCTACAATTCAGATTTTCTTGAAATCGGTTCGTTATTATAATGAACAAAGGTTCACCGCGACATTAATCGAAAAACCAACCATTCGGAAACATATTTTCTATCAGATTACTCACTGAAAATTCGACACTTAACGCGAAAACTACGCCAAAGAGTGGCAAACAAGAAAGCAAAATCGACAAGAGGTCGTGCAAAAATGTAAAGAACTCACGTTTAATCAGCATTGGAAAATTGCTCTGACCGTAAGCTATTTACGTTTTGGCCGTTATGGAGCAATACTGAAACAAGTGTTTAAAAATTCTCATACGAAGATAAGTCAGGATAAAAGCAGAGTAGCCTACACGCCCGTCAGTTTAAAAATAGCCTACTACTGTAGTAGACCTATGTCTGCGATGTGCACAGGCAAACAACGTTTCGTCTTTCGAAAATCCCAGCAGACGGAAGAATAGAATGGCAAATCTTGTCATATTGATGTGGTTAATAGCCATTTTCTATGGTAAGAATTGAGCGTAACTACGCAATTTTAGTCGAGCTCATATTAACTTCACTATGAGTGTGTTATTAGCGCTTCGGTGTAAGCCTTAATTAGAATTTCTGTTTGATATTGATTCATTTAACGAATTGGCACCATTGTACTCTAAGCATGCAGACGATACAGGCCTATATCTGTACATAGGGCCTAATCATAAACCTAGTCCGACAATACTGAACTTATGCATAGGCCTATAGTTATTTACATACTGTATATTATATGTAAATAAAGCCTATGCATAAGTTCTGTATTGTCACTTGACCTACAAACATCGGTTTCCTCCATAGGTCTACTCTACTCTATCGCATGTCGTTTCTTCAGTTCTCTTTATCTACACCAAATTCTCGCAATCTGTTTAGTATTTGAGTTATCCAGTGAGAAGAGCAGCCATTATCCGTAAAATAGATTCTAAACTAAACTAAATCATTGGTCACCGTCGATCCGCGTTTGTGTGAACGTTCGCAGGAGCCAACATCCATAGGTCTATCAGACTAAGTACGCTTTTCTGCTATCTAATAATATGATCTTCATATGTGTGTGTTTCATCAGGTCTTGCTGTCTTTGGTACCCTAACTAACACGCCAGTTAATCGGTTGGTATATCAATTTCAAAAGATTTCGATGAATTGTTCTTCAACCTTTGGATCTAACGCCACAACTTGGTTCTTCATACCAGCGAACCAAACTGCCAATTTTACCATAGCGTCCGGATACAGAGTTGACCCATCGTTTTCTCAGGTGTACAATATTGAACAACCGACGATATATGAATCCAACTTGATCATACTCAGACCAAATGCATCAGTCGGAACTTTAACATGTGCAGACTACGATGATTTTGCACGTGCACAGTTGTTAGTTTATTGTGAGTAGCCTATTACCCAATCAATCACTGCTGAGAAAGAATAAATATTAGGCTATTTACAAGTAAAATAAGTAACATAATTTGATCAATATTTGACTGGCATATCTACTTTATGTGATAAATTATTCCTGAAACAAGGTTTGGTTTTATTAATGCTTCACACAAAGCAGTCTCATTTCCGTTTATCCGTTTCTGCTAAGCAATTTTCTATATTTTGAATTTTTCTAGAGGTGTGTGAATGTTCTTATAGTAGGTCTAATGATTGCTCAAGATGGATATTATTGTGGTCCATAAACCATAGCAAAAAATTAAATTTTTAGAGTTATTACTCCCCAAGGCTTATTTTTGTCCTTTGGGGTAGATAGTCTCCCTGTAAAATATCAGCCTGATTGTGCAACATTTAGAGGCCAACCCATTCTGGACATTTTACTTCAGTGCTAACGTTTCTTTATGCCATGTTAACAGTCATTATTAGACAATTATGGCTTTGTCTAATTTGATATCCAACCGAGAGCACTGGTTATTGGGAGTAATCTACTGCAAAGTTTACCACATAGCCTGAATGTGCTGTAACTGCTTCCGTTTCATCATACGACTAAAGAGAAGCCCCTTCCGGAAAGTTACAAAATGGCCAGACAGAAAACAGCGGGTTGACTGTTGTGTAAGGAAACTGCCTGAGCTACAAAGCTGTATCAGTACTACCTAACTCTGAAGACTCTTATGAACATGACAGCAAGAAAGTTACAGGATGAAACAAGACATGTTCAGAGGTGATCTTCAAGAATGGTGCAAAGGATGTGATGAAATTCCTTTAAATGCATGAGTGGAGTAGACTTAAAGACAACAGCAAAAGAAAGCAGGAAGAGGCAACGACAGAAAAAAGAGAGAATGGTGAAAATTAATTGTGAAGAACGCATGGCAAAGGGCATCACTGAAGCAGAAAGTGAACTTTCTGCGTTGACTTCTTGTCAAGTTTGAGAAGAAGCCAACTACATTGATGTGTATCAGCCATGGCAGTCTTGGCAACTCAGTTATGACAACTCAATCTGCAGTGCATTAGTGAACAAACTGCGACAGGAAATGCTCTGTAAAAGCAGTTCATACTTCGACTAGCCTAGTTGCAAACCACTGAACGAATTTCCCAGCTCCCTCTAAGACAGCGCACAATGCCGCTCATGTCAAAGATTAACCATTGAGGAAGAATTTATCTAATTTGGTTCAGAAAGCATAAAAGGTGTCAAATGGGTTGACCTCTAAATTTCATTTGTCTTTATTAAAGATTTCGTGATGATTATAGTCATGATAAAGAACAAAACAAGTCTTGTGGACAACTGAAATCTGTTATACGAATTTTGGACCACCCTAATGGATATGCTTTGATGTAGACTTCCTTTCGGTAGATTAGTTAATATTTCACAAAAGTCGATCGAACAAGAGTATTTAAATTTTATTTTTGAGCTAACGGTATACATGTTTTGGTTGCAGATGACCTCCATCCAAGTACCAATGATTCGGGTAGAAATCTCGTCATTGGTGACGTTATTAGATACACTTGTCAAGTGGTTTACCTGGGAAATCCGTTATTTGTGTCGGAATTCGTTCGGAGAAGATCTGCAACTTTACCTCCAAATATTAATTATGTATTAATCGATAGCACGACGTTTTCGCAGTTGGAGATCTCCAATTCAACGGTTTCGGATACAGCAACTTTCTATGAGGTTGCATCATGTCTTTCGAATCAACCAACACAGTGTTCCGCACAACCCAGGCAACCTATAATTGCCAACCTATTGCCACATTCTGCTACCAACGCCTTTGATGGTTATAGTCCATCTCCAAGTGTAACTTTTAATCCTGTGAGCGTGTTATGTAAGTCCATTGTTGACACTTCGATCTATGATACTTGAATCTAGTCCTGATAATTTTATAGTAGGACCTAGTTACTTCCAGATTAAACCAAAGTTAATTGTCTTACCGATGCCCTAACTAAAGGCGACAATACAAACACTACAAACTCTGATTCTCAATAAATACTATGCAGTTCCATGAGCCAAACCTTTCATGAATAATGAATAGTTGCTACACTTCGTCTCAGCGTTTCCTGCTCCAACTCGTCTTACCGTACCGTATCTCTATATCGTCGGGCTACAATTATATTCTTAACACGGGGCTCTGTAAAGCCATCTGGTTGTCAACATGTCCGGCACTTGGATCTTTGTATAATATTTGGATAAATCTAATCTAATCTAATCTAATAAAACATTTGTTAAGCGCTTCTCACAGCAGAGCTATTCAGAAGCGCTCTCAGCGTGACAGGCCCATGAAAAGAGAAAGGTCTTCAAGCAGCAAAAAGATGCAGGCGAATTTCGTACAAGAATCCTGCCACGAATTCCAGAAGGAAGGTGATTCCAAATAACAGGACCAACATTAGCAAAAGCCCGATGCTGGGTTAATAAAGTTCGTGATCTAGGTACAAATAGATCAAGGCGGTCAGCAGAACGAAGAGGGCGAGAAAATCTTGTATAAAGAGGCTTGCACATCCAGTCGCAGAGGCATTTAGGCGCTAACTACGAGCAAGACCTTGTATCTGATTCGGGCAAAGATCGGAAGCCAGTGAAGGTCATGAGTCATGAATGTAAAGATGTGCAAGTATCGAGGAAGTCGTGCGATAAGTCTAGCAGCAGAATTTAGCACAGATTGCAAGGATGACAAGCGAACCTTAGGAAGCCCAATTAGTAGAGAGTTACAGTAGTCAATTCGTGAAGAGATAGAGGCATGTACCATAGTCGTAAACACCTTGGAGGACACCAATCTCCTGATTGCCCTAAGTTGCCTCGAGTGGTAGTAACAAGAACGGGTCAAGAGAGACAGGTGTTCAGTAAATCTCATAGCACTGTCAAGAGCGACACCCAGATCACGAACACTAGAAGAAAAGGTGAAGTCATGGAATAATGAGACAAGTAATTGAAGATCAAGTTTATGTAACTGTTGCTTGGTTCCAAACCAAATCAATTGGGACTTGACCCGACCTCACAACGATTTTGTTTTGACATAGCCTAGAACCTGCAGGTAAGCTGTTATCTCAAGAATTAGCTTTCTGTTGACACTGTCGAAATTTCTAGGATAAAACGATTAGGCTATTTCCGCTTTTGCTTATGTATAGGTTTAGAGACATTTTGAAATTTTCTTCTCCTGAGAATGGCTCTCGCGTTGAATACGCCATTTTGGAAACAGACTTTGGCAGAACGTGTTTATGACACTATGTTTCACTTGAGACAATGTCATCTATGAAAATTATTTATTTTGCATTGACTTGCTAATAATTTGATCACCACAATATAATAAATAGATTTTGTTTTGATAATTGTTTGGCTACAACCCTCAACATTAGGGTGGTTGCATCCCTAATAGAAAATTTTCAACTTAAGATGTCATATTTCTCCAACCCGCCATTCCGTGCCACTTGGTCTAAAACCTATGTGACCCAAAAATGATCAGGCTACAACAATATTTAGGACTTGCACAACGTCGTTGAAGTTTAGGATTTTACAAATAATTGTCGTAATTTCGAGTACAAGTATTATTTACTTCAAATTTTCGGAATTATGTTTCTTTACAGAAATACTTAATGATTTTTTACTTAGGCACAGCCTGATACACAAATTCTACAATGTTCCTGTCATCACTGATTGCCAATATTATATATTTTTATGAGAATTTTAGCGGTAATTGACAAGTGAGGGAGTTCTTGTAATTCTAGCAATGATATGATTATTTTCTTAGTAACAATCTAAGTCATCAATGCACCAAAGTTGCAGTCTACACATTCATTCATTAAATTAAAAAAAGTATATAACGCCTCTTTAAGAAGGCTACTCAGAGGCGCTCCCAGCCCAGCCACGGCTAAAAAGATAGGTCTTGAGCAACGGGCAGAAAGCAGGCAAGTTAATCCGAGGTAGTAAGCGCAGTGCAAGCTGAAACCCATTCCATGTGGACGGGCCAACAAACGAATAGACTCGACGCTGTCTGGTAGAAGAGCGGGTTGGAGGGACCAGCAGCTCCTCATTAGACAAAGAGCGTATTGCTCGACTGGAGGCTAAGTTGGAGACAGAGATCAGACAAGTAGGACGGAGCACTACCAGCGAGACACCGCCAGATAAGTGATGCTACTCTTTGGGAGATTCGTTGCGAGGCTGAAAGCAAGTGCAAAACATCACCAATGTAAGTAGAAATGGGGGCATAATTTGGAAATAACGATCCGCGGCTGAGTAGAGTTCACACGCATACATAAAACTTGGCCTCAGGGACAGCATCACTCAAACTAACTGAGCAACTTCTCATTTTGGTCAAAGCCAAACTTTTGACAAAGTTCCAACTCAGGTGACTGAGCATGTTTGGAAGCTGCAGACCGGCAAGGCTTAAAAAATATGACGTCTCCTGTATATCCCTCCACAACAGTAGCCTTTTATGGATGACGAGATCAATTTACTGCTTGAAGGTATTCCTATTTCGAGACGAGCACCCTCTATATGTTACAGCAACAACGATTGGAGTCATCACGTCGATTATCTTATCACGAACATGTGTGGGAACATCTGAAAATAATTATTGTTCTCTTTAGAACATGCATCTACAATTCTACATGGCCGCCATTGGTTTCAAACCCCATCAGCAACCACTGCTCCGGGGAACGATCTAGTACTGAGTACTATCTCTCTTTGTACCCACAGAAGTTCATTGTTGATGCTGCAGTGAGATACCCATTGGTCGCAATCTCTGGTATTCATCAAGTTGTTGTTATGCTTGGGTTTCTTTCACTATGATGTGTCATTGGAAGAGAAGAAGTTGATCATGACAGTTCTAATGGACAAAGAAGGTTCTGAGCTTTCAAAACGCTTAACACAACTCTTTTCTCAGCCATTCACAAAAACACTAGGCTGACATGATTTCGTAACAAAATCAACTCGTGGCCTGTTCTGAATCTTAGTACTTCTAGATGCACTTCTGAAACACGATCCATGTGGTCTAAAAAATCATGATGACTGCACGAAGAGTTCGATAAGCTGCAGATCCGTATAGGTTATATGTGATCTAGCATTCTATCTGAGCGGGTTGTCACCCTTATTCAGCATTTCAATCTCTCAAGAACAAGGAATGAACAACAAACACAATAATATTTCTATCACACGTTGTAGAAGAGCATCGCAACTCGTTCTCGGCCCGAACAAAGGAGAGTGCCGTAAAACCTTCAAGGTCACATTGACATTGATTAAGTACCTCGGCAGCAATAAAAACAATAATTAGTACTATTTTAATCACCAAACAGAGTGATCGTCAGCACTCAAGCATGCAATAATATTGTTGTAATAGTGAATAGTAATAGTAATAATTTCAGTGAATTGATTTCTGGTTTGAAAATGCATGGTTTATTACAGCAATTATGCTTACTGTTTAAAGGGTCCCATTATAAACTTTGATGGTGTTGTGCAAGTCCTAAATATTAATATTTGCACATGCAACTTTTTGTGTGATGTTTCTGGATGGAATGGCACCAAATGGAAACTTGGAGAACAGTAGATTCCAACTTTTATTTTTAACAACCACCCTACTCAACATGAACATTTATAGCCTACGGATATTCCGATGCTGAATGTTGTGAATGTAATAAGCCTTGAGTCAATCGGCATGTTTTTTACCAGGTGTTCCCTCCATTACTGGAGCTGTTTCTGGAGCTGCGATTCACCTTGGAGCAATGCTGACATGTCAGCTAACAGCAAAACTTTCGGTTAACTACTCGTGGACAGATTTGACCTTCGGAAATTCGAGCATGGGATCCCAGTTGAGTGTTTGGCATGGTGGTTCATATCAGTGCAACGTTTCATTTGACATAAATGGACGAGATGACTCGGTTTCAACGACTGTGTATAACCTAACTGTCCAGATCGGGAGTAAGTTGTTTCGTTGGCAATCTGCAACTAGCCGCACCTTAATAGAATTTAATGTTTCTAAAACCTGTAGGCTAAAATGTTTTATTTCTCGTCACGTTTTCTTCACGCCTATAGTGTCCAAATTTATTTAATTATTTGAGCTTAGTGTCTGCTATCGTTTTGTTTAATTTCATTCGTCTGATATACCGTATGTTGTCTACAAACAGTTAATTATTAATTAATCTTAGAATTATCTGCGTCACAATTATTTCACGTCAATTGAGAAATAAACAGCATGGTAGAATAGTAGTATTTTTAAAAAGTCGGATCGATATTAATTCTTAAGTAATCCAATACCAAAAAGAAACGAGTGCTGGCAGGACTTGCGTGATCTGGGCAAGCGTTATTTCGATATGCAAAAGACAAAGGCCATAATTGGCTAAATTGAAATGCATTAACTATGTAAAAGCTCATTCGGGTGGTTCAAATTTGGGTCATCTTGTTCCAGACGATACAATATATAATCATGCGAAAAGCGTCAACATAGCCTACGACAAGAAATTGATCATAGAAGAGAATACAAAGAGGACTTATGCGAAGTAATATTTGAAATTTAAACTTGAAAAGATTTGAATATTTCTAATTTCACAATTTCCTATTGAGCCACTTTGGCTTGTTTGCTTACTTAGTACAAAGTCCTTGCCTTTCTGGACTGCACCTTGTGCAACGCGTGTTGTTTCTACTGCTAGCATTTTTTTGCTCGAGTGGGTTGCAACCCCACCGCACAACCCCCTTCTTTATCCTGGTTTGGAACGGTCTCAGGCTCCAGTAGGCAGTCTGAAGCAGTCTGAGGAGGAGTTTGTCTAAGGTGGAGATAGGTCTAAATTGAACAAAACTTACTCAAAATCAAGTAATTGCTTTAGATTGGTGTTTGGCTATACTCAGTGCTTACTGCTAACGTTGCCCTATTTTCTGGTTTTTGAAAAACAATTTTTATTGTGTGAAAAAGTGTTTATGATATTATTAGAATGTATTTCGGTCTATATAGTATGTAACTAAGTCAATCACGTTTTAGCTTTCATTTCTCCGTTTTTATTTCTTTTAAAATCGAAATGCCGTTTTTCACTCGGTTCTACAGGTTTTTAACCAGTGCGGATACAATGTCATGCGAGCGCGTATGTTTGCGTATATGTTCGCATAGGCTACATGCATTTTGTGTAATTACTGTAGGCATATGTAGCCCATGTATGTTATCATGTATGAAATTGTATGTGTGCATGTATAGGCTCGGTATATGTATTTGTATGTGCCTATGTGCAAATGGCATGCGGACCTTTCGTCCAAGGACGATTCGTCACGGACTGTTGGTCATGACCTGTTCGTCCACGGACGGTTCGTCACCCGTATTGTTCGCCAGTTATATAGGCCTAGGTCTAAATGTATATAGTAAGAATGAAGTCATAAAAGTTACAAAATTAATCGTGACAACCAGAGGTATCCAAGTTGAAAAGTCATATCTGAGAAATATTTTCTAATAGTTTTACAATACTTGACGCTTATTTAGTTAGGAAGAATATATAGGGCCTAAACATGCACTGGCAAATGTAAAAACAAAAGTGTCTCATGTATACAGTTTTTTCTAATATTTCTACTCTCCTTCATAATTCGCACCTCTTCCCCGTAGTCGCCTTCCTCTGACGTATGTGTGTTCGAAATAAGGTAGCCGTTCATCCATCTTTTCATGTTGTGGCTTATCCTCTGTAATAAGTGGGCGACCTGTGGGCTAATACAAGCACTCCATGTGGATGGGCGCTACACAGATAATCGTGGGCATTTGGGGACTCATACATTGTTGGCCCACTCAGAGTGTGACGAAAAATACGGGTGACGAACCGAAACGTCCTCTGACGAAACGTCCTCTGACGAATCGTCCTCTTGACGAACTGTCCATGACGAACAGTCCTTGACGAACAGTCCTTGGACGAAACGTCCCTGATTCGTGCAGATAGGCTATGTATGTTCGTAGGCCATCTATGCGCGTGTCCATCAAACGTGAGTCATGTTTTGTCACGGTTAATAGGCATATTGAATGTTTTATTAGGCCTAATAGACAACGCACGCATGACATTGTGTGTACGGGGCCATAAGTTGCCAGTGAACAAACGGCGTCAACAATATCATACAGATTATTAGAAAGAAACGTTTGCTAGAACTTTAAGATATTAATTTTATATTGCAAATGGCATTGCGTATATACACCGTGATTCAAAAAAAACTAAGCCAAACTGTTTTCCATATATCTCTAATGCCTTATAACATATCACGCTAAAATTTTCCAAATATTTAAAGAATTGGACCAAGAATATAATTCCAAAATTTCATGAGATAAAGTTGAACGGATAAAAAGATATGAATATTTCAACTTAATATGACGAAATTTCAGTTTACAAGCAATTTTCTGTAAAATTCAATAAAATGTTTTCTTATATCTCTAATGCCTGATGATTAATCATTCTAAACTTTTCCAGATATGTAGAGAATTGAACTAACAATATGACTCCAACAGTATGGTTTGATTATTTATTTAAATAAGATGCTCAAAATGTCCTCCTCCTACTTGCACGCAAGCCTGGAGGACGCTGCAGGCGCCATTAGGCAACAGCATGCACCGTCGATTATCCTCTGGTTCAGTCTATCCCACACATCCAACAAGCGTTGCTTCAGATCGTTTATATCATGGATTGTTGTCTGGTAGACTCGGTCTTGCATCACGCTCCACACTTTATAGTCGACAGGATTCAAATCTGGACTGTTCGGAGGCCATAATGTGGGAGAAACGAAGTCTGGCGTCTCTCTCTTGTCAGCATTTCGATGGTTTCCTTGGCTTTGTGGGCTGGCGCTGTTCTGTTGAAAAGAAAACAGCCTTTGGGGGCTAGATTTCTGATTACAGTTAGAAGATGTTGTGACTCCAGAACGTTGCGATAATATGCTCCATTAATTTTTACTCTATGATCACTGAAGACCACAATTGGAAACTATCAAGCATCGAAACCGCAAAGAACGCCATAACAGACTTGCTGAAAACTGAAATTTCGGGAGATGAATGAATGAATGAACTTGTTTATTGCACACACACAAGTCAAATAGTATAAACATGCCTCAATAAGCATAGTGCAAAAGGAATCAGGAAAAAGTTAACAGCTTATATAACCCTGACCCCTAGCTTCAAGACTATTTTTAGTGCAAGTCAGTATTAATACTTAACTAATACTTAATTAATACTTAATTAATTAGAACATAACTGAAAGTAATAAGGATAAACATCCAATGCAATAATGATAATAATAATAATAATAATAAACTTGTAATATTAAATCATATTAATAAATGAAATAATAATACTAAATAATAATAATAATAAAAATAATAATAATAAATAATAGAAAAAGCATATTATTGCAGCAGTAAATTCTCACAGTCATCAAAGGATTAGAGACTCGGAAACATCATAATAAACAGTCAGGATACTAACATACAGTGTCTAGATTGCTGCAAGATAAATGCAGGTATAAAGACCAAAGATAATCAACATATGCAATAGTTTGAAAACAAAGTCTTTTTAACATTTTTCTTGAAGGTAGATACACTATTTTCCCTCTTCACATCATCTGATAGAGAGTTCCATAAACGGGGACCTAGAATTCGGAAGTTATTAAAGCGACAGGTGGTGCGGGCAAAAGGAACAACATATTTACTCGAACCACGAGTATTAAACGAGTGAAATTGAGCCACTGTCATAAAATAATTTTTAAATATAGGGGGTAAGAGATTATTTCCAAATTTGTGCATAAGGACGACAATAGACAAATAGTACATGTCATAAACTTTGAGAATATTAAGTTTACTGAATAAAGGGTTGGAATGGACTAAATAGGAAGAGTTAGAGATAATACGACATGCAGCTTTCTGAAGCTTTAGAATTCGGTCCAAGTTGCAGGATCTGTACGGAGAAGCCCAAACAACACAACAGTAATTGATATATGGTTCTAGCAAGGTATGGTATAAAAGCTTCAATTTCTCAGTTGGTAGCACATGTCTGACCTTACGTAAAATGCCCACAACCTTGGACACTTTGTTGGTGACCATGTCCACATGTTTATTCCATTTAAGATTTTCAGTAATAAGAACACCAAGAAATTTAGTTTCACGTACACGAGGGAGATGCACGTCATTTACACATATGTCAAAATCTGAGTCAAGAGTCACCTTATTTCCAAATATCATATAGTTAGTCTTATTTAAGTTCAAAGATAATAAGTTGGCGGCAAACCAGTGGCTTAACAGTTTTAAGTCATCATTCAGAGTTTTAGCTAGCATAAGAGGACAGTGCCCAGTGGCAAAAATATTCGTGTCGTCAGCAAACATGATTAATTTCAAGGCAGTCACAGATTGTTGATCATTTATATACAATATAAATAACAATGGTCCCAATATTGAACCTTGAGGAACTCCACATTTCACAAATAGAGAGGCAGAGGAAGAGTGATTAACAGAAACATATTGTAATCTATTAGATAAGTAGCTACAGAACCAATTAAGAGGCGAGCCTCTAATTCCATAATGTTCAAGCTTATCTAACAAAATCTTATGATTTACAGTGTCAAACGCTTTAGCCAGATCTAGGAAAATTCCTATGGTGAGTTGATGCTCGTCAATAGGTTTGCTAATATTGTCTGTGAGCTGAAGCAGCGCCATATAAGTAGACAAGTTTTTTCTAAAACCAAATTGGCTATCCACAAGCAAATCATTTTGAGTTACAAAACCAAGAAGCCTATTATAAACAATTTTTTCCAATATCTTAGCAAAAGGAGATAATATGGAAATTGGTCTGTAGTTGGATACCATAAGTTTATCTCCAGACTTAAAGACTGGAATTACTTTAGCAATTTTAAGTTGATCAGGAAAGACACCATCAACCAGCGATAGGTTAAAAATCTCTGATAAAACGGGAGAGATTTCATGAGAGCATTGTTTTAACGTCGATATCGATATGTTATCAAATCCTACACTGTGAGAATTTTTCAGGGAAGCTATAATATTGATAATTTCCTGAGGTGAAACCGGGTTAAAGTAAATGGATTGAGGATGACTGGACTTTAAGTAGTCAGTATGGCATTCGAGAACTGGCGAAATATTCTGGGCAAGCTGGGGGCCAATATTATTGAAATATTTATTAAATCTGTCAGCTATGGCCACAGGATCAGATAAGGTAATTCCATTGTGGCTAATCTCAGTTACGTTATCCTTATAAGTCTTTCTACCAATAATCACATTGATAGTCTGCCAGACCTTATGCAAATTATCTTTGTGATATTCCAGCTTATCCGCATAATAATTTTTTTCAGCTGCTCGAAGCAGGGTGGTGAGCTTGTTTCTGTACGCTTTGTACTTTTGAAAATGGTTACCATTCTTTCCAGTCTTCCCTAAGCATTTTTTATACATATGATTCTTTTTATTAATCGATTTCCTTAGAGCTGGTGTCAGCCATGGAAGTTCAGTAGATTTATGCTTAACCACTGAGGTATATGCTGGAAAATATAGATCGTTGAAATGAGTGAATTGCTTTAGAAAAACATCGAAAGACACATTAGTGTCTGAGCTGGAGGATGCATCCCGCCAAGTATGACTGGCCACTGCTTGCTTGAATTTCTCAAGGGACTCATCTGAGAATTTCCTTTTGTGGCTCAAGTATTTAATAGTAGTGAGTTTATGGTTAGGAACAGGAACCACACAGTAAACCGGGAGATGATCAGAGATATCAGTAACCCATATTGAACAAGAATTAATTCCACTAGGATGAGCATTGGTTATAATATTGTCTATCAGAGAGGACGAGGTCTGCGTTATGCGTGTGGGTTTATCAATCAAGGGATAGAAGCCATGAGACAACTGGGTATTAAGAAAATTTCCAGTTTCCTGATGGCTATTACAATGTAATAGATTTATGTTATAATCACCTAGCAAATAACAAGGTTTCTTTTCTTTATCAAGTCTGGACAGAAGATTGTCAAATGCAGCGTTAAATAGGGACATGTCAACATTAGGGGGTTTATAAATTACTCCTACAATCATTGCCCCTGAACCACAATTAATCTGGACAAACAGGCTTTCCATTAGCTTTTCTTCTACAGGGAAGTTTTTAAGAGAATGGGAGGTAACACTATTGCACTCCAAGAAAAGACCAACACCCCACCTATTTTACCAGAGGAGCGGGAACTGAGGAGGTTGATATAGCCAGGGATAAAGGGGGTAGTATGGTCATTGCTGGTGGTCCATGTTTCTGTGATTGCAATAATGGAGAATTTATGTCGCAACTGAGCCAATTCAGTATTAATGATACCATAGTTTTGTCTCAAGCTTCTGGCATTTATGTGTAAGAAAGATAAAGACAGATCTGCATTTATAGAAGAAAGGGTCTCAGATAACTGGGAGCTGTGAAGGTACTTAACTTGCACTGAAGACAGCTGGTTGTAATAATGTAAATCCACATCTAGGTCAATAGAGACCGAACCTTCAGAAGTGTTCAGGATAGAACTTAAGTCATGTAGTTTGCAGTAATCAAAGTTAGGTAGTTGTTGAAAGCCTCCAATAGCAGCATAAAAATCATTATCCTCCATAATATGGACAAAGGGAAGGATGGAATTCATACAAGTGGAACAGTAGTAACTATCCTGCATGCTAGACATAGTAGAGCATGATAAATGATACTTCCTCATGCAGAGCAGACAGTTAATAATCAGCTGATAGTGGTCTTTAATTCTCTTATGGCAGATGGGACAGAGGGAACAGGAATATTGGGGGTTAAATGCAGCCATGATTATAAATGATACAACCAGATTGCAATTCACTGAGGCCTTCAATGCTATGCTTATGTATAAGAGCAAATTGAGTCATAGGCTTTGCGCCGAAATAATTACAGAACGTTGATTTAAATATCTGTTGTGCATAACAGTACATAAATTTAAATACCTGCTGTGACCAAACTAGTAAAATAGAATAAAATAAAATAAAAGATGAAGTTGCAAAATTCATATATTTTAATCCGTTCAAATTTATGACATGATATTTTGGAATCCTATTCTTGGTTCGATTCTCTAAATATTTGGAAACTTTTAGTATGATTAATCATCAGGCATTAGAGATATAAGATCATCAATATGACTTACATTTTATTGAATCTAGCAGAAAATTGCTTGTAGGCTAAACTGAAATTTCGTCATATTAAGTTGAAAGATTCATATCTTTTTATCCGTTCAACTTTATCTCATGAAATTTTGGAATCATATTCTTGGTCCAATTCTCTAAATATTTGGAAAATTTTAGCTTGATATTTGATCAGGCATTAGAGATATATGAAAAACAATTTGGCTTAGTTTTTTTGACTCACGGTGTATATATATTATAGAGGCATTCCGCGATTCTTCAGTTTTTGCATTTGTAGAATACTATATATATATATATATATATATATATATATATATATATATAATAGTCTACTTATCGTTTATAAAACAAATTTGTCTTCGCCCATACCTATCCCTTCTCTGCAACATATCTGTCTTCTACGACGAAACATAGACCTAATATTTAAACCTGCTATTTAACAGATTTGTCGTGTACGGCCAAACCGTTGTATGGACCAATCGCTGGAGGAACTAAAGTCGCATTGACATTAGACGGCTGGTCTAAACAAATTGCAAACATTTCTGCCGTGTACCTCGGTGGAATTATTAAAGTTGCAGACTTACAAAGTGGCAGGTTAGACGATACCACTCCTATTAGCTTACTAAGAGCAGTCCATCAATCTAGCCAGATAGTTGTGGGTTATAAGTTTTTACAACTCTATTTTCCCTAGCTTCCCCGTAAGAGAACGGTTACTGTTACCAGTCCTGTAAAAACACAAAATAGCTCCTGCATGAAATGTATTATGTCACACAATGTGATAGTTATATGTAATTATATATATATATAAGTATGGTAGGCTATTGTATGCTTTGAATGTATTCATAATAATTATTATATCTCTGACCATTAATCTTCCAACGGTGCAGGCGGACCGTGTACTCAATTGAGGCAAGTACCGTAATTAGAGCCGACACAAAATCTGGTATTAATTTTCTTTCCTGGCGGGGATTTTATTGACCGCAAAACATGTTGTGTGGGGCACAGTAGTGCGACAGTGGGTATGTTCGTTGCCTTGCAGCCGGATGGTTGCGGGTTCGAATCTACCTCAAGCCACCGTGTAGGGACCTTGGGTAAGTCCTTCACACGCAATTGCTCAGCGTTTCGGCGTGAAACTCCGCTGCAGTGTCCGCGCTGTAGTCGGGAGCGCCTCTGAGCATTGTGCTTGAAGGGGCGCTATGACAAGTGCACATGCATACACATACATACATACATACATACATACATACATACATACATACATACATACATACATACATACATACATACATACATACATACATACATACATACATACATACATACATACATACATACATACATACATACATACATACGTACATAAGTACATACGTACATACGTACATACGTACATGCATACATACACAAAGGCGTCCCAGAATTTTTTAGAAATCTTCTATGCAGTCCCTTAAAAAGTTTCTGCTCTCTCTTCGAAGCTCAATTTCACTTCCTTCATTCAAAAAGCGGCTCAAAACTCACTACTTCTATTTGGCTTTCAAGCATATGGATCTTTTGGCCTAGCTGCATCTTCCTCGGCGGCTGACTATCCGCGCCTCATATTCACATTTCGGTGTGACCCTTCGCGCGTTACAAATTTATTTAATAATAATAATAATAATAATAATAATAATAATATTATTATTATTATTATTATTAATCATGTAGTAATAATAGTAATAATAAATATATATTGGTTGGTTAAATTAGTACATGAATAGTTTCAGTAGAATACCGGCTAAAATTTAGCGATGCTAAGACGTGCTCTTGTTCTTTGCTTCTTTTGCATAGGCCTATCAATGTTCTTAGGCCTGTTATTATCAAGATATCGCATTCAAAATCGCTACAATAGATAAACGAATATTTCCTTAATTTTGTCTATCCTCTGCTGTTCAAGTTTCCTGTCATTTCAATTTAAATTGTAGTTCAAACAACAGTGTCGTGGTGACAACTCCCAATGCAACAGCAGCGCTAATTGGAAAACCGTTGCCTATAACAATTGAATTCGTTCCTGGACCATATAACAGGAGTACCAATTTATCTTTCACATACCTAGATAACCCAGAAATATATGGCATCAGTCCATCCACATTTGTGTTCACGTAAGTTATAGCGATTGTCGGTCTTCTTAAACGCAATTAGCCTACTTCATTAATAAAAAGAATTTATAGCCTACGTCAACTTTTTTATGAAGCTATAGTGATAATTGAGGTCTTCAAGACTTCAATCGCATTTAACACTTCAATATAAGCCCACTTTTAATTTTCATAAACTCTTAAATCATGTAGGCCTAGGCCTAATCATCATAAAGCTTTTAGGTTTATGCTTCTTGATGGGTTGTCGCAGTTATGGTATAAAATGTGTAATTGTGCATGGATAATTTTATTTCGCAGGGGTGGAACAATTGTGAATGTAACCGGGATTCAGTTGTCATCTGTTGCTAATCCATTTATTCAAGTTAAAATCGTCGTTGAAAGAGGAATCGAAAGAAATACCACTACAGAAAAATCGTTCGAGGTAGAACACAAACTGCAGATAAAATAGAGATTAAATCTTAAACCAAAGCAGTGGCGCAGACAAATGGGTTTAGGGGTTAAATCCACATTGACCTAGGAAAAGATTTTTTGAAGGTTATTATCCACCTAAATAAGAAAAACAAAACAATTGTCAGTTTTTCTCACTTTATTTCCTGTGTAAACACCCATTATAAATCATAACCAAACAGCTTGAGCAGTCAGATGAAAATGAACGAAGTCTTTCTAGAGGCTGCTTGATCAGCCTAGGCATAATTAGGCGTTTGTACGGGCATGCATAGGCCTACATGCGCCCATGCATGCGCCTTCGTGAGGTTATTGTAAGGCCCTATATAAATGTTCATATACATGCATATACAATGTACGTGTATATAATTCTGCAAATAAGTCTAAAACAAGTCATTTCGGTTATTGTGCTGAATAGTATTGGTTGACAACATACAGGTAACTGATGCAGTTGATTCAAAGGTTGATTTTGCTAGGCGATAGTTGGATTCTTATTACTATATATAGGCTACTTCGTTTAATGAAGAAAAATTAAGTTGGCATACCGCAACTTATTACATGAAAAAAAGTATTTAAAAAAGTAAATGGGCTAAAATAACGAGTGTCTGCAGAATTCAGGTTGGAAGCGTGCAAAAGAGAGATTTCTGGTTCCTAGAGTTACTAGCATAGCACCTATTTTGTTTGTAGGATCCTCTGTACAAAGATGCTGATGATGTGAACTAATAAATAATTACTTTCTAACTCTCGTATTTTTGCTTATAGCCTTGCGAAGTGAAAGATGCAGATGGCAGTCACATGACCTGTCGAATGCCATCAGTAAACATCCCTAACGATTTCCTACAAATGTTAGACTCACTATACAATAACAGAAGTAAACGTGACACGGATTCCGTTAACCATCTAAGAAACGCAAATCAATTCCTGCTGTCGAGGCGTAAACGAAACGCAAACGCTCTGTCGTTGATTGGACCGAATGGGATGGATCAACTTACCATCTCTCTTGGATTCATCCTAGATGGATATAAGAAATATGAAAACATCAACGACGTTCTACCAGATACGCGAATTCTAATATTTTCTCCACCAGAAATCAACTTTGCTAAAGATATTCTCGAATTTGATCCAGACCGGGATGACTCAATTTCAATTAAGGTATATAGCCTACACTTACATGTACATGTAATAATATAACCTGCAGTGGTGGCTATCAGAACTTATTCAACAAATTGTTGCGTCCATTCTTCGGCTTGAACATGCTGCAGGGAAATGCAACTCACATAAATTATTATAGTCAAGGCCGTAGCTAGGGTGGGGCATGGACGGAGTTTGGTTTCCGTTCCTGGATGGCTAAAGCCTTCTTGGGGGGGGGGCGGTTAAGCCCGGGAAAAGATACCATTATTTTACAGTACACGGTGAAAAAAGTGAATCTGGGTCTTCCTAGGAGGCTTAGCCCCCAGCCCTGATAAACTCCACCCATGTAGGGGGTGTGTGTTTTGGGTGTTTGAACACCCTCCCAAATGAAATAATGTAAAAATGAAATAATGCATTTGCTAGCACATGATGTAAGAACTACAGTGTATGATGTAATTTCTAACAGAAATAGCCAAGTCGAAAATCGCGAAAATAGTTTTTTGCACCACCGCGAGCTTATTACGAGCCAAAAAGGAAAGAAAGTAATACGATGAATACGAAAAAACGTCAGAAATTTCTCCCTTTCTAAAAAAGGGAAACACCCTCCGAAATAAAATCCTGGTTACGACCTAGTTTAAGCGTAGGCAGACTAGCCTGGCTGAATAAACTGTTTAAACCTGTAATTGCATAGATCTAATTACCTCTAGAGCGCAGTCACAACAATGCATAGGCGACAATTTAAAGTAATATTATTTAATGTAAGTCAGAGTCTAAGCAGTAGCATTCGCGTTTGTAAAAAATAGAGGTTGCACCCATGTAGGCTATGTGTGACTTCTAATTCTGGAAGCACGAGTATGGATTTCTTAACCCCAGCAATTTTCTCATACGCTGCAGTGTGCTGATGATGTCCAAACTTTTGCATGACTCACCTTCTGAGCAGATCTCTCTTGTGGGAAGGATGAGGTCGCTATTGCTAGACCTCTTCCTTTGTGTGACGGCAAACAACTTGGCATTGATCCTTCAAAGACTCATTTGATCTGGTTCGGAACCAAACAACAGTTACAATCGCTTTTACTCCAATTGCTGGCCTCATTGTCTCCGGACTTCACCTTTTCCTCAAGTGTTCTTGGCCTGGGTGTCACACTTGATAGTGCTTTGACAAATAATTATACTGAACAGTGGCACACCTACGTATCCTAACCGGCTCCAGTAACTACCAACTGAGACGAATTAAGGTAATTAATAGATCGGGGCTTTTTCAAGATATTTACGACCATGGTAGGCCTACATGCCTTTACCTCCTCACAACTTGACTATTGTGACTCTCCACCAATTATTTGGCATCCATCTGTTCGCCTGTCATCTGTGCAATCTGTCTTAAAGTCTGCTGCTAGACTTATCGCACGACTTCCTCGAAACTCACACATCCATACATACATGATTCATGATTCAACATTGATTCATTGCCTTCACTGACTCCTAGTCTCGACGCGAATCAGATGCTCCTAATTAATCATCAAGTCCCTTTAGGGCTTAGCGCCTTACTACAGGTCTGTCAACCCCACCTTCGTGACTTGATGGTCAATCCGCTCTCTGTACGATCTTCACGCCCTTTTCGTTCTGCTGACCGCCGCCTTGATCTATCTGCACCAACTTTGCGAACGTCTTTAACCCAGCATCGGACTTTCGCTGTAAGTGAGTCCTTCATTATGGTATGACTTTCCCTCGCAATTTGTAGCAAGGTTCTGGTGGGAAAAGCACCTATAGCTCATCGCTGCTTGAAGAGCTTTCTCTTTTCATGTGAATGTCACGCTGAGAGTGCTTCTGAATAGCTCTGCTGTGAGATACACTTTACAAATACATGTATCATGCTAGATAAAATTAGATTTTAGACATCATTTCACGTATTGAACGGCATACTTCAAATTATTTTTAAGGGTAGGCATATGGCACGCGGGTGTCGTATAGTTGACTATGTGGTCCAAATTCGTGCTGATATCTGCGAAAACATTGACCTAACTGACAACCAGTTGAGATGCCGACCACCAAAGCAACAGCCACAGTCAACCCAAAACACCTCGATCTCCTGTGACGAACTCCTTGGCGTTTACGTACGTTAAGCTCTGTAAATAATTATTTTTTATTTGATTATGGATTTATTGCTATTGTCCTGCAGCATATGATTATATAACGCTTAGTTTTCATACTAGGACTCCTCTTTAGATTATGATATTGTTTCAACGGTATGCCTATTCACCATCATTCTTCATTTGTAGGCCTATTAATTTGTTCGGAATTATGTAGGCTATTATTAGTGGCAATATCATTTGACTAGCGGTGGAAAATATCCTGGCAATAAACTACTTGGATTCATAGATTCATAATATGAAAGTGGAATTAATGTTCTTTCCGTGATGTCGCGATGCACTGAAATACACTGATGATTCTTGAAATATGCCGATCTTGGCTAAAATCAAACCTTTAATCAATTTTTAAAAACTTTTGTTTACGTTGTTCTCATATTAGAGTGAAATAATCCGATTAGCCTA
Organism: Lumbricus terrestris; assembly: GCA_949752735.1. Taxonomy (NCBI): domain Eukaryota; kingdom Metazoa; phylum Annelida; class Clitellata; order Crassiclitellata; family Lumbricidae; genus Lumbricus; species Lumbricus terrestris. The sequence goes on along the minus strand of OX457037.1, from coordinate 22,827,384 downwards.
ACGGATACAATTAGTTGAGCAGCACAGATGAACATATTCGGCAGCTTCTTTTTCATTTATGCGACTTGATTTCAGTTCATTTATTTTTTTAGATACAATTAGGATACAAGACGTATCAATACGCCTGCATGAAATACTCAACCCGTCCTTTGGCTTTGATAATTGGATTGTCCGTTGGACTCTCGTCTTTCGTCATTATTATTCTTTTGATAATCGCTATCGTCTGCTGTTGCAAGAGATCCAGAAATCGTCGTAACAAATCAACTAATAAAACTTTAGACAGAAACACAGGTGCGACAAATGAAGCTCATGAACCGACATCAGATCAGGTGCATGCTAGTGCAGTGTATATACGACCAGCAGTTCAATCGATTGATGCTGATGACGTATATGCTAATGAAGTATATTTACGACCAGCAGTTCTGTCGCTGTATGGTAATGATGGATACGAACGGCCATCAATTGAGTTGTATGCTAATGCGTCAGAGCTTAGGAGGATCGACAAACACGCATGATGCGAATATTGACGTCGTATGCCAACATTTTGCTAGATTGCAGTTAGACTTCATCTGATATTTTTTATGTATTTTATGAAATAACAGACAAGACAGCATTGTGATATAGGCCTAGGACCTAATTGTAACGTATACCCTGCAATAATACACCAGCATAGCGCTCCGAATACGTCATTATTATTCTTTTGATAATCGTAATCGTCTGCATAGGCGCAATCACGTCCTAAAAGTTGAGGGGGACCAAATGAATCACGTCCTAAAAGTTGGGGGGGACCATAATGATAACGTCAATGGGACCACTCAAAAGTTGGGGGGACGCGTCCCGTGGGTCCCATAGGGTGGTTGCGCCTATGATCGTCTGCTGTTGCAAGAGATCCAGAAATCGTGTAAAAAAACAACTAACAATACTTTAGACAAAAACACATCTGCTGCAACTTGCAAGTTAAGCTTATGATCCACCATCAGATCATCTGTAGACTATGCTAATGAAATGTATTTACGACCAGTCGCTGTATGGTAGGCCTATAGGTGAATAGGAACCACCATCAAGTCAGTTGTATGCTAATGCGTCAGAACTTAGGAGGGTCGACCAGCACGCATGAAGCGGAACAGGGGCTTCTACACTTTAGGGGGCCCCACATATCTCACAAGAATTGTTCATCGTTACTAGTTAAAATAGCAGAAATAAGTTCAAAATCTCTGAACAAATTGTAAAATTATTCTAGAACTACCGGTACTGATTTTAACTATGCAACTTTTGCACATGTGTGGGGGCCCTTATTGGAGTTTCCATTATCAGGCAGATTGATCTTAAAATAAGCCTGAAATACTAGAAAGAGTTAAAAGTTTTATTGCTTATTTATTTATTTATTTATTTATTTATTTATGCTTGATGCATCTCCTGATCGCAACTCGTAATAGGCCTACTATGCGACGCATTATGAAATGGCGTCATTATATTTATTGTGTACGCTGCAGGCTCTGTTTTTTGCGAATTCGATCAATCAATCACATAGAGACAGAGAGAAAGGGGGAGAGAGAAAGAGAGAGAGACAAAGTGAGAAGAGAGACAGAGAAAGACAGAGAGAGGAAAAGTGAGTGAAAGAGAAAGAGAAGGAGAGACAGAGACAGAAAGACAAAGAGTCAGAGAGAGCTTGAAAGAGAAAAAGTCAGAAAGAATAAGAGAGAGAGAGAGAAAGAGAGAGAGAGAATGAGAGAAAGAGAGATAAAGAGAGGAAAAGAGAAAAAGAAAGAGAGAAAGAGAGAGAGAGAGAGAGAGAGAGAGAGAGAGAGAGAGAGAAAGAGAGAGAGAGAGAGAGAGATAATGAGAGAAAGAGAGATAAAGAGAGGAAAAGAGAAAAAGAAAGAGAGAGAGAGAGATAGAGAAAGAGAGAGAGAGAGAGAGAGAGAGATATATAAAGATATGAAAAGAGACAAAGAGAGAGAGAGAGAGAGAGAGAGAGAGAGAGAGAGAGAGAGAGAGAGAGAGGTAGGTGAGTGTATAGGCTACTATAGAAGCAGACGGAGTGAGGTGCTGAGAGATACAGACGGACAGATCGACAGACATATAGAGACAGAGACAGTTGGCCTATACAAAGAAAGAGAGGAATTTAACAGAGTCGGACGGTATTGCTGATGACCTTAACAAACTTGGTATAGGCCCTAATCTATATTATAATTCTGAAACACTTTCCATATGTTTGTTTATTTGTTTGTTCGCTTTTGACTCTCCCCTGCAGAATAGGCTCGGAAATGAAACAGCGTCGGTTTAAAACAATTATTGCAATCGATTCTTACCCAAATTATAAGGTCATCGCAACTATTTTCAGGTTTTAATTCAGTTTAAAACAAAAGTTATTAGGCCTAGCGTTTTACGACAGATTTCGTCAATAAATGATCAGGCTAGGGCTTTAGTCAAGAGTCTACTCCGCATGACGTCATACCCGCCCAGTAATAATTTCGGTAGCGCCCCGTGGGGGTGGGTCAAGTTTGGCTTTTTGGGGAAGCGAGATCGGGTGGAGGGTTGGCGAAAACCCGAAATTTAGCAGCCAACGATGGGCACCAGAGTGGAGTGGTGTTTAAAACCTGAAATTTCTCTTTAGAACTCGAGTTATTAGCGTTTTAAGACAGAAGCGTTTTAAGACAGAGTTCATCGCTCACAGTTTGGTAAACAGTATCGAGCTTTAGTGAAAGAGCCTACAGCCCGAATGACGTCATACAAGCACAGTAATAATTTCCCTAGCGCCCCGCAGGGGCGTGTTAGGTTTGGCTTTTTTGGGAAGCGGGGTGGGGTAGAAGGTTGGCGAAAACCTGAAATTTAGCGGTCAACGTTGGGTACCATAGGGGAGTAGTGTTTAAAACCCTAAATTTCCCGGGCAACGCCGGGTTACACGTCTAGTAATAATTATATGGCTGACTGCCTTTGACTCAGCTAAGCCCAAACCTGCTCATTCCTTTCTTAAGTTAAGCAACCAACCAATTGATCAGAATTTATATGGCCCTCCTTTAAAACAACTATTCAATCGAGAAAGCATTCAACAGCTGGTGAATCTGGGAACAGTTTGAGAGGTATCGTATGGTCTTGGACAGGGGCGGATCCAGGGGGGGGCAAAATGGCCATAGCTCCCCATTTAGAAATTTCTTTATTTTTTAGCTAGCCATTCTGGCCCGAAAAGTTGACGTGGCCCTCCGTGAGTAGCTCCGTATGTCCGTCCACCGCACCCGCGAGAATCGCAGGCTACGAGGCAGGTCCGCACGACTAAAAAACACACAAAAAGTCATCAGTTTTTTGGCGGATAGAAAAAGGTATCTTTTGGGGAAAATCGAGACTGATGACCAAAAACAATTTTAAAAGGGTCGTCAGATTTTTCGGCGACCCAGACGAAATTTTTCCCCTCTTTCCGGGACCGAGACCCAAAATTTTGCCCCCCCCCCCCATCGAAAATTTCTGTATCCGCCCTTGGTCCTAGGAAACCCATTTTGTGCAAATATCGTCGAGAATCTTGATTGCCAGAAATACACCCACATAGCACGATGGATCTGTAGAGCTGGGAGAGTTCGTTATTCAACGTTGATGCATTTTGTATACTTTTGTGATTCGGCAATAAATGACAATGACCTCGACTGGGTTTTCGGTTGTAAAACCCCAATGAGAGCCTTGGTCGTGTCATGTTAGATGCAAGAGCAACGTTTAGGTCGGTCTTGGGCGTCGCCAGACCCGATAACGAAGCTCGGCTGATTGCGTTACTCAAGCGTTTACTATAATAGTATACAACATGTAGAAACCGTGACATGCTTTGCGCTCCATCCGCTACAGATCCATACACGTATGATGGACAGGCAGAGAGACATACATACATACATACATACATACATACATACATACATACATACATACATACATACATACATACATACATACATACATACATACATACATACATACATACATACATACATACATACATACATACATACATACATACATACATACATACATACATACATACATACATACATACATACATACATACATACATACATACATACATACATACATACATACATACATACATACATACATACATACATACATACATACATACATACATACATACATACATACATACATACATACATACATACATACATACATATATACATACATACATACATACATACATACATACATGCATCCATACATAATAAGCATTCACACAAAGCATTGTGACAAGACGAAACCGTCACTGCAGAACGTTTTACCCTATATTTTCCCTGAGCTGGTTCATCTGAAGAACACGCCCGATCTATTTTAGGAGTAAATTATGTTCGCTTCAGTGGTGCACGAGATGGCATGGATGAATCACAAAGGTTTACAACACTGAAAATGTCCAATCTTAATGCTACTCTAGTCCTTCTGTCGCTAAAATTGTTGAATTTAGCCTATTAGTGCATTGTTCTGGGACATTTTCATGCACTCTCGGTACTGTAAATAACAGAACATGTTTTCGGTGCAATGTCAGCAGCTGTGAATGAAGTCTATTCAGGTTTCACACAGACACACACACACACTCACACACACACACACACAGACACAAACACACACTGTACTTGAAAATCCTTCGAGATAAAAAAAACTTCTCTATTCCATTCCATGCAGTCAGACTACTGCAGTCATCTGTTGTCTTGTGTCACGCACAAATAACAGGAACTCATTGTTCATTACAAAAATTTGATTTTAAAAGTCTAACGTGAAGCTTCCTAAATCAGGTTAAGTGGTTTTGAACTTAAAATGTCACGCTTTCAGAGGTAACCCCCTCCACTACCCGTGAGGGACAACGATGTCTGCTCTCTTTTTGCCTTTCAAAATACGTTTGGCCGGAATGCACGATGAAAGGCTGGGCGTTAACAAACTCTGCATTGAAAGGACGGGCGGTTACCACCTTTTAAGGAGATCCCAGGTCATTAGTAGTCGTGTCATGTAAATCAGATTTTTAAAAATAGTTCTCACACTTGCCTCTTGCATAAACAACGTATGTAAGTAGGTCTATAATTTATACGTATGCATATATGCACGGATGCAGGTGTGCTCACTAATCATCGCACAGGGATATAATAAGAAGTAGGTTTATACACCTGTCAGGTTAAACACTTTAGTAGTTCAGTGCTGTGCATCTGTAAGATAACTGCAGAATAAGCAGCAAAATGAGAAATCACCTGTCTTCAACAGCGCTCTTAATCAGCGCATATGGTAAGAAATTGAGCACTGCTATCATGAGTTCACAATATAAAATGTTCTAGCATCTTGGTTTAATTGTAATTACTGTCAGAACCGATGCTTAAAAAACTATTCATTTGATTTCTTCGCGATGTCTTAGGCGATGTTAAAATCATTGACATGACAGTCCTTAAATTATTAGAATAGACTAAGCATTGCTGATTTATATTTAAAACAAGAACGAGTTGTTGCTACAGTCTATCGGACACTGAATAGAATCCTATTCATTTAGCCCAGCGGTTCCCAACCCGTGGCCCGCGGGCCAAAAGTGGCCCGCGTGGCCTACAAGAATGGCCCGCAGCATCTCAATGAAATAAGAAAGATATATAGAAAAATTGACAATTTGGACATGATAGAACATATCATTATCTTCTATTACAAATTATTTTATTTGGACGGCGATTTAACGTCCAAATAAAATAACGTTCTATTTTGATTCAATTATAAAAATTTTATACGCTTTTAGTTAATTAAATTTTAGCCTTGTGGCCCTCTAATGTCCTTCAACTAAGAAAAAGTGGCCCTCGTGTCCTCCAACTTAGAAAAAGTGGCCCGACAGTCAAAAAGGTTGGGAACCACTGATTTAGCCTATCCAATGAAGCCAATGTAGATTAATCTTAATTTCGATTAATGCCCTTGACTTATAGGCTACAAGCAAGTTGTTGCCTATTTTGTGAGATAGCTTGAAAACCAGCATAGATTTCCGGATCCAGATATTCTCAACTTTAGCAAATAATTATTACATTGTTAGATTTTGTGATCGACCGTGTCAATTGCTTTGGCAACGTTGAGGAAGACACCGTTGTGGAAAATTCATTGCTATCGACAGCATATGGGTTGTAGTGTAGTCGTGTATGTTCATATAGTTTGACTAGTACCTATTCTTCCACTCATGATTGCTATTGGGTACTCCGAAAAGAGGAAGTTGTTCCGTTAGATCCTTGTAAGTGCACGACCGAGAGCGAACCATGTTTATCGTGTACGGTTCTGCTTTTCTTCTTTTCTCCGAATTACGACACGTTCAGATAATATTAATCTGCTACCTATGCAACCATTCATTAATTGCTGTTTATTATAAACATGATGTGTAACTGTTGCTGCCTTAATTGAGGGTTAAACGGCCATTAGTTCACGAGTAAGCAGGGCCTGCGGGCGTATTTTCTTGAGCTTTGATTTTTAAATAAAAGCCATTCGACTATTGAATGTTTTTGTGAACGGTTGGCGTTCTCACATCATAGACTCTACAACTTACATGTTCTTGTCTGACACTGTTTCATTATATTTCCTCAGCTTTGGCTGCAGCCGGTCGTTTGATAACAACGCCGCTAAATCAATTAGTGTGGCCTTCGTTTGTTAACATAACCATGACGTGTTCTTCAACCCGAGGATCCAGCTCCATAACTTGGTTTCTTACACCAGTTGGCGCCATTGACAACATCACCATTGCGTCAGGGTCTCAAGTTAACCAGGCTTTTGCTCATCTATTCTGGCTGAACCAATCAACAGTAGATCAGTCCAACCTGGTCATACGGACACCAAATGAATCCATATGCGGAACGTTCACGTGTTCAGACAACGAAATGGTTGGACGTGCTCAGCTGACTATGTGGCGTGAGTAGGCTAGTGCCTTTGCTCGTTTTAAACCTGCAGTAAACTCAAATCTCATTTATGCCATACATCAGTCATGTATATAAATTTATGATTTGATTATGACAGGAAGTTTCTCGTTCATTCATTCATTCCAACAAAATATGTAATACCCCTTAAGAAGACTACTCAGAGGTGCTCCCAGCTCAGCCGCGCCTAAAAAGAAAGGTCCTGAGCAACTGGTAGATATCAGGCAAATCATTCCGAGATGGTAAGCTCATCGCAAGCGGGAGCCCACTCCACGTGGACGGACCGACAACTCGATGCTGTCTAGTAGAAGGGAGGGACCAGGAGCCTCACATTGGCCGAAGAGCGTAGAGTACGACGGGAAACAAGGCAACGAGGCTCAGATAAGTAGGATGGAGCACTACCAGTGAGACACCCCCAGACAAGTGCAGCCTTATGTAGGATATGCGTTGCGAGGCTGGAAGCCAATGCAAAACATCACGCATGTAAGCAGAAATTGGTGCATGTATTCGAATTTGACCAATAAGCTGAGCAGCAGAGCGCATGACCCAGTCAGAACGTCCTATTAAGCTAGATCGATGACCAGCAAGAACTGAGCAGTAATGACCAACTCTGTGCTGGTAACGAAGGCGCGGACCAGGACCAGAGCGGCATCATGGGAAAGGGACCGCAGGACAACACGCAACTGACGGAGCAGTTTAGTGTGACCAAGTTGACGTGCTATGAAAGACAAGCATTTTAAATTTGCATGCTCAGTTTTTCCTAAGCAACTTACGGTAGGCCTAAGTGTAAAAAAGCGTCGAACAGCTTTGTCGGAGATCCATTTACACGAAGATCTTTTTGCTAGGATCTTCTCTTATCTCTGATGTAAGGTAATGTGCTAGAGTTCATTGCTAAAAATGCATGTCGTAAGTTTATAACATGTCTGAGTGAGTAGGCCCTAATAATATTATTATTTCTGTTCGATTCTAGGCTACGGTCTTTTACCGTCCAACGTGTCGAATAATCTCATCATTGGCGACGTTGTTAGACACACTTTCCAAGCATTTTACTTTGGAAATCCTCTCTTCTATCCGATATTCCATTTGAAAAGTTACCCAGACAATATACCAATTGCCAACATAACTTCGTCACAATTGGAGAAGTTGAATTCAACGGCTATGGCAACAGCAACTTTCGATGAGATCGCGTCGTGTCCTTACTATAAATACATTTATTGTGTGATTGGATTGGGACAACCTGTAGGCAACTTATTGCCAGGTTCTTCAACCAGCGACTCTGATGGAGGCGCTACATTTCGCTTTGACGTGGCAAACGTTTCATGTGAGTATAGAATAGCCTACTTCATTAACATATCACTCCATGGGTGATACATATATAATTATATGCCTAGGCCTATGAATAAATTAATAAATTATGCGTAGGCCTATTACAGCTTAGACCTTAGACTTGACCTTAAACCCATTGACGACGCCATACTTTTTTTGGCCAGCAATTGCCAGCACAGAAACACAAGTAACCAGTGACTGAACGCACTGTAAAACGTCTGGCAGTCATGTGGCCGGCCAATGACCAGTGCAAATTGCGATCAGCATGAAAGTGGTCTAAAGAGGTTTGACAGAGAGATTGTATTCGGTATTCTGGTGACCAAAGCACGCCACTGGGAGAGCCACACAGTAGGCCTGATTAGAAAGTGCATCTCATTATTATAGACGGTAACAACTAGCCGAAACAAATCATCGACTCTCGAAGTCGGTTAAGTTGTCCTAATGATTATAATTATGCTGCAAGCTTGGATAAAATCTACACATTCACAAAATTAGCGACAGAAATTGGGCTATTCTCGCAATCTTGTAACGAACTATGCGACTAAGTTGACTTAAAGTCTCTGAAGATTAATTCGCCAACTATAGCAAAACTGGTGATCTCAGAGCTATCGGTGAAAGACAGAGGGGAATAAATATCTTTTCCTCACGTTGGCCAACAGAAAACACGCTGTTGGCGGTCTTCAGTCTTCACTCACCAGTCTGCAACGGTTCCGAAAGAGTCTCGCAGCCACAATACGGACATTAGTCATTAGACAGAAACAACTGAGATATTTAGCTATATTTCGGGAGGCGCTTAAGAATACTGAATATTGCGATTGCAAAAGAGATGAAAGTCGTCTAAAGAGGTTTGAGAGAGAGAACTAAATATTCTGTGTTTTTTTATCATAGTCACAAGAAATACACATGTGAATACGTATTACGTAGGCCTGCTTGGACTTCAAATGTTAAAGAGTTCTGAAATAATCCTACCTTTACTCTTACTCTAGGTGTTCCGTCGATAACTGGTTTATTCTCTGGTGCCGTGCTCTACTCCGGAGCAATGCTCACGTGTGACTTAACCTCCAAACTGCCGATTAACTACTCGTGGACTGAGCTGAAAACAGGAACCCCGAGCCCAGGACCACAGTTGAATGTTTGGAAAGGTGGTTCATATAAATGCACGGCTTCTTTTAATGTAGCCGGACTATGGCAATCGGTATCAACGACTGTTTATAACCTGACTGTACAGAGTAAGTTGCTTCGCTTAAAATCTTATGTGAGCAAAAATAATATTTAAGCCTAGAGAACTATTGGTGCATTATGTTGCCAGTGTTGAGGGTGAGGTTCTACCTCTTGAACTCAGACTTACACCAGGAGTCCGATTAATCATTGCCTTATGTACAGTATAATAGCCTATAATATACATTATTCTACAGTAGATAAGCTTACAAAGCAATTCCTAAATTTTCTTCACACGTCCGATAGCCTAGAAAAGGACAATTTGTTCGAATCGATATGAAACCAATCACCCGATCATATTCAAAGTCTGTTCTGCCCCAGATTCTGAAATACTTAACGCTATCTAAAATATGTCCATATCTTTCTTGCATCGTGCATAGTGCTTCCTGTTAATATACATCTAGAAAACACGATTTAATAAGCCTATAATAATTATATCGAACCCCAACAAACAATCTAATAGAAAGCTTCCTAAAGAAACGACACTTCCAGTGTATGAAGCATCGCGTTTGAAAGAACAGGGGATCAGAACTTTACAGAAACTCCGCCACTGGTTGCACTCTGCCAGTGCCAACCCCAAACCTGGATAAAGGACGAGGGCGTCGCTAATGGTCTTTGTTAACACACAGTGACGTTATACTGCAAATACCGCCACTACCAACTTTACAGTATTCGGCTATAGAAAAAGATACGTATTATGGCATTTCGCAATGCTTCCCCTTTGTGGCATTTTAATAGTATTACCGGGTATTATTTTATCGTTTATGAAACAGACCTGTCTATTACGGCCAATCGGTTATATGGACCAATCGCTGGAGGAACGAATATCACGCTGACACTCGTTAACTGGTCTAAACGAACCCCAAACATTTCTGCTGTGTACCTGGGTGGCATTCTAAAACTTCAAAGCTACAGGTTAGATGAAATGACTCCTATTAGCTTACGAAGAGCAATCCCTGTTGCTACCCAGATAGTCAGAATAAGGTGTTACCAACTGTATTTTCTTATCTTAATATGCTTATGCGACAGTTTGGACGGACCCCTCTCTTACCGCATAGCATTTTCCTTGGCAGTGCATAATGCTGAATAACATATAGGCTATGTATAATTATATATAGGCCTAATTTCTGTGAACACAATATTGCTAGTTCTCGTCGTTAAAGCTGAAATCGTGAGCACAATAATTATTCTGTTCTGACAGAGTTTGAATTTTCAACCTCTTGGTTGATGTTTCATCTCGCTATTCATGCATAAGCCTACCTTGGATTTTAGCCAGAAATCCCAAATGTCCATCATGCTGGATAAGAAATAGACCTACACCTTTACTTCATAAAAATTCCCTAGTCGTTAACCACCACACAAGTTTGCCCAGCCTTAGCTAGGGAGGAAACATTTACTGCATCTCAGAGATGTTGATATTATTACCACAGGCAGTTGATACTTTTAGGATTTAATTGGACGGCCTATTAAACTGATGAACGTTCGTTTGCAAAATGCATGAAACTCAGTGGAAGTATTTGCATATAATAACTTTTCAAAATCTCAATCGTTGGTTCTTCGATTTTGTCTCACTTCAATTCCTAACATTTTATTTTATTTTAGCGTGGGCAACATCGTTGTGGTAACAACTTCCAGTTCAGCAGCATCACTAATCGGAAAACCATTGCCGATAACAGTGCAAGTCATTCCGAGACCACAGAACATAAGCACCAACCTATCCTTCACTTACAAAGGCAACCCAGAAATAACTGGCATCAGCCCATCCACGTTTGTAGTCACGTAAGTTATAACGAATGCACTTACCATTAAATAAACGAAATAAATAAAGTAAATTAAAACAAGAGCAAATTACTTATTTTAAAAACAAACCAATGGATGCCTAAACAAGCTCTGATACTTACAGTCACTTTTGAAATAAGCTCATGAACTCTTAAGTCACAGATTATCTAGGCTATATTCAGATTTAAAATTTAGTTTTATTCGAGTTCGATTGTGATTACATGTTAATAGAACCTAAGTGTTATTTTAAATCGCAGTGGTGGACAGGCTGTGAACGTAACCGGGACTCAGTTGTCATCAGTTGCTAATCCATTCATTCAAGTCACGATCATCGTTGAAAGAGGAATCGAAAGAAAAACAATTACAGAAATATCGCTCCAGGTAGGAAATCTAATTTTTTTTAGCTGTAGCCTAGTTGAGCTGTAGTTGAGTTAGCAAACTCTCCTATTTCGGTCACATCATCAGGCTCCCTCAGGATTGCGTGAAAAAGCCACCATGCTGGGTCACGTGGAAGGATATCGACGCAAGGACAGACCGCGTATTAGCTGGATTGACAACGTTCTCTCTTGGTCCCACCTTTCCGGATCTCATCTCCTCGCCGCTGCACGCGATAAACGGCAGTGGAGAGCTATAGTCCATGCATGGGGCCAACCGTCGCGCGGCGACGTCGGCGATTGACATGACATGACAGTTTTGCTGGAAGCGCATCTGAGTAGTTCTCTTGAAGAGGCGCTAGGTAAAATTTCGAAATGAATCGGAATGAAGGAAATGATAATACTTCTCGTATTGGTTAGAAATAAAATTTGAAACCGAATTTTTATATTCTCTGTGGTATTGAAAATCTTTGATCCTTGCATTTGGACAATTTAACTATACTATGCAATATATGCGAGTGCTGTAGGCTTATGGATGTATGATTGGTCAATGTATAAAATTAATGTATGAAAATTGGCAAATTTGTAATAATTTTAACCTCATTATAAGCACTGTAACATTACCGGGCTAAGTGAATGCTGCACTGCACTAATGAAGCATCATTTATTGCACAGGAGAAACGTGACAAATTCTTTCCGACAGATGTTAAAACAAACGGGAAAATCGATGTAAGCAATGCGATTAGTATTTGGATAAGGCGATAATTAATTAAATTAGCATCACGCCCAACTTGTATATGATGATGACTGATGAGTTCTCTGTACGAAGGCAGATTCGTTGACTTTAAAAACACCTGAAGATGAGATGAGATGAGTGAGGTGGTTTCCCGTTTCCTTCCTCACAGACAATTATGGATAAGCAACTTGTCCAAGGTCGCTGCACACTTGGCTTGCGTTAGATTCGAACCTGCTACCCTTCGGTCACAGGGCACTCAACTTACCGCTACACCGTCGAGTATATAGCCTACTGGCCTAAAACTACTTTTGTCGTAACTCTCGTATGATTTTTTTACCTTATAGCCTTGTGAACTGAACGCGGCAGATGGCAATGCAATGACCTGTCGAATGCCATCGGTAAACATTCCCGATGATTTCCTCAAAGTCTTAGACTCGAAATACAGCAACAGAAGTAAACGCGACACGAATCTGATGAACCACCCAAAACCAGAAGATGATCCAGTTGTGCTTTCGAGGCGTAAACGATACGCAAACGCTCTCTCATTGACTGGACCGAATGGAGTGGATCAACTTAAAATCTCTGTTGGATTCATCCTAGATGGGCATAATAAATATGAAAACATCAACGACATTCTACCAGATACGCAAATTCTATTATTTTTGCCTCCTGAAATCAACGTTACGACGGATATTGTAAAATTTGACGAAAGCAAGGATGAAGTCATTTCAATAAAGGTAAACTTTTTTGGCACCCATAGGCCTACTTCGTTGATGGTAACTATTCGAGTTGTGGCTCTGTCCGAAGATGCGGTAATAAAATGCATTATGCTAGTAGCAGCAAAAAATGTTTTCTGTTCGTTCGGTGCAGGCTAATTCATAATGATAAAAGACTAATAAAAGTCATCGTTTTTGTGGCTTTGGCATTGTATGCTCCTATGAAATTATAGGCTAATAATATTGTGGACGTTATGCTAAGATTAGATCTGAAATGTATGCCTACAGCAGCCTTAATTGAACTACAGAACATCCACCGTTTTTTGCTCTTTATTTGTATGAAGTTCTTGTCTGCGCTAATAGATTTATAAAGCCGTTACTACGTTACTACTGTGTTTTTCAAAAAGGCATCGTGCGAAGCCATAATCAACAATCGGTATTATCATATCATGTCTCATCCATTGCTTGGTATATAGAGTCTACATAGCTGCATTATAAATTGCATTCGTTCATGCCTATTGCTCGACTTTTGCCCTAAAGCAAGTGCATCGAATTCGTAATTAAAATGCGATCTGCCAATAAGATGTTCAATGCATAATATTACAGAGCCATAGTGCTGCCATACTCAACTCAACTGTGTCTTTTAGGGTAATTTTATGACACGTGGCTGTCGTATAACTGACTACATTGTTCAAGTTGGTACTGACTTCTGCGAAAACGTTGATCTAACTGACAACGAGTTGATATGTCGAATGCCGAAGATACAACCACAGTCGACCAAAAACATATCTATTTACTGCGATCAGCTGCCAAGCATAAACGTATGTAAAACACTTACAAAACTATAGTTCATATTAAAGCTACAAGGTTTAGTCCAAGCTTATTCTCAAGAATTCAAATATAGGCTACATGTAACGCATGCAGCAATTGATTGAAATTAGATAACACAATCATATAATTATGACTGTAGTAGTAAACGTTTCTCCTTATTTCCTGCTATGCGTGACTAATAACTTCGTTATGGTGCAATGTCACACTCTCGCCTCACCAATGTTTCGCCAAGAGAACGTTAGGAGAAGTCTTTGTTCTAACAATAAGGCTTTCATAAAAAATATTATTTTCTTGTCTTGGCTTTTCCACTGGTGCACCAAAATATATATGGGGAGTGACTTTAATGTCGAAGCAAACGGTAGCCTATTAATAAATGATAGCCTATCTTAATTTGTAACGGAGTAAAATATATTATTTCTAGACCTTGCCAATTTTAGCACACAACTGTTTTAATAGTTCTTGAATTGGATAGGCTAATTCCGGTTACTTTGACTAACCAAAGAGCGAAGCAATAGTTGAAATAGGCTACAGAGAAAATATATAAAGTGATTTGAGTAATATATACAATTTAATCGGTGGTTATTTCTTTCTCTAGGTACGTTTAGGTTACCAGACTTATCAGTACGCCTGCATGAAATATTTAGCCCGTCCTTCGTCAACTCAAACGGCTTTAATTATTGGATTGGTCGTTGGACTCTCGGCTCTTGTCATTGTCGTTGTTTTGGTGATCGCAATCGTCTTCTGTTGCATAAGATCTAGAAATCGTCGCAACAACTCAAACAACAGTTATTCCTTAAACAAAAACACAGATGGGGCATATGAGGCATATAACCCACCAACAGATCATCCTTATGATTACCTTGATTTACCTACATCAACTCAGTCGCATGCTAATAAGCCACATGATTACCTTGATTTACGACCATCAGCTCAGTCGCATACTAATAAGCCACATGATTACCTTGATTTGCGACCATCAGCACAATCGCATGCTAATAAGCCACATGATTACCTTGATTTACGACCATCAGCACAATCGTATGTCAATAACAAATATGAGCCACCAACAAAGCAATCGTTTGCTAATTAACTCGTTATAACTTAATGAGCTTCAACCAATGCTCTTCAAATTGAGGTTGTTGCTTTATGATGACTTTTGCTGGTTGTAGCGTTAAAATCTTGAATGCTAAATACTTGTTAAATATTACACATTAAATATCTTAGCCTGTAGGATCAATAGGATTATAGCAAGCATAGCAGCGTAGCAATATGACATTTTATGATACAAGTAGGCATGTTTAAAGCATCATGCTACGGCGAGGATACAAGGTCTGCTGATTCACTGGATCTGCTGAATTCGTCGAAACTTGTCGCCAACCTTAGACTACACTTCCTTAGTGCAGGATTTTTTAAATTAATTACCTAAAATTTATAAACTGATGCATGTACTGACTTGGTCGGCCCTGGGATATTTCCGTGTGATACAGAGTTGCGTCTTGTGAAGTGCTTTGAAAAGTCACGGCGAGGAAGAGATATTAGAATTTAAATTTGTTAGAGACTGTGTCAATATTAGAACTCAAAAAGCCTGGAGCAAAGACCTGTGTTTTTTTACTTGTCTTTCTGTTGCATTTAAATTTCGGTAGTGTTCTATAATGATTCGTTAATTTACCATAAACTTTATCTTCAAGTCTATAATAAATAATATGTTCACTTCATTACAAGCTCATCGAACTAAATCAAGAAACCTGCGACTAATTCACTGCAGATCTACACTCTTCAGTATTATATAATAATCATCAAAGTCTGTCTGTGTCTTGATGGTGATATTATTTCTTACAAATCAGATGGGGGGCTCGGTGGAGTAATGGATAACGCGCTGACAAAGAGTGCGAGAGGTAGTGAGTTCGAGCCCGCGTTTAGGCGGATATGCTTCGTAGGCTGCTATTAGCGCCATGTATTGCAGGCTGTCTGTTTAGTTGGTACAGTTGAGATTTATATATTCTGTAATATGAGTTCCTGTAAATTGTTTCAACTGCATAATTGTACACGAAACCGAAAGCCAGCCTCGATAATACAAAATGATTTTACAATGAAAGATTTGAGTAACTTCCACCAGCCCAACCAAACAATTCTGTTCACTGGTGATAAAGGATTAATTTTTAGGCAATAATATTTAGTAATATTTAGACAAGTAGGGAAAATGTGGTGGAACAGCTAAAAGCAGTGCAGGAAAAATATGAACGAAGTACATGCTATGGTGTCGTCCTGTCTCCAACTTTTGTATGTGAGTAATTATTTATGCGTATGTATTCAGGGATGCATGCATGCACTGTTCTTTATCCAGTCGAGTTAACAAACCGCAGCACCGTAACTCATAGCGAACATACACAATAATGGAACTGAACAACGCTAGACAGGCTCTAGAGTAAATTTGGGACTTAAAAATCTACGCTATTGCAACAACTCTGCTGTTGTTATAGGGGGTTCATACCCGGATGTATGCGTGCATGCATGCACATGCCTGCATACACTTACATACAATCATGCACATGTAGGCCTAAGCTTAGGCCATATGCAGACTTGCAATTTTTCACGGATACAAAAGCTTCTGACAAGACGCCACTATACACGTAGAACGTAGAGGCGTGCTATACCCTCATATTTTACACGAACTTCTTTCAACTTGCGCACACGCTGTGACCATTTTCGGCGCAAAAATACGCTTGTTTGGTAGCCTACATGCGATGGCATGGATAAATCAGGAAGCCATATACATTTGCGCAGTGTATCACTGAAAATGTGTCATTGTTACTGCCCCTTTAACTTGTCGTTGGTGAAGGGAGTCGAGTCTATTAAGTTATTAATGCTTTCTCTTGGACAGGTTCATCTGTTTTGCTACAGTATGTAGAGTCTAGTACCTTTGCAGCGCAAGGCGGCAGGTCTGTTCTGCTGTCTGCTCTGTGTTTGTAAGCGACAAAATAATTAGATCTGCTCATTCACATCCACCTCTCGGATTCTATCTAAGAACCAGTTACTAAGTAGCGTCAGTAATTGTGCTAACCTGTAGTAATAGTTGCATAATAAGACAACTCATACATGTCGAACTCATGTCTTCAAAATTGTACCACAGTTGAAATTGCGCTCTTAATGTTGTCAAAATGGTTTGAAGACATAATAGAGTTATGCTACTGTTTTTGATAAATTTCATGTTGACCGTCGTCGATGCTGTAACTGCAAAAAAACTTGCTTTTGAATACACCACAAAGAGCGGTGCACTAAGTCTCACTGTGTCTCTTTCACAGACAATAATAATAAATAATTAGTGTCTGTGGATTTTCAATTACAATTATTATTAGTGTAATTGAAAATTCATAGGCTAGACATCAAGTATAGTTTCATTCCATTCCTTGCAGTTGTTGCGCTTATATCTCTCTGTTTGTGTCAACCATTAAAATTAAACAACACATTTGTTTTGAAAGTCTACAAAATATTTATACGGTAGCAACTTTTCGGCATGGTTTCGTGCAAAGGTGTATGAAGTGCAATCCTTCATCTTGAATCTCAACATTATGACACTCTTTTTACGGTGCACCACGTAGGCCTATCGATGTGTGGATGTTCTTTGCCTTTTCGAAAGTATGGACGCTCTGGAACAGGCTGTTGGGAGATCTTTCGCGATTGGGGGGCGTGACAAGCAAAAGAGATAAAAATCATCATACAGCTCAGGTTTTTGAATCACTTCGTACATGTTTTATGAAATACTATATGCATTTCGCATTGCATTGTGCATGAATGCATTCATTCATTCTACAAATCTATATACCGCCTCTTCAAGATGTCCACTGTTGGAAGTTGACGCACGAGGTCCAGGATTTGGTCGAAATGGAGTCTTCTTCGCGTCGGTCGATTGAACAGCGGCCAGTTAGGCCTACCGACGGTCGACGTGACTCTTGTGACCCGCCGCGTCGACGGTCCTCCGCCGGGTTGTAAACACTACGCTACATGTGGCGTACGAGATCGGTGTGGCTGATGGTCGACCGTGCATCAGAAAGATAGATCTGATGCAGTAACATGGCCGAGATCACTTGAATGTATGATTGTATGTATATGTATCATGCTTCTATGTATGTATCAATGTATTGTATGCATTATGTATGTGGGTATGTACCAAGGTATGTATGTATACATTTATGTATGCATGTATTATGTATGTATGTATGCATGCATGTATGAATTTTTGAATGTATGATTGCATTATGTTTGTAATGTATGTAACTCTGTATGTATGTATGTATGTATTAATTATGTATGACATTGTATGTATGTATGTACGTATGTATGTATGTATGTATGTAACTATGTATGTATGTATGTATATATGTATGTATGTATGTATGTGTGTATGACGTACGTATGTATGTATGTAAGTATGTATGTATGTATGTAAGTATGCATGCACGAATGCACGTATGTATGTATGATGTATGTATGTATGTATGTATGTATGTATGTATGTATGTATGTATGTATGTATGTATGTATGTATGTATGTATGTATGTATGTATGTATGTATGTATGTATGTAACTATGTATGTATTATTGTATGTGTACGTATATGCTATCTATCTGCTAATTGACAAGTAATTTTGCAGTGCAGAACAAATTTCTGGCTGTATGGTTTTAATTTTTGTCCAGCTACTGTTCAAATTGCCATGATTCTTTTACTATCAAATTACTGAAAAACAATGCTTTTATTTTGTCACGATCCACAATTCTATATCATGTACGCTAAGGATAGGCCTACGATAACAATTGTGGTCGAATCCTATGCTACAGTAAAAATATTTAAACTGACGCATTAAGTATAAATAAATTACACAAATTGGCGAAGTTTTAATTTATTATGCGTTCAAAATCGGCTAATTTATGCTTGTCTACCCTGTATAATTGTTGTCGGAGTCCGCTAAGAAAGTAGTGATCATTCTCAAGTATCGACCATCCTTCAAAGTTTCCCACGAGATGATAGTGTGGTCTATACCGACTCGCCATATTGTTTGACGTTGACTCGAGAAAAGATGATTGGCTACTAAAAAAACCTTCGATTGTACTAACTGAAGAGGCAGTTCAATAACAACAGTTATTTTGCAACTTCAAGTTTACAGACGAATAAAATTACCTACAGCAGTGGTTTCCCACCCATTCCAGAGTCATACACTTTTGCTAAAAATCATCCAGTCAGGGAATAATTAAGCTTTGAAATCCTCAGTTTTTGCAATTGGTACGTTATTATTATTATTATTAAGAAAGAATCATCACGACATCAAACGAAAATCTAACCATTCAGAAACAATTTTACTTCCATCAGATAGGCCTTACTCACAGAAATATCGACTTTGAACGTGAAAACTCCGCTAAGCAATGGCAAATATCCTATGCTACAGTGAAAATATTTAAACTGACGCATTAAGTATAAATAAATTACACAAATTGGCGAAGTTTTGATTTATTATGCGTTCAAAATCGGTTAAAAGCTGTCTTTTGTTGATCATCTCAAAGCCTTGACTCGCTCTTGTTACTACCATTTGCGTCAGCTGCGAGTCGTGTCTCGCTCTCTGTCTTCCTCTTCCGCTTCCACCTTGGTCCATGCCTTTATTGCCAATCGATTGGATTACTGTTCTTCTCTCTACTTTGGCCTTCCTCAGGTTCGTTTAAGTGGTTTGGAGGGGTCCTGCGGGCGGCTGCACGCTTGGTGGGTGGCGTTTCTAAGTTTGGTCACATTTCTGACTATATTCGTGATGTCTTACACTGGCTTCCGGTTCAGTCACGCATTTACTTCAGGGTTGCTTCTTTTGCTTGGCGCTGCGTCTTGGGCACAGCACCTTCCTATCTCTGTGAGTTCTTCACCTTGACCTCCACTGCTGTGGGTCGCCGATCTCTGCGCTTGGCCTCTAGAGGTGACTTTATGGTTCCTTATGCCCGCACTGCCACTAGGCAGAACAGGGCATTTTCGGTCACTGGACCTTCCGCTTGGAATGACCTTCCCTCTAACCTGCGTTCCCACCCTCGGAACATGTCTGGCTCTTTCTATAGATTGCTCAAGACTTTTCTTTTTGACCGGGCTTGGGTCGGGAGCGCCTCTGAGTAGACTCCTTGAAGGGGCGCTATATAAATTGCATAGATAGATAGATAGATAGATAGATAGATAGATAGATAGATAGATAGATAGATAGATAGATAGATAGATAGATAGATAGATAGATAGATAGATAGATAGATAGATAGATAGATAGATAGATAGATAGATAGATAGATAGATAGAAATATGAAAGCAAAACCGATAAGAGGTAGTGAAATTTTTCAGTTCAGAACTCGCTTTTACTCAGCGTTGGAAGATTGCACTCACTGTAGGCTATTTATGTTTACATGGAGTAGTTTTGAAACACATGTTTACAAATTATTTTACGAAGATATGTCTTGAGAAAAGCAGAAAACATGCCTGACAGATATAAAAAAAACTACTACCGTTGTAGACCTATGTCCTCGCAGTACGCAGGAAGACAACGTTTCGTGTTAAGAAAAGGCCAGCAAACCGAGGGATAGAATGGCAAATCTTTTCATATCGATATGGCTAATGGCCATTTTCTGCGGTAAGAATTTAGCACAACTATGCATTATAGTCGAGCATATAACCTCAAATTATGAGTGTATTATTAACTCTTTGGTGTAGACCTTGATTAGAATTTCTACCAATGAGATTGATTCATTTAACGCCTTTTCACGAAAACCTACATATGGTCAATGGCTGTCTTGGATATGGGTTAATCTAGCCACGGGTGTCGAAATGCGACCGCCCACCACGTTTCTCCGGCCAGAGGACTTTTGCTTGAAGACTGCACAGTTTGAAATAAAGGTGCAAATTTGTCATTATTTCACTGCGTATGAAATGAATCCATAAAAAATCATTGCAATGTTAGAAACCAACCAGTCAATATCAAAGCCTCACTGGTTTTTAGGCCCAAAGATTTTTGACGAATAGCCTAAAGTCAATGTATACATTCACCCTTCTCTGTGTCTGGTTTCCGTCTGCAAGTCTCTAAGTAAAATATCAACATTTAGGTTGCCTTTTTGAAATTTAAATGCTATCAATATGTAATTTTATATATTTGTCGATTATTGGTACTCAACTCAAGACACCAGATAAAACGTAATTGACTAGGCCTAAATGAAAAAAATTAAAGGAATAATGAAGGCATAGTTAAAAACATTATCCTAAAATCAAAAAACAATCTGAGTAGTGAAGATATATAGTTCAAAATATGATCCTAAATAACTATCAGGATTGGAAAGCATTTCAGCCTGTATTATATTGCTAAAATCTAAATATAGTTAAGGCTTTTGTTGAACATCGTTGTTTTGTGTGCGTTCGTTTCTCGAAACATTCAAATATTCAACGTTCAGATTCTGGGAAGTTAATTGGTTAAGTTGTTCAAATAAATATGCGCAATTTTTACTCAGATCATTGCTTATTTTTGCTATTTCACAATAACTAGAAATATAGTTTAATGCCGTAAGTTAAGGCTGTAACAACACTATCCATATTCAGAAGAAAAGAAATACAAATTTTGTTCTGCGAAGGTGCTTAATAATTAGTGTATGTCATAATAATTATCATACGCTGTCCTTTTGTTTGTTGTCTGTCACAAGCTGTTAGGCCTATAGATTTATTTCACGAGCGACGACATAAAAAATAGCCTACATCACTTCAACTGGAAACACAATATACTAGGCCTATCCAAATGTCTACAAATCACAATTAAATTTTAAAAAATAATGACTTTTGTGGCATTATCAAACGTTCATATTTGCTCTTGTGAACAATAAAAATGGAGTCAGCACCACTTTACTCTAAGGAGACGATATAGGCTTAGCCTATAACTGTACAGTGTATAGCCTACTATAAACATCTAAACCTATAAAAACAAGTCTTAACAATATAATGAACCAGTTTTCTTCTTATCCACCCGACCGATTTTTCTCAATATTTACAAAAATACTTTTTAGCATCACCGGGGAACACTATCGGGCTTCGCGATCCAAAAATCTTACCTGTTTCCGAGATTGAAAATTTTCATTTTCTATCCAATCCTGACGCTGTGTTTAAGCTGGGATTAATATCTATAAAGACGCCATTTGTTTTCAAACATGTTTTCAAAAGTCATTGAAACCATCGATGATATATTGACGATTGAGACCAGTACATTAATGACGTCATGGCCTATTTTAAAATTATAGCGCATTATTCCGTTAATTAATATCTATAATATCGTATCGTATGTATCACTAGCCTATTTAAGACGCAATAATTTTCGCCGATCGGTTTTCAACGAACCAATAGATTTTTAACCTCATTTTTCGCCGAGGCATATATATATATATTTTGACACGCGGTTTCGCAAAAATGCTGAATATAGGCCTATAGCGTAAACATGAACGGGCGTGAGGTGGGTTGGACCGAAAACCTAAATGTCACGGGCAACGCTGGGCATTCAAAGTGGTTGGACCGGGTTGGGCCCGATGGAAGAAGGCGAGGTGAGAATGGCGACCAGAGTGGGACCGGATTGGGGCTGATGTGAGGCGAGGTGAGCAGGGCGGCGTTGGAGCGGGGTCAGGCGTGGCTGGGAACTAAAAATCGAAATTTCCCGGGCAACGCCGGGTAGTTCAGCTAGTAAACCTATATCTGTGAATGATTATAGACCTAATACATAAGTTCCGTATAGTCACTTGGCCTGTCAACGTCGGTTTCCTCCATAGGCCTATTCTGCTCTATCGCCATGTCTTTTCTAAAGGTTTCTTCAGTTCTTTATATAAACTAAATTCTCACAATCTGTTTCTTATTAGAGTCTCCAGTCAGAAGCACAGCGAAATGGCATTATCCGCAAGATGACTTCTATAGAAACAATTTGCTGATAACCGTCGGTCGCAGCAGTCAGCAACAATATTAGACGAAGTAAGCTTACCCTTCCTGCTATCCTATATCTTCTTCTGTGTGTGTGTGTTTTATCAGGTCTTGCTGTCTTTGGTGACTTAATCAAAAAACCAGTTAATCAGTGGACAGCACCATCGGGGAGCATTTCAATGAATTGCTCTTCAACCTTTGGATCTAATGCCACAACTTGGTTCTTCATACCAGCGAACCAAAGTGTCAACATTACTATTGCGTCTGGATACAAAGTTAACACATTATTTTCTCAGGTGTACAATATTGAACAACCGACGGCATCTGAATCCAACTTGGTAATATTCAGACCAAATGCTTCAGCCGGAACTTTAACATGTTCAGACAACTATGAGTCTGCAAGTGCACAGTTGGTAGTTTACTGTGAGTAACTTATTACCCATTCAATTACTGCTCAGAAAGAACAAGTAGTATTTACAAGTAAAATAAGTAGGGCCTATCAAACTTTGATTAATTTGACTGGCATGTCTGCTTTCTGCGATACATTATTCCTGAAACAAGGCTTATAGTTTAATTAATGCTTCACACAAAGCAGTCTCATTTCCGTTTATCGGTTTCTGCTAAGCAATTTTCTAAATGTAAAACATTCATAGATTTGTGCGAATGGTTTTATAGTAATGATTGCTCAAGATAGAGGGGCGCGGTGGTGTAGTGGTGGCGTCGTCGCCTTGCAGCCGGAAGGTTGTAGGTTCCAATCCACCTCGCCGCGTAGGGACCTTGGGCAAGTCCTTCACTCGCAATTGCTCAGCGCTTCGGCATGAAATTCCGATGCTGTGTCCGCTCTGCATTCGGGAGCGCCTCTGAGTAGAAGATAGCTTGAAGGGGCGCTATAACAAGTACACATACAAACATACAAACAAATTGATGTAGACTTCTTTTCGATAGATTAGTTAATATATCACAATAATCGATCGAACAAGTGTATTTAGGTTACATTTTAATAAAGGCATACATATTTTTGATTGCAGATGACCTTCGTCTAAGTACTAATGCTTCTGGTACTCTCATCATTGGTGACGTAATTAGATACACTTGCCAAGTGGTTTACCTGGGAAATCCGTTCTTTCTGACGGAATTCGCTCTCCGAGGAATCCCACCTCCATTTCTTGGTTATTTTTTAATCGATAACACAACGTTATCGCAAACGTTATCGCAATTGGAGGTCTCCAATGGAACGGTTTCGGCTACAGCAACTTTCTATGAGATTGCGTCATGTCTTTCGTATCAACAAAAAGATTGTTTCGCACTACTCAGGCAACCTATTGTCAACCTGCTACCAGGTTATGCTGCAAACGCCATTGACAATGGTCCCTCGACTAATTTTAATCCAGAGAGAGTGTTATGTAAGTCCATATCAAACACTCCGATCTGTGATACTTAAACTTAGTCCTGAAGATCTATTAGAAGGGCCCATAGCTGCTTCCAGAATTAGCCAACGTCAATTGCTTTGCCAATGCCGTTGGGCAAGCTATGCACACTGCAAACTCTGAATCTCAATAAATTCTGTGCAGGACTAAAGGTCCATGGGTTAAAACTTAATGAAAAATTCCTACACTTCGTCTCACCGTTTCCTGCTCCAACTCGTCTTACCGTATCTTTATTAGGGTGGATCGAAATTATGCTTTCATCGTATCAGCTATTAAGAGTGAGGAAAAGTTACCTTTGGTATACGTAAGTGACTGTGTACAATTGTTTATCATTTGGAAAACATCTTGAGGCTCCTCAACGAGATCATAGCGGCTTACATCACCCATTCGTTTGCTCGTTTTTCCATCCATGATATTCTCATGATCAATCAATCTAAGAATTTCATCTCGAACGTTTCTATTCTCCTCTCCTCCTCCTCCTTCCTCAATGTCCAACTTTCGCAACCATACAATGCCACCGGCCACACCAACGACCTCCAAAGCTTTTTCTTTGTTTAATTTGCTATGTCGTGACTTTTCCATATCTTCTGGAGATCTGTAGCTATACTGCATACCCCTTTGCCAGTCTTGTTCTAATCTCCGACCCGCAATCGCCATTACTTTCAATTCTTGAACCAAGATACATGTAATTGTCCACCTGTTCTAAATCTTCTTGGTTGATCTTAACTTTACATAATGTAATTTGATAACCATAATCCAATAAATAGATTTTGTTTTGCTAATTATTTGGCTACTACCATGAACAAGAACATTTGAACGAATGTTCCGATGCTGAATGTTGTGAATGTAATAAGCCTTGAGTAAATCGCCCTGTTTTTGTTCTAACAGGTGTTCCCTCCATTACTGGAGCTGTGTCTGGAGCTACACTTCACCTTGGAGCAATACTGACCTGTCAGCTAACAGCAAAACTTTCGGTTAACTACTCGTGGACAGATTTGACATTCGGAAATTCGAGCATGGGATCCCAGTTGAGTGTTTGGCATCGTGGTTCATATCAATGCGACGTTTCATTTGACGTAAGGGGACGATGGGAATCGGTTCCAACGACTGTTTATAACCTAACTGTCCAGTTCGGGAGTAAGTTGCTTATTTGGCAATCTTCAACTGCAGCTAGCTGTACTTTAGTAGGAATTAATGTTTCTAAAACATTTGATGTTTAATTTCTCGTCACGTTTTCTTCATACCTTTAGTGCCCTAACTTGTTTAATTATTTACTGTCTCATATCATGTTGTTTCATTTTATTTATCTGATTTAAGGTTATTGTACGTTGCCTACAAACATTCAAAAATTTGTCTTCGACTTATTTGCGTCACAATTTGACGTCATTTTGCGAAATATGCAGCGCAGTACAAGAAAAAAATTGTAAAATTACATTAATTTTTAAGTGATTCAAAATACTAAAAGAAACGAGTTCTGACTGGATTTGCGTTATTTTGCTAAGCATGAGACAAAGCTCATAATTTTTAAAATTGAAATGCATTTACTATGAAAAAGCTAATTCAGGTGGTTCGATTTGGGGTTATCTTGATGGAGATGATACAATATAAAATCATGTGAAAAAGTAACAACATACAGCTTATCTACTTAGTACTTAGTCGTTCCCGAGCAGGATTGCACCTTGGACAACGCGTGTTGTTTCTGATGCTAGCATATATTTTTCGCTTCCTTATTCTGGCTTGGTACAGTCTTAGTCTCCCGTATTCAGTCTGAGGCAGCCTGAGGATGAGTTAGTCTGAGGAGGAGATAGGGCTAAATTAAACAAAACTTGCACAAAATCAAGTAATTGGATTTAGATTGATGCTTGGCTACTCAGTGCTTACCGAACTGGTAGCGTTGCTCTGTTTTACTGATTTAAAAAACAATGTGTGAAAAAGTGTTTCTGATTGTAAAATGTATTTAGGTCCACTGTAACAGTAGGCCTATGCCACAAAGTCAATAATTCTTTATCGCTCCTTTTTCGTTTTTATTTCTTTTGAAAATGAGATGCCGTTTTACATTCAAATTTTCAGGGTTTTGACCATTGGAGTGCGTATGTTTGTATGTATGTTCGGATACGTGTACTTGTGTGTGTGTGATTACTGTATCTAGCCCATGTATATTACCATGTGTGTGCGCCTCGGTAGCCTATAATGATGTATATGTAAATGCCTATGTGCAGAATGCAGATATATGTATTCGGAGACTATCTATTCACGTCTGTATGCATGTGTGTAAGGTTGCTCGCGTGTATGTATGTATGCATACATGCATCAAACCATCAAACGCGATTTATGTTTTGTCCCGGTCTGTAGGCATATTGAATGCTGTAATAGACAGCGTATGCTTGTGTGTACGACGCCAGAGGCTTTCAACGAAGAAACGACGTCAACATAGGCCTAGGGGACATTTCGGCAGTGGGGGGGGGAAGATTTGACTTTTGCCCGAAAAATATACTTTTAAAATTTTGGCGGACCGCGAGTTTTTTACATTATTTTGTTCTTCGGTGAAATTTTTTTTGACGACCTTTTTTAGTCATTCCAATTTTCCAGCCGAAATATCTGACTTCCAGGCCGCCGAAAAAATAACTAATAACCTCCCGTGCCCGTTTGCCCGAAAAAAAGTAAAAAGTTTGTCTGTCCATGCCTGCTTTGACAGAAAAACACATTTACCTGAAATTTGGAGGGAGCATATACCCCCCCATGGACTCCCGCCTCCTACGCCTATGGAGTCTGGACGTCAACAATATGACGCAGATCTAATATTAGAAAGAAACGTTTGCTAGAACGTTTAAGATATTTGTATTGCAAATGGTATTAGCCTATAGGCCTACTTGTCGTTTATAAAGCGCATTTTGTCTTCGCCCATACCTACCCCTTCTGCAATATATCTGTCTTCAACTACGAAACCTAGTAGTTGAACCTGCTATTTAACAGATTTGTCTTGTGCGAGTTCACCATTGCATGGACCGATCGCTGGAGGAACTAAAGTCACATTGACACTAGACGGCTGGTCTAAACAAATTGCAGACATTTCTGCCGTGTACCTCGGTGGAATTACGAGAGTTGCAGACTTACAAAGTGGCAGGTTAGACGATACGACTCCTATTATCTTACTAAGAGCAGTCCATTATGCTATCCAGATAGTTGTAGACCCTAGGTTTCAATTACTTTATTTTTCGTAGCTTCTGGCATCGGAGAACTGTTTACATGCCTGTAAAACACGCACTAATGGAATGTTGGTGTAGAGTGATTCTACATCCAGGGTGACCAGAAGGGTATCTTTAGCAATAATAATAATAATTGTAATACCTTTTGGCTAATCCTGATTTTCAATAGGACCATGATAAATTCGTCCACGATCTTTTCGGCATTTGGAATAAACACCCAGACTGATAAGTTCCTATTCTTTAGTGATGTGGTTTTAATATAGGCCTACTTTTAAATTTACTTTAATACTCTTAATAATTTTGATAAAGACTTCAAATTTACACTTAATCAATCATCAGAAGAAATCTCATTTTTGGATGTTAATACAATGAAAGCAAGGAATAATCAACAAAGTAAAATATACACAAACATGCAGATAAAAAGTTGTACCTTAACTACTATAGCAACCATCCACCACATACTAAGAGATGTATACTATTGTATAGGCCTACAATTCAACCAATTTTTTAGACTAAAGAGAATTGTTTCGGACCCCAAGGACTTGCAATCTAGGGTGACTAAGTCTTGTTTGTTCAATATATTCCAGGTTAAGAGTTATCCAGAATGCTTTTTAAATGAGGCACTCCTGAAATTAGATAAAGTCCACAGAGACTATCTTATGAATTGCAAAATAAAAAACCATAAAATGGATGCGCCTATTCTTATTTTAATATATGAAAACGAATACAAGATAAATGTTTAGAAAAATAGTTCATAAACTTTGGCTAGAACTGATGAGCCAGAGCCCGTATTTAAAAAAAACTTTCCCAGAAAAATACCATTATAGTATATAAGAACGGAAAACGCATATTGAAAACACTGATAAGTTCCAAATTTCCGGCACCTTGGCATGACGACCCAAATGAAAAACATAAAAAGGACGCTTTAGACAACGAAAACATGCATAATCTAGTAGCCTTACTACTTGAAAATCTATTAATTGGCCTCAGAAGGCTCAGAGGTTAGGTTTTCTTAATGGATCCAGAATTTGTGTGCTTTTTTCTGTTTATATCGCATTTAATTTTCTATAATTATTAATAGATAGGCGATCATTTCCTACATTTTGTCTATCCTTTGCTGTTCAAATTTTCCTGTCATTTCAATTGTAGTTCAAACAACAGTGTCCTGGTGACAACTCCCAATACAACAGCAGCGCTAATTGGACAACCGTTGCCTATAACAATTGAATTCGTACCTGGACCATACAACAGGAGTACGAATTTAACTTTCACATACCGAGATAACCCAGAAATATCTGCCATCAGTCCATCCAAATTTGTGTTCACGTAGGTTTTAACGATTGTCGAATTTGTCGACCTTCTTAAACGTAGGCCTAATTACTTAATTACTAAAGAGAACAACCCTACTTTTAAAGAAACTATTGAGGTCTTCAATCGTAACCAACCCTGCAGTATTTACAGGCCCTCTTTTATAGTCATAAACTCTGAAATCATATATTTGTTATTAAGATTTTAAGTTTATGCTTCTTATTGGACTGTCGTAATCATAGTAGAATGTGCATGGCTAATTTTGATTCGCAGGGGTGGAACAATTGTGAATGTAACTGGGACTCAGTTGTCATCAGTTGCTAATCCATTCATTCAAGTGACGATTGACGTTGAAAGAGGAATCGAAAGCAATACCACTTCAGAGAGATCGTTCGAGGTAGAGCAAAAGTAAAAAACTTAAATTGAGATTAAATCAGTGCCGGCGCTAGCACCCCGTACCCCCCGGCCGGGGGTCTCGAGTTTGAAAGGGTCCTTTAAATTTAGCTGGTCAATATGCCTATTTGTGTCTGAACAGATCCGGTCTGGTGCATGCCTCAACTAACCATACAGCACTGCCACAGCAGACAGTAGTGAGTAGACTACCACCGAGACTACCAGTCACGTGATCAATGACGTAATAGGCCAAAGTTCAAGGTCAAAGGTCAGGGTGATGACGTAATGAGGTCAAGGTGATGACGTAATGAGGTCATGATTATGATGTAATGAGGTCATGGGTCTTACATAACTAGGTCATGGTTATTACATAATGAGGTCATGGTTCTTACATAACTAGGTCATGGTTCTTACGCAATGAGGTCATGGTAAGTAGGCCGAGTTCGAGCTCAAGGTCACTAACCCTAACCCTAACTCTAACCCTAACCCTAATTCTTACCATAGCCCTATCCCTAACCCTAGCTCAAAGTACACCGGAAGTGCGGAACCGGAACCAGAAGTGCGGAACCGGAAGTGCGGACCCCGCCGGGGGAGGGACAGCCCACCCACTCAGAGCACCACCTAGCGAACCCTAACCCTAACCCTAACTCAAATTACAACGGGAAACCACATGCCCTTTGACCTCCGGAAGTGCATACACAGGCATCCCAGTGTACCGGAAGTAACAAAGGCATACATTGGCCTCCCAGCACTCAGTGCCACTCCCTCTCAGAAGCAGCAGCGAGCATGAAAATTAATATTTTTTCATAATCTCATTTTAGATTTATAATTTTATCGGCTCAGAAATTAAGGTGTCTAACTAGCAATACATTAATTGAAATTATAACTTTTTTCCAATTCCTGAATTCTTTCAATTATAATACATTGAAGACAATAATTTAATGCATATTATTTCATATTATTTATATTAATTTATCACCATTTGTATATTTTATTAAGCAAAATGTAAATTGCATAGGAAATAAATTTCTTAAGTATTCGATAGGTGGCGCCAAAAGCATTTTTCGCATAAACACTTTGGCTTTCGCCAGATGGCGCCAATGATAAGATATTATCATACAAACCAAATGGAAACAGTGTTCAAGCATTGAATTGTTCACTTATTCGTCGAAAGAGGGCGCTGAATCCTATATTTACTGAAAATCAAATAGAATTATATAATTTATGAAACCCAAAAGACTTAGAATTCTTTACTATGTGAAGAAGGCACATTGAAAGGCGCAAAGGAGAGTGACTTTATTGCATGTATTACTTGGAAATATAGCAATTGCTCACCCTTTCATTCACTAGGTCATAATAATTTTACAATTTTACGTTGCAGTAGCTAGAAATTCACAAACATTTCAACGTAGCATTCCAATTTCCTTATATTTTAGACTTGTAGAACTTAGAAACACACGAACTGATCAACCTTACCTGCCAATTTCCTTATATTTTAGCCTTGTAGAACTTAGAAACACACGAACTGATCAACCTTACATGCCAATTTCCTTATATTTTAGACTTGTAGGTCTCAGAAACTCGCATTCTGCTCACTCAAACCCTCCATTTTCCTTATATTTTAGACTTGCAGAACTTAGAAACACACAAACCGATCGACCTTACCAGCCAATTTCATTATATTTTAGTCTTGTAGAACTTAGAAACACACAAACTGATCAACCTTGCCTTCCAATTTCAGTATATTTTAGTCTTGTAGAACTTAGAAACATGCAATCTGCTCATCCTTCCCTTCTCTAGGTGGAGCGATTTCCTATATTTTTGACTTGTAGAACTTAGAAACACACGAGCTGATCAACCTTACATGCCAATTTCCTTATATTTTAGACTTGTAGGACTCAGAAACTTGCATTCTGCGCAATCATACACTCCAATTTCCTTATATTTTAGACTTGTAGAACTTAGAAACACACGAACTGATCAACCTTACATTCCAATTTTCTTATGTTTTAGACTTGTAGAACTTAGAAACACACGAACTGATCAACCTTACATTCCAATTTCCTTATATTTTAGACTTGTAGAACTTAGAAACACACGAACTGATCAACATTACATGCCAATTTCCTTATATTTTAGACTTGTAGGTCTCAGAAACTCGCATTCCGCTCACTCATACCCTCCAATTTTATTATATTTTAGACTTGCAGAACGTAGAAACACACAAACTGATCAACCTTGCCTTTCAATTTCAGTATATTTTAGTTTTGTAGAACTTAGAAACATGCAATCTGCTCATCCTTTCCTTCTCTGTGTGGAGCGATTTCATTATATTTTAGACTTGTAGAACTTAGAAACACACAAACTGATCAGCATTACCTTTCAATTTCCTTATATTTTAGACTTGTAGAACTTAGAAACACACAAACTGCTCAACCTTACCTTCCTATTTCCTTATATTTTAGACTTGTAGAACTTAGAAACACACAATACTCATCCTTCCATTCTCTATAAGGAGATACTTCCCTATATTTTAGACTTGTAGAACTTAGAAACATACAATTTGCTCAACCACACCTTCTCTGTGTGGGATCGAAATTTAGAAGTTAGCATTATTTTGGCTAGGAATACACAGAGAGCTCAGCATTATATTCCGTATGTGTTACATTTCTTTAGATTTTTATGTCTTTCGAGTATGAGAAGTGAGTGTAGAGATGAAGGAGTGTGACATATACGACAATTCGGCGCCTTCTTCAGACTCAATTCTTTCTACTCTACATCTCTTCTTCCTCCAACCCAGGTCATGCCACCCCAAAGCACCCCACGCCTCTCCCCCTCCTCCATCTCCACAGCCACTTGGAATTCTCCAATATAACAGGAAACAAATATCTTTTCAATATTGAACTTTAAGAATCACTATTAGTAGAAGAGCATGTATATTAGATAGGAATTTGAGCTTTTTCAGTGTAACTTGTTCAATTTAAAGTATAGAAGTTTCAAATTTGAGTAAAGACGACGGTAAAAGCAGAGGAGGTGTATATGAGAAGCAGTGGAAATGCATATGCGAAGGAACTATAGAGTAAAAGAAGCAGCTGAATCGCAGTATTTCTGTGTTTCTAACGTTTAATGTTGCAAGCAACAGCTGGCAATGGCAACTTTCATGCTACTTGTAAATGTAAAAACTAAAGACGATACGTAAACTTGCTTGTGCTTGAGCAGAAGTGAAAGAGACATGGTAGCTGAGAAGGGTGGCAGGCTATTAGAGCACAATTTTAAGCATCAACTTTATTTAGCAAAGGGATAGTTGTGCATATGGAAACAAAGCATGTGGAGAGTAGAAGAGAGCAAATTTTCAAGTATTTTAGCATTTCTGAAATGCAAGAGAAGCATAGGAGGGGAGGGAGAGTATGCCACTTAGCGGAATTGGTTCTTCATTTTCTAAATTACACATGTATTTGCAATAGATTTCCAACATGAATTGGCAATTTTGGAATACGGTGATAAGAGGCGCTTAGTATGCACGTCAAATACACGCATATTGAATATACTAAAATGCTATGTGCTGAAGTGGTGTTTGTTTGAGCGCTTGAAATGTACAGACACAAGCTTTTTAGGTATAGGAAGCAACACTGTTAGATATTTTCACATGCTAAGACTTAAAAAATGTCGAAAGAATACGATTTTCAGCGAGTAGAGAACAGATATTTTAGGGTTTAGAGAGACGAAATATAAGACAGATTAGGTGAAATGCAGATATTGTCACATTAGCAGAAATTTACATGTGGCGCTATATAAATTCTAGGGTTCAGATAGACGAAATATAAGACAAAGTAGGTGAAATGCAGGCATTACCAGAAATTTACATGTGACGCTATATAAATTCTAGGGTTCAGAGAGACGAAGTATAAGACAAATTATGTGAAATGCACAACATGCAAAATGCACGCATTGTCACTTTAGCAGAAATTTACATATGGCGCTATATAAATTCTAGGGTTCATATAGGCGAAGTATAATACAAATTAGGTAAAATGCACAGCATGTCATTTGTACTCATTGTCACTTTAGCGTAAATTTACATGTGGACTTATAAAATTCTAAGTCAGGCAAATTTTGCCAAGTGAAAGTCGATTGCGTACATAGGAACGCGCAGATGGGTGGCATGGCGACTCGTGCTTGATAGGCGGCAGCATCGTTCGTTTCGGAGGCGGCGGTGGCGGTGGCGACCCGAACCGTCCCATCTTTGACGCGATGAAGCCAGACGACGGCGCCCAGTCTCGTACTCCACATTTCTCAAATCATGCAGCGCTAAAGTCTGGCTTCCTCGTATCAAAGACGGACCGGGTTGGGTTGCCACCACCACCGCCGCCACCGAAACGGGCGATGCTGCTGCCTGCCAAGCACGTGTCACCATGCCACCCATCTGCGCGTTCCTATGTACGCAAGCGACTTTCACTTGGCAAAATTTGCCTGACTTAGAATTTTATAAGTCCACATGTAAATTTACGCTAAAGTGACAATGAGTACAAATGACATGCTGTGCATTTTACCTAATTTGTATTATACTTCGCCTATATGAACCCTAGAATTTATATAGCGCCATATGTAAATTTCTGCTAAAGTGACAATGCGTGCATTTTGCATGTTGTGCATTTCACATAATTTGTCTTATACTTCGTCTCTCTGAACCCTAGAATTTATATAGCGTCACATGTAAATTTCTGGTAATGCCTGCATTTCACCTACTTTGTCTTATATTTCGTCTATCTGAACCCTAGAATTTATATAGCGCCACATGTAAATTTCTGCTAATGTGACAATATCTGCATTTCACCTAATCTGTCTTATATTTCGTCTCTCTAAACCCTAAAATATCTGTTCTCTACTCGCTGAAAATCGTATTCTTTCGACATTTTTTAAGTCTTAGCATGTGAAAATATCTAACAGTGTTGCTTCCTATACCTAAAAAGCTTGTGTCTGTACATTTCAAGCGCTCAAACAAACACCACTTCAGCACATAGCATTTTAGTATATTCAATATGCGTGTATTTGACGTGCATACTAAGCGCCTCTTATCACCGTATTCCAAAATTGCCAATTCATGTTGGAAATCTATTGCAAATACATGTGTAATTTAGAAAATGAAGAACCAATTCCGCTAAGTGGCATACTCTCCCTCCCCTCCTATGCTTCTCTTGCATTTCAGAAATGCTAAAATACTTGAAAATTTGCTCTCTTCTACTCTCCACATGCTTTGTTTCCATATGCACAACTATCCCTTTGCTAAATAAAGTTGATGCTTAAAATTGTGCTCTAATAGCCTGCCACCCTTCTCAGCTACCATGTCTCTTTCACTTCTGCTCAAGCACAAGCAAGTTTACGTATCGTCTTTAGTTTTTACATTTACAAGTAGCATGAAAGTTGCCATTGCCAGCTGTTGCTTGCAACATTAAACGTTAGAAACACAGAAATACTGCGATTCAGCTGCTTCTTTTACTCTATAGTTCCTTCGCATATGCATTTCCACTGCTTCTCATATACACCTCCTCTGCTTTTACGTCGTCTTTACTCAAATTTGAAACTTCTATACTTTAAATTGAACAAGTTACACTGAAAAAGCTCAAATTCCTATCTAATATACATGCTCTTCTACTAATAGTGATTCTTAAAGTTCAATATTGAAAAGATATTTGTTTCCTGTTATATTGGAGAATTCCAAGTGGCTGTGGAGATGGAGGAGGGGGAGAGGCGTGGGGTGCTTTGGGGTGGCATGACCTGGGTTGGAGGAAGAAGAGATGTAGAGTAGAAAGAATTGAGTCTGAAGAAGGCGCCGAATTGTCGTATATGTCACACTCCTTCATCTCTACACTCACTTCTCATACTCGAAAGACATAAAAATCTAAAGAAATGTAACACATACGGAATATAATGCTGAGCTCTCTGTGTATTCCTAGCCAAAATAATGCTAACTTCTAAATTTCGATCCCACACAGAGAAGGTGTGGTTGAGCAAATTGTATGTTTCTAAGTTCTACAAGTCTAAAATATAGGGAAGTATCTCCTTATAGAGAATGGAAGGATGAGTATTGTGTGTTTCTAAGTTCTACAAGTCTAAAATATAAGGAAATAGGAAGGTAAGGTTGAGCAGTTTGTGTGTTTCTAAGTTCTACAAGTCTAAAATATAAGGAAATTGAAAGGTAATGCTGATCAGTTTGTGTGTTTCTAAGTTCTACAAGTCTAAAATATAATGAAATCGCTCCACCAAGAGAAGGAAAGGATGAGCAGATTGCATGTTTCTAAGTTCTACAAAACTAAAATATACTGAAATTGAAAGGCAAGGTTGATCAGTTTGTGTGTTTCTACGTTC
Organism: Lumbricus terrestris; assembly: GCA_949752735.1. Lineage (NCBI taxonomy): Eukaryota > Metazoa > Annelida > Clitellata > Crassiclitellata > Lumbricidae > Lumbricus > Lumbricus terrestris. The sequence continues at coordinate 22,791,839 of OX457037.1, read as the reverse complement.
TGCAAGTCTAAAATATAATAAAATTGGAGGGTATGAGTGAGCGGAATGCGAGTTTCTGAGACCTACAAGTCTAAAATATAAGGAAATTGGCATGTAATGTTGATCAGTTCGTGTGTTTCTAAGTTCTACAAGTCTAAAATATAAGGAAATTGGAATGTAAGGTTGATCAGTTCGTGTGTTTCTAAGTTCTACAAGTCTAAAACATAAGAAAATTGGAATGTAAGGTTGATCAGTTCGTGTGTTTCTAAGTTCTACAAGTCTAAAATATAAGGAAATTGGAGTGTATGATTGCGCAGAATGCAAGTTTCTGAGTCCTACAAGTCTAAAATATAAGGAAATTGGCATGTAAGGTTGATCAGCTCGTGTGTTTCTAAGTTCTACAAGTCAAAAATATAGGAAATCGCTCCACCTAGAGAAGGGAAGGATGAGCAGATTGCATGTTTCTAAGTTCTACAAGACTAAAATATACTGAAATTGGAAGGCAAGGTTGATCAGTTTGTGTGTTTCTAAGTTCTACAAGACTAAAATATAATGAAATTGGCTGGTAAGGTCGATCGGTTTGTGTGTTTCTAAGTTCTGCAAGTCTAAAATATAAGGAAAATGGAGGGTTTGAGTGAGCAGAATGCGAGTTTCTGAGACCTACAAGTCTAAAATATAAGGAAATTGGCATGTAAGGTTGATCAGTTCGTGTGTTTCTAAGTTCTACAAGGCTAAAATATAAGGAAATTGGCAGGTAAGGTTGATCAGTTCGTGTGTTTCTAAGTTCTACAAGTCTAAAATATAAGGAAATTGGAATGCTACGTTGAAATGTTTGTGAATTTCTAGCTACTGCAACGTAAAATTGTAAAATTATTATGACCTAGTGAATGAAAGGGTGAGCAATTGCTATATTTCCAAGTAATACATGCAATAAAGTCACTCTCCTTTGCGCCTTTCAATGTGCCTTCTTCACATAGTAAAGAATTCTAAGTCTTTTGGGTTTCATAAATTATATAATTCTATTTGATTTTCAGTAAATATAGGATTCAGCGCCCTCTTTCGACGAATAAGTGAACAATTCAATGCTTGAACACTGTTTCCATTTGGTTGTATGATAATATCTTATCATTGGCGCCATCTGGCGAAAGCCAAAGTGTTTATGCGAAAAATGCTTTTGGCGCCACCTATCGAATACTTAAGAAATTTATTTCCTATGCAATTTACATTTTGCTTAATAAAATATACAAATGGTGATAAATTAATATAAATAATATGAAATAATATGCATTAAATTATTGTCTTCAATGTATTATAATTGAAAGAATTCAGGAATTGGAAAAAAGTTATAATTTCAATTAATGTATTGCTAGTTAGACACCTTAATTTCTGAGCCGATAAAATTATAAATCTAAAATGAGATTATGAAAAAATATTAATTTTCATGCTCGCTGCTGCTTCTGAGAGGGAGTGGCACTGAGTGCTGGGAGGCCAATGTATGCCTTTGTTACTTCCGGTACACTGGGATGCCTGTGTATGCACTTCCGGAGGTCAAAGGGCATGTGGTTTCCCGTTGTAATTTGAGTTAGGGTTAGGGTTAGGGTTCGCTAGGTGGTGCTCTGAGTGGGTGGGCTGTCCCTCCCCCGGCGGGGTCCGCACTTCCGGTTCCGCACTTCTGGTTCCGGTTCCGCACTTCCGGTGTACTTTGAGCTAGGGTTAGGGATAGGGCTATGGTAAGAATTAGGGTTAGGGTTAGAGTTAGGGTTAGGGTTAGTGACCTTGAGCTCGAACTCGGCCTACTTACCATGACCTCATTGCGTAAGAACCATGACCTAGTTATGTAAGAACCATGACCTCATTATGTAATAACCATGACCTAGTTATGTAAGACCCATGACCTCATTACATCATAATCATGACCTCATTACGTCATCACCTTGACCTCATTACGTCATCACCCTGACCTTTGACCTTGAACTTTGGCCTATTACGTCATTGATCACGTGACTGGTAGTCTCGGTGGTAGTCTACTCACTACTGCAGACCTAATACAAAATATTATACTGATTCTGGGCGTAAGTATAAAGCTATTAGAGTTTGAAAGGGGCCCCCACATTTAGCTGGTCATTATGCCTATTTGTGACTGTACAGATCCGGTCTGGTGCATGCCTCAACTAACCATATGACACTGCCATAGCAGACCTAATGCAAATACCATACCTATTTTGGGAGTAAGTATAAAGCCATTTAAACTAACTCAGGCAGTTTCGTCCACTTTCTCAAACACAACGCTTATAAATCAATTATTGTAACTTATTTTAACTGCTAACTGGGCGAGTCCTCAAAATAAAATCTGCGTGTGGCCCAAACATTAAAGCCTGTGTAGGGTCCCAGATGTCCTTGGTATTACTGTGTCTGATATCAAGTTTGCCAGGGGCCTCATATGTAGCTGGTAGGCTAATTATACCTTTCATGAATGTTCAATCCTGAAACCACGCACCGAATTATGTTTTAAAGCAAAGCACACAAAATAATATTACGCAAATCAATAGAGCATTGTCTTTCAACCAAAGAGGAGACTTTGAGGGGTGGGTGTGGACAGGGGCACGATCCCACAATTTGTGGTTGGGACGAAATCCTTGTATTCCAAATATCTCAGAAATATTTCATAAGTACCATCCACTGCCCATCAATAATGATCAATTTTGTTAAGATGACAGTCTATAAAATTTTATGCTACCATTTCAGTTAGCAAATCGGACAAATTTAAACAATAGAGGGGAGACACTATGAAGTCCTGAACCACGACTAACAGCATTGAAAAATGAGCAATTTTTGCAAAGATGGCAGTTTAAAATTCTACCATTACAGCATGTAAATTCTCAAAAAAGTTACAATTGGGAGGGGACATTTATTGAAGTCTTACACCATATCTTTCAGCACTTATATTATGAGAAATTTTGCTGAGATGACAGCTCAAGGTATGGGGAGCCTCAAGTTTTTTTTGGGGGGGGCCTCAAGTACCCTAGCGCCGGCACTAGGTTAAATATTAATCCAAAGGTCAATGTTCTCTCACCATGATATACATTTGTGCAGGCATGCATCCATAAGCATCCGTAATGCATGTGTGTCTCGTGGTTTTTGATGCATTTTGTTAGATTTGTAGTGTGTTACGTAGGCCTAAGCTTGTTTGTAAGTGAATCAGAAATAAGTTAGGGTCAGTTGAGTATCCTGCTGAACAGCATCAGAAGACGACATAGACCTACGTGTAACTGATGCATTGCTTTAAAAGTTAATTTTCCTAGATGACAGGCCGTCTAGCATAGTTTCTAAATGTTTGTAGGATCGTCTGGATAAAAGACCGATGCTATGCTTTAATAATTAATGACTTTCGTACTAATTCTCGCATTCTTAATTTATAGCTTTGTGAAGTCGGAGCTGAGAATGGCAGTGCAATGACCTGTCGAATGCCTTCAGTAAACATACCCGACGACTTCCTGCAAGTGTTGGACTCGCTGTACAATAACAGAAGTAAACGCGACACGGATTCAGTGAACCATCTAAGAATTGCAAATCCATTCCTGCTGACGAGGCGTAAACGATATGCAAACGCTCTGTCCTTGATTGGACCAAATGGAGTGGATAAACTTGTCATCTCTCTTGGATTCATCTTAGATGGATATAAGAAATATGAAAACATCAATAACGCACTTCCAAATACACAAATTCTAATATATTCGCCTCCTGAAATCAACTTTACTACAGATATTCTAGAATTTGACCCAGACAGGGATGAGTCGATTTCAATTAAGGTAGGCCTATACACTTGCTTTAAAACATTCATACGCTGCTGTGAATGCTATCAGAACTTGTTAAACACTAGCAAACATCATGATTTTTGTGTCCATTCTACGACTTGAAATGCAACTCAGTAGTATTTTATTGTGTTTATTGATTAAACTGAGCTGTGGCGTAAGCTTTTTGTAACTTGTAATTGCATAATGATCTTGGCCACGGGTTGGGGACCGCTGCGTTAGAATGTGCTGATTATGTCGGAACTCTTTTCTATGGCTCACCTTCTAAGCAGATCCTTCTTGTGGGCATGATGATGTCGCTATTTGCAAGACTTCGACCTCTGGATGACAGCAACCAGACATGGCTTTGATCCTTCAAAGACTCATTTTATCTGGTTCGGAACCAAACAACAGTCACAATAGCTTGAATTGCAAGCCTCATTGCTCCCATATTTGATCCTTTCCTCCAGTGTTCGTAACCCGAGTGTCAAACTTGATGGTGCTTTGACATTTACTGAACACCTATCTTTCCTGACCCGCTCCTGTAGACCTAACTACCAACTGAGACGAATAAAGGTAATTTGGAGATTGGTGTCCTCCAAGGTGTTTATGACTATGGTACATGCCTTCATATCCTTACGAAATGGTTATTGTAACTCCTCACCAATTGGTCATCCCATAAGATTCGCCTGTCATCAGAGTAATCATTCTGTCTTAAATGCTGCTGCTAGACTTCTATCACGACTTCCTCGATACTCACACATCCCCATTCTCCACATACATGACTCGTAACCTTCACTGGCTCCAGATCTCGGCGCGGATTATATGAAAGGCTCTGCTCCTAATTATCATGGCTGTGCTGAGCCTATCGCCTAACTAGCTCTGTGGCTTGATGTGCAATCCGTTCTCTGTACGATCTCCACCCCTCTTTGTTCGGTTGACCGTTTTCACTTACCATTTTGCAAATATAGTTTTATGAACTTCATTAACACAGCATCGGGCTTTCGATGTTGTGTAACGACTTCCCCCAGGCAATTCGTGCAGAGGTCTAGCGGGAAAGCACCTACGGCTCATCGCTGCTTGAAGACCTATCTCTTTTCATGTGAATGTCACGCTGAGAGCGATTCTGAATAGCTCTGCTGTGAGATGTGCTTTACAACTATCATGTTAGGTTAGATTAGTAACATCATTTCATTTATTGAAAAGGCACACTTCAATTTATTTTTAAGGGCAAGCATATGACACGTGGCTGTCGTATAGTGGACTATGTGGTCCAAGTTGGTGCCGATATCTGCGAAAACATCGATCTAACTGACAACAAGTTGAGATGCCGACCGCCAAAGCAACAACCACAGTCAAACCAGAACATCTCAATCTACTGTGACAAACTCCTTGGCATCTACGTAAGTTAAGCTCTGTAGATAATTTTGTTAACGGATTTTGTGCTATTGTCCAGCAGCGCATGGTTGAATAGAGCTTCCACAGTCTTCATTACAGAACTCCTCGGATAATTAATTGTTTCAACGGTACTACTCTACTATTCATCATCATTCTTAATTTGTTGGTCAATTTTATTTTTATTCATACATGTACTTAACCTATTATTAGTGGTAATATTGTTTGATACGTGGTGGAAATGATCCTCTAGCAATAAACTACTTAGATTCTTAGATTAATAAAAGTAAGGTTATGGGCGGAGACTTGGGCGGAGACTTGGGGGAAACGAAAACGACCCCCGAAGATTTTGAGCGGACGAATGGCTGAGTCGCCGACGAAATGTTCCATTTTCGCCGGTGTCACAGAGTATCCCCCGTATTAATCTTATCCGATTCCCACCAAATGAAGAAAGTCCAAAAGTCACTTCCGTGTGTATTTTTTTGCGAATTAATTTTCATCTGCTTTGTTTTTAACAATGCCACTAACAGGTATATTTATTCCTACGAGATAATTTTTTACTTTGGTTTTGGAGCACGTAAAACTTTTAAAACACTTAAAAACACTCAGAGTCACAAATAAATTCGAGTTGCCTTTCTCTGAACATTGCTTAGGACACTTAAAACAATTAGAATCACTTCAAATTTTGATTAGAGGACAAAATTTTCAATTATACGCATTTTTCAAAATGGGGATAGACTAGTTCATCCCCCGGATAGTCTAGACCGGTTATTTCCAACCGGGTGGATAGATTAATTCATCCCCCCGGAGAGCTTTCAGGGGATACTCCGTTTCGTGTCACCGGCAAAAAAGTTGATGGCCTTTTTTTAGTCATCATGTCATAACGCTTAATGGTTGGGGGGGACAAATGCATGGACCGTCCCCACCACATTAATTGAGGGGGCTGTTCCCTTGTTCCCCCTAAGTCTCCGCCCATGAGTAAGGTGGGATTAACGTTCTTTTCTTGATGTCTCGTTGCACTGACACACCACATCCTTGAAATGAAACTAATTAAACAAATTAAAAATGCCGATCTTGGCTGAAATCAAATCATTAGAAAACTTTTGGTTTTTAACATGTCAACGTTTGTAACTGTTTACGTTGTTCTCACATCCTTCCAAGACTCAACTAATTTGGTTTGGAACCAAGCAACAATTACATAAGCTTGATCTTCAATTACTGGCCTCATTATTTCCTGACTTCACACGAGAAACACTAGTAATTTCTTCTAGTGTTCGTGATCTGGGTGTCACACTTGACAGTGCTCTGACATTTACTGAACATCTGTCTCTCTTGACCCGTTCCTGTTACTGCCACTTGAGACGACTTAGGGCAATTAGAAGATCGGTGTCCTCCAAGGTCTTTACGACTATCTCTTCACGAATTGACTACTGTAACTCCCTACTAATTAGGCTTCCCAAGGTTCGCTTGTCATCTTTGCAATCTATCATGAATTCCGCTGCTAGACTAACCGCATGACTTCCTTGATAACCTACTCGCACATCTCCACATAGACGACTCATGACCTTCACTGTCTTCCGATCTTTGCCCGAATCAGATACAAAGTCTTGCTCCTAGTTACTAAGTCCCTGCAGTGCTTAGCGCCTAAATACCACTGCGACTTAACGTGCAAGCCTCCTTCTGCAAGATCTTCACGCCCTCTTCGTTCTGCTGACCGCTTTGATATAATAATAATTATTCGTACCTAGATCAAGAACCTCATTAACCCAGCATCGGGCTTTTGCTATAATTGTTGGTCCTTTAATATGGAATCACTTTCACTCTGAAATTCGAGGCAGGATTCTTGTAAGAAATTCACCTGCATCTTTTCGCTGCTTCAAGACATTTATTTTTTCTTGAGATTGTCACGCTGAGAGCGCTTCTGAATAGCTCTGCTGTGAGAAGCACTTTGCAAATGTTTTATTAGATTAAATTGGATTGATTATATGGTGGTATAATCCGATTAACAAATACAATTAGTTGAGTCGCACAGATGACTATAGACTATTGAGCAATTTTTTAATCATTTTATGCGACTCAACTTCTATTAATTTCTTTTGCAGATACATCTAGGATACAAGACTTATCAATACGCCTGCATGAAATACTCAACCCGTCCTTTGGCCTTGATTATTGGATTGGCTGTTGGACTCTCGTCTTTCGTCATCATTATTCTTTTGATAATCGCAATCGTCTGCTGTTGCAAGAGATCCAGAAATCGTCGTAAAAAATCAACAAATAAAACTTCAGACACAAACACAGGTGCAACAAATGAGGCAAATGAACCAACTTCAGATCAGGTTCATGGTGGTGTAGTGTATTTACGACCAGCAGTTCAATCGATGGATGCTGATGATGTATATGCTAATGAAGCATATTTACGACCAACAGTTCTGTCGCTGTATGGAAATAATGAATACGCACGACCATCAATTGAGTTGTATGCTAATGCGTCAGAACTAAAGAGGATCGAGCATCACGTATGATGCGGATATTGACGTCGAATGCCAACGTTTTGCCTGATTACCGTTAGACTACATCTGATATTTCGATGTCTTTTATGAAACAAGAGACAATACAGCGAATCTCCTGCAATATACTTCTGCATCACGCTAAAAATGAGGTCCATACAGCTTGACTCAATGTACTAATTTTATTAAAACTTGTCGCTTACCGTATAGGTCTGCCATTTGTGATATATATTTCGTTTATTAAAGAAAAAACTAAGTTGACATACCGCAACTTATTACATGAAACAAAAAGTATTTTATGCCACAGTTAACCACCTATCAAACCCAAGTGTAAGAGAATGCATAAATTGTGTCGATCATGTGAAAAAGTACATAGGCCTAATATATGCTGCTGAATTGCATTACGCCTTGCGATCTGCCAGTGAAGGTCAACCAGATAAAATATATTATCAACGCATTCTTTTACTACCTTCGTCAGCGTTAGGCATAGGCCTAGACCTCAACAAAGCAGGATTTTAAATATTTTATATCAAACTTTCTCCATGGTTTGTCTCATCGCTATCATATACCTACAGCACTGTATTCTATAAGCAGCAGCCAATTTATACAAAAACTTTCTTTTCTACATGTAGGTTATATTGTATTGTATTGTATAAAAACATTTATAAAGCGCCTCTACTAGGGTGAACCATTCAGAGGCGCTCCCAGTGCGCAAGGTCACGAGAGAAGAAATAGGTTTTAAGAAAAGAAAATGAGGAGGAGGGATTACCTGTTATACTCATGTTCACGCCATAACGCGTACCTCAGCCCAGCTCAACAAATCTTACGACTCGGTCACTAGAGACCTTATACCTTCAACATTATGTTAATTTCTTAAGCAATATTAGTCCAAACTCCATTGAAATTGCTCTCATGCTTTGCAACTGACGCTCAATGCCTTGAGTTGCTATCTGTGGTGAGCCTATGCAGTATGTAACTCGGTGGCAGAATGGCACTCACGAAGCAATGATAGATCTACTGTGATAAGCTTACGGTGCAGTTAATGTAATATGTAGTGGAGCACAATGATGAATTGTGATAATATGACTATGACGTAGGCCACGTGGCCAGTGTCTGAGTTTTAAAAACAGTAATGATTGTACAATGATAACAAACTTCAATGGTAAAATATTTCAAATGAGCTAAGAAAAAATTAAAAAGACACATTGCATTTAGTGTCTAAGTTTCCGGGGTAACGGAGTAGGCCTACCACAGAGCACATATCAATTTCAATACTCTTTCGGTTTTGCAGTTTTTTATATCTAATATTTTACTGATTAGTTTATTGCGAAAAGAACAGTAAATTTCCATTCAGCTCGCACTTTCGACTCACAGATTTACTTGATTTCCTGAGCGGCTAATGGCTAAAGCGAAGTCAGCTCTCTCAGGTGGCCTATGAGTAATAGGGCTCACCCTTAATGAGCTATTCCTCGAATCCAAAAATCGTTTTTCGCTTATAATTATTACGAAAGACTGCGAGAACAGGTACTTTGCAGGAAGACAGTTAGACCTATTAGCAGCATGGGTTCAAAACACACCATAAAAAGCATCTACATTATAAGGCTGCAAGTTTGTCCTTTTCTGTTTTTATGGATGTGTGGTGTCCCAAGAAAGGATCTGAAACCTCTGAGTTTCGATTGAATAAAAATATTTTAAATCACTTTTACCCAAATTTGTAGGTCAACACGATATTTTGGGATCTCAATTTTGTACAATTATGCAGTTGAAACAATAATATTCACAAGAACGCAGATCACAGAAATCTTAGCTACAATAACGGAACAGACAGGCTGCTATAATTTATTGTACTAACCAAGTTATTAATAGGCACTCTCATGCAGTGCAGAAACCACAGATAAAGGAGAATATAATATTATAGACTATGTGTGTGTTTGTGCAGAATTATACGCCTATACAGTTTCTCAGCTATTGACCATCAGAATAACCCAGTGGTCCATGGAGGGGTTGGCGAATCTCTCTCACCACGGGGACCTGCGTGGAGACGAAAAGCCGAAATTGCGCTGTTTTAATATATTCGCGCAGTTTCTTAGCTTTAGGCTACACTTCAAACCTTGCAGTAAGAGATAGAAAGCGACCGGGGCCACCACCCATAGTCAGCACACACAACCGCCCCGCAGTGGCGGGTCATGTTTGACTTTTTTGGGGAAGCAGGGTTGGATGGAGAAAACCTGAAATTTAGTCCTTAATGCCGGGTACCCCAGAGGACTATTGCCGAAACCTTAAATTTATCGGGCAAAGCCGGGTCCCACATCCAGTAGCCTGGCAGTTGGCTACTTAATAATAGGGACTTGAATTCTACGCTATGGCAACAACTTTTGCGGTTGTTATTTAGATAAGATCATACCTGAATGTACTGGTATGCATACATACGTATGCATATAGGTTACTTGCACGGACAAAAAATTGTGACAAGACGATATGCGCTATAATAGCCTACATGTACAATAGGACGTTCTTTCCCTATATTTACCTGAACGGCTTCTTTCATCTGACGCAAACGCTGTGACCGTTTTGGATACACAAAGAAGTTATTTTGTACACGCAATTGACTCGGTGAATTATATTGCCCTGCACAGTGTATCAATAAAATGTGCCATTTCATTGCCCGGTTATACTTACCATTGCAAAAATAAATTGAATTTATTAGTGTTTTAGTCTTGGCTTGCATGTCCATTTAGATCTATCCAGTATCCATGTGTATAAATTTTCCATCTGACCTTTTGCGCAATGTCTGTGTCGATAACGCGCTGTGTATGTAAGCGACAGATCACTGATTCGTATCTGTCTCTCGGATTCCATCTGTCGATTTAGAACAAAAAATAGCAAAAATAGCAAAAAATAGCCTTCGAGCACGTGCCTTTGTTACTAAACACTGTATGCATACGTGATTTTGCTAACTTGTAATGGCGTAGACCTAATCTTTGTAAAATAAGCTAATGCTGATGGGCAGATGGCATTGGGTAATTGCAAGCAACGGCTCTTCGTAATTTGTCCTAATTCTAGAACATCTTCTTCTTATTATGCTGAATTAATAAATATCTTTTGAAGATGTTACCTTGTTTTATACAATTCAGCTTACGTCATCAATATCATAGCCTACATAACGGAATTTTTCCTCTGTATGTAGGCCTAGGTCTACAATACATTACAATACAATCATGCAGTCGCTTGATGTTTCTCGATCACACGCAAAGCATAGTCTAGTAGAAAATCCATCTACATCCAAAACAGTTTTATCTAATTCCTTTTCAGTTATTGCTGTCATCCGTGTCTTTGTGGCACACAATAATAAGGTTTAATTGTTTGTTTTTTGTGAAAGTTCCAAAAATGATATCAACTTATGGGATAGGTTTCGTGTAAGACTATACGAAGCACAGGAAACTGTTTTGAAACTATGACGCTCTTTTTACGGTACACCATGTGGGTCTACGTTGACGCATGGCTGCTCTTTGCCTGTTCAAAAGCATCTTCTTTGTCTATGACAAAGGATCGTTTGCAATTTTTTGGAAATACAAAAGCGAAAGAAATTTTATAATGCAGGTCCCTTGATTTATGTATGTATAGATGATCCCTCGTACCATGATCTCAGGACAGCAGCGTCAGTCATGACAGTTGTGAACAACTCTGCTGAGCGAGCCATTGCTTTGATGCAGCAGTACAATTAATCGCTGACAAAGAATGAAGAGCAGAAGCAGTTTCTTCGTCGACTCGTGAAACGCCACAGGAAGAACTTTCTATCCTGCTCCAGGGCCACGTTGGTGAAGGTTACAGAGGAGAGTGAATGACACTGAATGCGTTATTCAAGAAAAGTTCTAGTGTGTATATAACAACATTGTACATTTTGAAACCTTTTAAATTCATTGCTGCAATTGTATATTTTTAGTACAACTCATATTTAATATTCTGTTCTTCCATGCAGATTACCAATTTCATGCCTTCAATGGTGAAAATACCATGACCTTGAGCTCTCTCTAGATATTCATCAATTGCCCTCAAATTTGGTAGATGTAATACTGGGCAGACATAGAACAAAAATAGGGTTGTGGAGCACAACTCTGAGGAGGTTCATTTTTTTAGACCAGTCTAATGTATAGGTTATGTAAGTTGTACGTATGTACGTATGTATGTATGTATGTACACTGTGAGCCATAAAAAACCGTGCCACTTTATGTTTAGCTATATCTCTGTCATTTCTTTATCGATTTTTACACTTTTTGCATTATTTTAAACAGGAATCAATACTCTAAAGAGCAGAAATAAACATTATCGATTTCATCCTACATGCATGTTAAACTTGTCTTGCGAAACTGAAGACACTAAAAAAACACGTGAGAATCGATCAATGCTGCATTTTTACTACTTAAATGCAAACAATTTTTCAGTGCCTTTATTTGTTTAAAGTTTGTGTTCAAAAGGACTTCCTTTTTCACGTACACATTTTGCCAAGCGACGTCGCCACTGATCAATTGCAGTGTCAATAAGATGTTGTTCCAGATCGTTCCAGACGGATACGAGACACTGCCGAAGTTCATCAGTGTTCTGAATGCGCTTTTGGTACACGCGCTGTTCCATAAGCATTTCCGTTCCAAATCGTTATGAATAATGCGTCTGACCGTCGTTTGTGTAAGATTCAGCTCTCTCGCGATTTGTCTGGTTGAAAGATGTGTTTTAGGCTTGTCTTCCTGGCTCTGAACCAATTCATTGACAGCGGCGATATTATCTTCAGTTCGCGACGATTTTGGCCGACCACTTCCCGCAGCGCGTTCAACTGAACCGGTAGTTCTCAACTTTCGCAGAAAGTCATCTAATGTTTTTCTTTTCCAATTCTTGTTCGGAAACTCCTTAATTAATCGTCTAGAAGAATAATTTTTGCATTCCCGCAGATTTTTAATTAAAATTTTATCATCAAAGCTCAACATTTTAAAATTTTAACTCAAATTTTCAACCATCAACTTTATTTACATTATGCTGCGAAACGGATATGACGTCATCGCGCAAGTAAATAAGTAAATCGTAGAGATTTAATTTTTCTTTCAAACGACACAAAAAGATATAAAATTGTTAAAATATCGACCGAGATATAGCTAAAAATAAATTGGCACGGTTTTTTATGGCTCACAGTGTATGTATGTATGTATGTATGTATGTATGTATGTATGTATGTATGTATGTATGTATGTATGTATGTATGTATGTATGTATGTATGTATGTATGTATTTATGTATGTATGTAAGTATGTATGTATGTATGTATGTATGTATGTATGTATGTATGTATGTATGTATGTATGTATGTATGTATGTATGCATGCATGTATGTATGTATGTATGTATGTATGTATGTATGTATGTATGTATGTATGTATTTATGTATGTATGTAAGTATGTATGTATGTATGTATGTATGTATGTATGTATGTATGTATGTATGTATGTATGTATGTATGTATGTATGCATGCATGTATGTATGTATGTATGTATGTATGTATGTATGTATGTATGTATGTATGTATGTATGTATGTATGTATGTATGTATGTATAATGTAATTAATGTAATGTAATTAGGAATTTCTATAGTGCCGCTCACAACCAGTGTTATTTCTATTAACTGAAACTGTAACTGAAATGGCAGAATAACTGAAAAATCTTTGCCAGTTAACTGTAACTGAAACTAAAAAATAAAAAATTGATAACTATAACTGAAACTGTAACTGAAAAACAATAACTGTATAACTGAAGAATCAAAAGGAGTTAACTTGAAAATAAATAACTCTACCTAATTTAGTATATATGTGTCTTTAATAGTAGTTAAGGTAATTTATCGTTTAGCGTCCTCTACTATTTTCACATTATAATTCCACTTCTATTTATAGTCATCAATACAACTTCCATTTATACAATACACTTGAGTTCAGCATTAAGGACGTCCGGTATCGATGGGGGCTTGATCGATACTTGGCGGAAGCAACCATCTTCAGCGGTGACCTAGATAATGGACTGTCCTTCTGGGTGGATCGACAGAGCTCCTATCCATCTCTGCAGGCCCTGATTGCAGAAGACTTCG